>CANSGD010000800.1:0-369419 GCA_947645195.1 Patellifolia procumbens
TAATGTTGTTGCTGATGCTCTTTCTAGGCGTTCCTATCTCTTAACCATGGTTGATGCTCGTATTTTAGGGTTTGATCATTTGGAAAAGAATTGTATGTAAAAGATGAATACTTTTGTAATTCTTTTAATAACCCCAATGGCATGTATGTAGTGCAAGAAGGATTTCAGTTTAAGGGGAACAGGCTTTGTGTTCCTAAGAGTGGCGTGAGGGAGTTGTTGGTGGGGATGTCCATAGTGGTGAGCGTGGCTAAGGCTATTTGGCACTCAAACACCCTAGACACATTGAGTGAGAAAGTTTCTATTGGCTAGCATGGTGAAAGATGTTCATATGGTGGTTACTAGGTGTGCTAGTTGTCAAAGGGGCCAAGAGTACCTTCCATAAAGGCCTATACACTCCATTACCAGTCCCTAATGCTCCTTGGGATAGTGTGAGTATGGATTTCATAGTAGGGTTGCCTAGAACTCAAAGGGGAAAAGATGCTATCATGGTAGTGGTAGATCGTTTCTCTAAGATTTGCTCACTTTGTACCTATGCATAAAACTGATGATGCTTTACATGTTGCTGATTTGTACTTTAGGGAGATCGACTGCCTACATGGCATCCCTAGAAGTATTGTTAGTGATCGTGATTCCAAGTTCTAAGTCACTTTTGGAGGAGCTTGTGGAAGATGGTTGGAACCAAGTTACTTTTCAGTACTAGTCATCATCCTCAAACTGATGGCCAAACTGAAGTAACTAATAGAACTCTTGGAGCTTTATTGCGTG
Organism: Patellifolia procumbens; assembly: GCA_947645195.1. Lineage (NCBI taxonomy): Eukaryota > Viridiplantae > Streptophyta > Magnoliopsida > Caryophyllales > Amaranthaceae > Patellifolia > Patellifolia procumbens. The sequence goes on from CANSGD010000800.1 coordinate 766, forward strand.
GTTTGGTGAGTAAAACACAAAAGGATTGGGATATGAAGCTAGCCCATGCTGAATTTGCTTATAATCGAGCTCATTCAACCATACATATCAATCTCATTTGAGGTGGTTTATGGTATCAACCCTTTCCTTCCTATTGATTTTATTAGACTAACCAAATCTGAAATTCATGTTTGATGCAAAGAAGAGGTTCGAAACCTTCAAAAAAACGTGTGAGCAAGTCAAGGCAGGAATAGGGAAGATGAACACTCAATACAAGGAGAGAGCAAACAAGCATAGAAGGCACCAAAGTTCAAAAGTGGCGATCTTGTGTGGATTCATTTGAGAAAGGGAGAGGTTCCCAAGCAAGAGGAAGAATAAGCTCATGCCTAAAGCTGATGGTCCCTTTGAGGTACTTGAGGTGATTGGAGAAAGTGCCTACAAGATTAGTATTCCAAGCAGGGTGGAGGTGTGAGTGCTACCTTCAACGTTGGAGATCTTAGTCCTTACTATGATGATGAAAATTTGAGGACAAATCTTTTTGAAGAGGGGGAGAATGACATGAGCAAGAGCCAAAGTCAACCATTGGAGATGGGCCTATTTGCTTGGTTCTTGAGACCTTTGAATTCAAGCTCAAGGCCAATGGATCTTTTGAGACTATGTTAGCTTGGGAAGAAGAACTAGCTTGAAATGGCTAATATGGGGCGTCCATAGCCATTTATAGAGTATTTTATTTGCTTTTGTTGAGTCATTTTTATTCATGTAATAAAAACTACATTAGGGCCGAAATTTGGGTTGGTTATGTAGATTCTAGTAGGTTTCCAAATCCTATTGGGATTAGGATTTATAAGGAGGCGTGTGGAAAGTGATAAGGCCGAATGCCTATCATTTTTCTTAGGTGCTATCCTTGCTATCTTTCCCTTCATTTTAGGGATTTGTTTTATCTTGCTTTTTAGATAGAATTAGGGTTCCTTATCAAACTAGAGTGTACTAGTATAAGTAAGGAGCTATGTACGTCATTTTTTCATTCAGAAAATGTTAAGAACTTTGAGTCATTTTTCGAGCTTAATTGTTTGTCAATTAAATTCGTGCCATTTAATAATTTTCGGAGTGTTAATTATTGAGTGATTAATGTAATTCTTCCAAGAGTGGTTTAAGTGAGATTGAAAGTTAATTAAATCTTTCAGGAGTGATTGATTTAATTTCCATATCCCCAAACACACTTAAAGATACAAACTTTAGCCACAAAAAAACATACAAAAATTCGGACCTTTTAATATCTAGGTTCCTTTGCATTGGAGTACACTTGAACATCGCTTTCATAGAGCCATATTCATATCAACAAATATTTGTAATTAAGCAGAACAAATGATTTGAAAGGTGTTAATACACTACAAATCGCCTAACAAATATTTGTAATTAAGCAGAACAAATGATTTGAAAGGGTAGGAACACATTTCAAATCATTTTTGTGCTTAATAACCAAATATTTTAGACTCTACAATTAGGTATTAGATATATTTAAAGCATATGAATCCCTTGGATCAAACGCATTTCAAATCAAAGGGTAAAATCGTCATAGTCTCTTAGGCGATTTGTGGTGTATGAACACCATTCAAATCATTTGTTGTGCTTAATTACCAATTATTTTTGACTCCTTGAATAGGTATTAGATATATTTAAAGCATATGAATCCCTTGGATCAAACTCATTTCAAATCAAAGGGTAAAATCGTCATAGTCTCTTAGGCGATTTGTGGTGTATAGACACCTTTTAAATCATTTGTTGTGCTTAATTACCAAATATTTTTGACTCCTTGAATAGGTATTAGATATATTTAAAGCATATGAATCCCTTGGATCAAACGCATTTCAAATCAAAGGGTAAAATTGTCATAGTCTCTTAGGCGATTTATGGTGTAAGAACACATTTCAAATTATTTTTTCTTCTTAATAACCAAATATTTTAGACTCTCCAATTAGGTATTAGATATATTAAAAGCAAATGAATCCGTTGGATCAAACTCATTTGAAATCAAAGGGTAAAATTGTTATAGTCTCTTCGGCGATTTGTGGTGTATGAACACCATTCAAATAATTTTTTGTGCTTAATTACCAATTTTTTTGACTCTTTGAATAGGTATTAGATATATTTAAAGCATATGAATCCCTTGGATCAAATAAAATTTCAAATCAAAGGGTAAAATCGTCATAGTCTCTTAGGCGATTTGTGGTGTATGAACACCATTCAAATCATTTGTTGTGCCTAATTACCAATTGTTTTTGACTCCTTGAATAGGTATTAGATATATTTAAAGGAAATGAATCCCTTGGGTGAAACTCATTTCAAATCAAAGGGTAAAATCGTCATAGTCTCTTAGGAGATTTGTGGTGTATGTACACCTTTCAAATCATTTGTTGTGCTTAATTACCAAATATTTTTGACTCCTTGAATAGGTATTAGATATATTTAAAACATATGAATCCCTTGGATCAAAGGCATTTCAAATCAAAGGGTAAAATCATCATAGTCTCTTAGGCGATTTATGGTGTAAGAACACATTTCAAATAATTTTTTCTCCTTAATAACCAAATATTTTAGACTCTACAAATAGGTATTAGATATATTTAAAGCATATGAATCCCTTGGAACAAACGCATGTTAAATCAAAGGGTAAAATCGTCATAGTGTCTTAGGCGATTTATGGTATATGAACACCATTCAAATCATTTGTTGTGCTTAATTACCAAATATTTTTGAGTCCTTAAATTGGTATTATATATGTTTAAATCATATGAATCCCTTGGATCAAACGCATATCAAATCAAAGGGTAAAATCGTCATAGTCTCTTTGGCGATTTATGGTGTATGAACACCATTCAAATCATTAGTTGTGCTTAATTACCAAATATTTTTGCTTCCTTGAATAGGTATTAGATATATTTAAATCATATGAAAGCCTGTGATCAAACGCATTTCAAATCAAAGGGTAAAATCGTCATAGTCTCTTAGGCAATTTATGGTGTATGAACACCATTCAAATCATTAGTTGTGCTTAATTACCAAATATTTTTGCTTCCTTGAATAGGTATTATATATGTTTAAATCATATGAATCCCTTGGATCAAACGCATATCAAATCAAAGGGTAAAATCGTCATAGTCTCTTAGGCGATTTATGGTGTATGAACACCATTCAAATAATTTGTTTTGCTTAATTACAAAATATTTTTGACTCCTTAAATAGGTATTAGATATATTTAAAGCATATGAATCCCTTGGATCAAACGCATTTCAAATCAAAGGGTAAAATCGTCATAGTCTCTTAGGCGATTTGAGGTGTATGAACACCATTCAAATCATTTGTTGTGGTTAATTACCAATTGTTTTTGACTCCTTGAATAGGTATTAGATATATTTAAAGCATATGAATCCCTTGGATCAAATAAAATTTCAAATCAAAGGGTAAAATAGTCATAGTCTCTTCGGCAATTTGTGGTGTATGAACACCATTCAAATCATTTGTTGTGCTTAATTACCAATTGTTTTAGACTCTTTGAATAGGTATTAGATATATTTAAAGCATATGAATCCCTTGGATCAAATAAAATTTCAAATCAAAGGGTAAAATCGTCATAGTCTCTTAGGCGATTTGTGGTGTATGTACACCTTTGAAATCATTTGTTGTGCTTAATTACAAAATATTTTTGACTCCTTGAATAGGTATTAGATATATTTAAAGCATATGAATCCCTTGGATCAAACGCATTTCAAATCAAAGGGTAAAATTGTCATAGTCTCTTAGGCGATTTATGGTGTAAGAACACATTTCAAATTATTTTTTCTTCTTAATAACCAAATATTTTAGACTCTACAATTAGGTATTAGATATATTTAAAGCATATGAATCCCTTGGATCAAACGCATTTCAAATCAAAGGGTAAAATTGTCATAGTCTCTTAGGCGATTTATGGTGTAGGAACACATTTCAAATTATTTTTTCTTCTTAATAACCAAATATTTTAGACTCTACAATTAGGTATTAGATATATTAAAAGCATATGAATCCGTTGGATCAAACTCATTTGAAATCAAAGGGTAAAATCGTCATAGTCTCTTAGGTGATTTGTTGTGTATGAACACCTTTTAAATCATTTGTTGTGCTTAATTACCAATTATTTTTGACTCCTTGAATAGGTATTAGATATATTTAAAGCATATGAATCCCTTGGATCAAACTCATTTCAAATCAAAGGGTAAAATCGTCATAGTCTCTTAGGCGATTTGTGGTGTATAGACACCTTTTAAATCATTTGTTGTGCTTAATTACCAAATATTTTTGACTCCTTGAATAGGTATTAGATATATTTAAATCATTTGAATCCCTTGGATCAAACGCATTTCAAATCAAAGGGTAAAATTGTCATAGTCTCTTAGGCGATTTATGGTGTAAGAACACATTTCAAATTATTTTTTATTCTTAATAACCAAATATTTTAGACTCTCCAATTAGGTATTAGCTATATATTAAAAGCAAATGAATCCGTTGGATCAAACTCATTTGAAATCAAAGGGTAAAATTGTTATAGTCTCTTCGGCGATTTGTGGTGTATGAACACCATTCAAATAATTTTTTGTGCTTAATTACCAAATTTTTTTGACTCTTTGAATAGGTATTAGATATATTTAAAGCATATGAATCCCTTGGATCAAATAAAATTTCAAATCAAAGGGTAAAATCGTCATAGTCTCTTAGGCGATTTGTGGTGTATGAACACCATTCAAATAATTTGTTTTGCCTAATTACGAAATTTTTTGACTCCTTGAATAGGTATTAGATATATTTAAAGGAAATGAATCCCTTGGGTGAAACTCATTTCAAATCAAAGGGTAAAATCGTCATAGTCTCTTAGGAGATTTGTGGTGTATGTACACCTTTCAAATCATTTGTTGTGCTTAATTACCAAATATTTTTGACTCCTTGAATAGGTATTAGATATATTTAAAACATATGAATCCCTTGGATCAAAGGCATTTCAAATCAAAGGGTAAAATCATCATAGTCTCTTAGGCGATTTATGGTGTAAGAACACATTTCAAATAATTTTTTCTCCTTAATAACCAAATATTTTAGACTCTACAAATAGGTATTAGATATATTTAAAGCATATGAATCCCTTGGAACAAACGCATTTTAAATCAAAGGGTAAAATCGTCATAGTCTCTTAGGCGATTTATGGTGTATGAACACCATTCAAATCATTTGTTGTGCTTAATTACCAAATATTTTTGAGTCCTTCAATTGGTATTATATATGTTTAAATCATATGAATCCCTTGGATCAAACGCATATCAAATCAAAGGGTAAAATCGTCATAGTCTGTTTGGCGATTTATGGTGTATGAACACCATTCAAATCATTAGTTGTGCTTAATTACCAAATATTTTTGCTTCCTTGAATAGGTATTAGATATATTTAAATCATATGAAAGCCTTGGATCAAACGCATTTCAAATCAAAGGGTAAAATCGTCATAGTCTCTTAGGCGATTTATGGTGTATGAACACCATTCAAATCATTTGTTGTGCTTAATTACCAAATATTTTTGAGTCCTTCAATAGGTATTATATATGTTTAAATCATATGAATCCCTTGGATCAAACGCATATCAAATCAAAGGGTAAAATCGTCATAGTCTCTTAGGCGATTTATGGTGTATGAACACCATTCAAATAATTTGTTTTGCTTAATTACAAAATATTTTTGACTCCTTAAATAGGTATTAGATATATTTAAAGCATATGAATCCCTTGGATCAAACGCATTTCAAATCAAAGGGTAAAATCGTCATAGTCTCTTAGGCGATTTGAGGTGTATGAACACCATTCAAATCATTTGTTGTGGTTAATTACCAATTGTTTTTGACTCCTTGAATAGGTATTAGATATATTTAAAGCATATGAATCCCTTGGATCAAATAAAATTTCAAATCAAAGGGTAAAATAGTCATAGTCTCTTCGGCAATTTGTGGTGTATGAACACCATTCAAATCATTTGTTGTGCTTAATTACCAATTGTTTTAGACTCTTTGAATAGGTATTAGATATATTTAAAGCATATGAATCCCTTGGATCAAATAAAATTTCAAATCAAAGGGTAAAATCGTCATAGTCTCTTAGGCGATTTGTGGTGTATGTACACCTTTGAAATCATTTGTTGTGCTTAATTACAAAATATTTTTGACTCCTTGAATAGGTATTAGATATATTTAAAGCATATGAATCCCTTGGATCAAACGCATTTCAAATCAAAGGGTAAAATTGTCATAGTCTCTTAGGCGATTTATGGTGTAAGAACACATTTCAAATTATTTTTTCTTCTTAATAACCAAATATTTTAGACTCTACAATTAGGTATTGGATATATTTAAAGCATATGAATCCCTTGGATCAAACGCATTTCAAATCAAAGGGTAAAATTGTCATAGTCTCTTAGGCGATTTATGGTGTAGGAACACATTTCAAATTATTTTTTCTTCTTAATAACCAAATATTTTAGACTCTACAATTAGGTATTAGATATATTAAAAGCATATGAATCCGTTGGATCAAACTCATTTGAAATCAAAGGGTAAAATCGTCATAGTCTCTTAGGTGATTTGTGGTGTATGAACACCTTTTAAATCATTTGTTGTGCTTAATTACCAATTATTTTTGACTCCTTGAATAGGTATTAGATATATTTAAAGCATATGAATCCCTTGGATCAAACTCATTTCAAATCAAAGGGTAAAATCGTCATAGTCTCTTAGGCGATTTGTGGTGTATAGACACCTTTTAAATCATTTGTTGTGCTTAATTACCAAATATTTTTGACTCCTTGAATAGGTATTAGATATATTTAAATCATTTGAATCCCTTGGATCAAACGCATTTCAAATCAAAGGGTAAAATTGTCATAGTCTCTTAGGCGATTTATGGTGTATGAACACCTTTCAAATTATTTGTTGTTCTTAATAACCAAATATTTTTGACTCCTTCAATTAGGTATTAGATATATTTAAAGCATATGAATCCGTTGGATCAAACTCATTTGAAATCAAAGGGTAAAATCGTTATAGTCTCTTAGGTGATTTGTGGTGTATGAACACCATTCAAATCATTTGTTGTGCTTAATTACCAAATATTTTTGACTCCTTTAATAGGTATTAGATATATTTAAAGCATATGAATCCCTTGGATCAAACTCATTTCAAATCAAAGGGTAAAATCGTCATAGTCTCTTAGGCGATTTGTGGTGTATGAACACCATTCAAATCATTTGTTGTGCTTAATTACCAAATATTTTTGACTCCTTGAATAGGTATTAGATATATTTAAATCATTTGAATCCCTTGGATCAAACGCATTTCAAATCAAAGGGTAAAATTGTCATAGTCTCTTAGGCGATTTATGGTGTATGAACACCATTCAAATAATTTTTTGTGCTTAATTACCAAATATTTTAGACTCTTGAATTAGGTATTAGATATATTTAAAGCATATGAATCCCTTGGATCAAACTCATTTCAAATCAAAGGGTAAAATCGTCATAGTCTCTTAGGCGATTTGTGGTGTATAGACACCTTTTAAATCATTTGTTGTGCTTAATTACCAAATATTTTTGACTCCTTGAATAGGTATTAGATATATTTAAAGCATATGAATCCCTTGGATCAAACGCATTTCAAATCAAAGGGTAAAATCGTCATAGTCTCTTAGGCGATTTATGGTGTATGAACACCATTCAAATCATTTGTTGTGCTTAATTACCAAATATTTTTGACTCCTTGAATAGGTATTAGATATATTTAAATCATATGAATCCCTTGGATCAAACGCATTTCAAATCAAAGGGTAAAATCGTCATAGTCTCTTAGGCGATTTATGGTGTATGAACACCATTCAAATCATTTGTTGTGCTTAATTACCAAATATTTTTGAGTCCATCTTGTAGGTATTATATATTTTTAAATCATATGAATCCCTTGGATCAATCGCATTTCAAATCAAAGGGTAAAATCGTCATAGTCTCTTAGGCGATTTATGGTGTATGAACACCATTCAAATAATTTGTTTTGCTTAATTACCAAATTTTTTTGACTCCTTAAATAGGTATTAGATATATTTAAAGCATATGAATCCCTTGGATCAAACGCATTTCAAATCAAAGGGTAAAATCGTCATAGTCTCTTAGGCGATTTGAGGTGTATGAACACCATTCAAATCATTTGTTGTGCTTAATTACCAATTGTTTTTGACTCCTTGAATAGGTATTAGATATATTTAAAGCATATGAATCCCTTGGATCAAATAAAATTTCAAATCAAAGGGTAAAATAGTCATAGTCTCTTAGGCGATTTGTGGTGTATGAACACCATTCAAATCATTTGTTGTGCTTAATTACCAAATGTTTTAGACTCTTTGAATAGGTATTAGATATATTTAAAGCATATGAATCCCTTGGATCAAACAAAATTTCAAATCAAGGGGTAAAATCGTCATAGTCTCTTAGGCGATTTGTGGTGTATGAACACCTTTCAAATCATTTGTTGTGCTTAATTACCAAATATTTTTGACTCCTTGAATAGGTATTAGATATATTTAAAGCATATGAATCCCTTGGATCAAAGGCATTTCAAATCAAAGGGTAAAATCGTCATAGTCTCTTAGGCGATTTATGGTGTATGAACACCTTTCAAATAATTTGTTCTGCTTAATAACCAAATATTTTAGACTCCTACAATTAGGTATTAGATATATTTAAAGCATATGAATCCCTTGGATCAAACTCATTTGAAATCAAAGGGTAAAATCGTCATAGTCTCTTAGGCGATTTGTGGTGTATGAACACCTTTCAAATCATTTGTTGTGCTTAATTACCAAATATTTTTGACTCCTTGAATAGGTATTAGATATATTTAAAGCATATGAATCCCTTGGATCAAACTCATTTCAAATCAAAGGGTAAAATCGTCATAGTCTCTTAGGCGATTTATGGTGTATGAACACCATTCAAATCATTTGTTGTGCTTAATTACCAAATATTTTTGACTCCTTGAATAGGTATTAGATATATTTAAATCATATGAATCCCTTGGATCAAACGCATTTCAAATCAAAGGGTAAAATCGTCATAGTCTCATAGGCGATTTATGGTGTATGAACACCATTCAAATCATTTGTTGTGCTTAATTACCAAATATTTTTGACTCCTTTAAATAGGTATTAGATATATTTAAAGCATATGAATCCCTTGGATCAAACTCATTTCAAATCAAAGGGTAAAATCGTCATAGTCTCTTAGGCGATTTGTGGTGTATGAACACCTTTCAAATCATTTGTTGTGCTTAATTACCAAATATTTTTGACTCCTTGAATAGGTATTAGATATATTTAAAGCATATGAATCCCTTGGATCAAAGGCATTTCAAATCAAAGGGTAAAATCGTCATAGTCTCTTAGGCGATTTGTGGTGTAAGAACACATTTCAAATAATTTTTTCTCCTTAATAACCAAATATTTTAGACTCTACAAATAGGTATTAGATATATTTAAAGCATATGAATCCCTTGGATCAAACTCATTTGAAATCAAAGGGTAAAATCGTCATAGTCTCTTAGGCGATTTATGGTGTATGAACACCATTCAAATCATTTGTTGTGCTTAATTACCAAATATTTTTGAGTCCTTGAATTGGTATTAGATATATTTAAAGGATATGAATCCCTTGGATCAAACTCATTTCAAATCAAAGGGTAAAATCGTCATAGTCTCTTAGGCGATTTGTGGTGTATGAACACCTTTCAAATCATTTGTTGTGCTTAATTACCAAATATTTTTGACTCCTTGAATAGGTATTAGATATATTTAAAGCATATGAATCCCTTGGATCAAACGCATTTCAAATCAAAGGGTAAAATTGTCATAGTCTCTTAGGCGATTTATGGTGTATGAACACCATTCAAATCATTTGTTGTGCTTAATTACCAAATATTTTTGACTCCTTGAATAGGTATTAGATATATTTAAATCATATGAATCCCTTGGATCAAACGCATTTCAAATCAAAGGGTAAAATCGTCATAGTCTCTTAGGCGATTTATGGTGTATGAACACCATTCAAATCATTTGTTGTGCTTAATTACCAAATATTTTTGACTCTAGAAATAGGTATTAGATATATTTAAATCATATGAATCCCTTGGATCAAACGCATTTCAAATCAAAGGGTAAAATCGTCATAGTCTCTTAGGCGATTTATGGTGTATGAACACCATTCAAATCATTTGTTGTGCTTAATTACCAAATATTTTTGACTCCTTGAATAGGTATTAGATATATTTAAAGCATATGAATCCCTTGGATCAAACGCATTTCAAATCAAAGGGTAAAATCGTCATAGTCTCTTAGGCGATTTATGGTGTATGAACACCTTTCAAATAATTTGTTGTGCTTAATTACCAATTATTTTAGACTCTTGAATAGGTATTAGATATATTTAAAGCATATGAATCCCTTGGATCAAACTAACATTTCAAATCAAAGGGTAAAATCGTCATAGTCTCTTAGGCGATTTGTGGTGTATGAACACCATTCAAATCATTTGTTGTGCTTAATTACCAAATATTTTTGACTCCTTGAATAGGTATTAGATATATTTAAAGCATATGAATCCCTTGGATCAAACTAACATTTCAAATCAAAGGGTAAAATCGTCATAGTCTCTTAGGCGATTTGTGGTGTATGAACACCTTTGAAATCATTTGTTGTGCTTAATTACCAAATATTTTTGACTCCTTGAATAGGTATTAGATATATTTTTAAAGCATATGAATCCCTTGGATCAAACGCATTTCAAATCAAAGGGTAAAATTGTCATAGTCTCTTAGGCGATTTATGGTGTAAGAACACATTTCAAATTATTTTTTCTTCTTAATAACCAAATATTTTAGACTCTACAATTAGGTATTAGATATATTTAAAGCATATGAATCCCTTGGATCAAACGCATTTCAAATCAAAGGGTAAAATCGTCATAGTCTCTTAGGCGATTTGTGGTGTATGAACACCTTTCAAATCATTTTTTGTGCTTAATTACCAAATATTTTTGACTCCTTGAATAGGTATTAGATATATTTAAAGCATATGAATCCCTTGGATCAAACTCATTTCAAATCAAAGGGTAAAATCGTCATAGTCTCTTAGGCGATTTGTGGTGTATGAACACCTTTTAAATCATTTGTTGTGCTTAATTACCAAATATTTTTGACTCCTTGAATAGGTATTAGATATATTTAAAGCATATGAATCCCTTGGATCAAACTCATTTCAAATCAAAGGGTAAAATCGTCATAGTCTCTTAGGCGATTTGTGGTGTATGAACACCTTTTAAATCATTTGTTGTGCTTAATTACCAAATATTTTTGACTCCTTGAATAGGTATTAGATATATTTAAAGCATATGAATCCCTTGGATCAAACGCATTTCAAATCAAAGGGTAAAATCGTCATAGTCTCTTAGGCGATTTATGGTGTATGAACACCTTTCAAATCATTTGTTGTTCTTAATTACCAAATATTTTTGACTCCTTGAATAGGTATTAGATATATTTAAAGCATATGAATCCCTTGGATCAAACTCATTTCAAATCAAAGGGTAAAATCGTCATAGTCTCTTAGGTGATTTGTGGTGTATGAACACCATTCAAATCATTTGTTGTGCTTAATTACCAAATATTTTTGACTCCTTGAATAGGTATTAGATATATTTAAAGCATATGAATCCCTTGGATCAAACTCATTTCAAATCAAAGGGTAAAATCGTCATAGTCTCTTAGGCGATTTATGGTGTATGAACACCATTCAAATCATTTGTTGTGCTTAATTACCAAATATTTTTGACTCCTTGAATAGGTATTAGATATATTTAAAGCATATGAATCCCTTGGATCAAGCGCATTTCAAATCAAAGGGTAAAATTGTCATAGTCTCTTAGGCGATTTGTGGTGTATGAACACCTTTCAAATCATTTGTTGTGCTTAATTACCAAATATTTTTGACTCCTTGAATTAGGTATTAGATATATTTAAAGCATATGAATCCCTTGGATCAAACTCATTTCAAATCAAAGGGTAAAATCGTCATAGTCTCTTAGGCGATTTATGGTGTATGAACACCATTCAAATCATTTGTTGTGCTTAATTACCAAATATTTTTGACTCCTTGAATAGGTATTAGATATATTTAAAGCATATGAATCCCTTGGATCAAACGCATTTCAAATCAAAGGGTAAAATCGTCATAGTCTCTTAGGCGATTTATGGTGTATGAACACCATTCAAATCATTTGTTGTGCTTAATTACCAAATATTTTTGACTCCTTGAATAGGTATTAGATATATTTAAATCATATGAATCCCTTGGATCAAACGCATTTCAAATCAAAGGGTAAAATCGTCATAGTCTCTTAGGCGATTTATGGTGTATGAACACCATTCAAATCATTTGTTGTGCTTAATTACCAAATATTTTTGACTCCTTGAATAGGTATTAGATATATTTAAAGCATATGAATCCCTTGGATCAAACGCATTTCAAATCAAAGGGTAAAATCGTCATAGTCTCTTAGGCGATTTATGGTGTATGAACACCATTCAAATCATTTGTTGTGCTTAATTACCAAATATTTTTGACTCTTGAATAGGTATTAGATATATTTAAAGCATATGAATCCCTTGGATCAAACGCATTTCAAATCAAAGGGTAAAATCGTCATAGTCTCTTAGGCGATTTGTGGTGTATAGACACCTTTTAAATCATTTGTTGTGCTTAATTACCAAATATTTTTGACTCCTTGAATAGGTATTAGATATATTTAAAGCATATGAATCCCTTGGATCAAACGCATTTCAAATCAAAGGGTAAAATTGTCATAGTCTCTTAGGCGATTTATGGTGTATGAACACCTTTCAAATCATTTGTTGTGCTTAATTACCAAATATTTTTGACTCCTTGAATAGGTATTAGATATATTTAAAGCATATGAATCCCTTGGATCAAACGCATTTCAAATCAAAGGGTAAAATCGTCATAGTCTCTTAGGCGATTTATGGTGTATGAACACCATTCAAATCATTTGTTGTGCTTAATTACCAAATATTTTTGACTCCTTGAATAGGTATTAGATATATTTAAATCATATGAATCCCTTGGATCAAACGCATTTCAAATCAAAGGGTAAAATCGTCATAGTCTCTTAGGCGATTTGTGGTGTATGAACACCATTTAAATCATTTGTTGTGCTTAATTACCAAATATTTTTGACTCCTTGAATAGGTATTAGATATATTTAAAGCATATGAATCCCTTGGATCAAACTCATTTCAAATCAAAGGGTAAAATCGTCATAGTCTCTTAGGCGATTTATGGTGTATGAACACATTTCAAATCATTTTTTCTGCTTAATAACCAAATATTTTAGACTCTTTGATAGGTATTAGATATTTTTAAAGCATATGAATCCCTTGGATCAAACTCATTTCAAATCAAAGGGTAAAATCGTCATAGTCTCTTAGGCGATTTGTGGTGTATGAACACCATTCAAATCATTTGTTGTGCTTAATTACCAAATATTTTTGACTCCTTGAATAGGTATTAGATATATTTAAAGCATATGAATCCCTTGGATCAAACGCATTTCAAATCAAAGGGTAAAATCGTCATAGTCTCTTAGGCGATTTGTGGTGTATGTACACCTTTCAAATCATTTGTTGTGCTTAATTACCAAATATTTTTGACTCCTTGAATAGGTATTAGATATATTTAAAGCATATGAATCCCTTGGATCAAACGCATTTCAAATCAAAGGGTAAAATCGTCATAGTCTCTTAGGCGATTTATGGTGTATGAACACCATTCAAATCATTTGTTGTGCTTAATTACCAAATATTTTTGACTCCTTGAATAGGTATTAGATATATTTAAAGCATATGAATCCCTTGGATCAAACTCATTTCAAATCAAAGGGTAAAATCGTCATAGTCTCTTAGGCGATTTATGGTGTATGAACACCATTCAAATCATTTGTTGTGCTTAATTACCAAATATTTTTGACTCCTTGAATAGGTATTAGATATATTTAAATCATATGAATCCCTTGGATCAAACGCATTTCAAATCAAGGGGTAAAATCGTCATAGTCTCTTAGGCGATTTATGGTGTATGAACACCATTCAAATCATTTGTTGTGCTTAATTACCAAATATTTTTGACTCCTTGAATAGGTATTAGATATATTTAAAGCATATGAATCCCTTGGATCAAACGCATTTCAAATCAAAGGGTAAAATCGTCATAGTCTCTTAGGCGATTTATGGTGTATGAACACCATTCAAATCATTTGTTGTGCTTAATTACCAAATATTTTTGACTCCTTGAATAGGTATTAGATATATTTAAAGCATATGAATCCCTTGGATCAAACGCATTTCAAATCAAAGGGTAAAATCGTCATAGTCTCTTAGGCGATTTATGGTGTATGAACACCATTCAAATCATTTGTTGTGCTTAATTACCAAATATTTTTGACTCCTTGAATAGGTATTAGATATATTTAAAGCATATGAATCCCTTGGATCAAACGCATTTCAAATCAAAGGGTAAAATCGTCATAGTCTCTTAGGCGATTTATGGTGTATGAACACCATTCAAATCATTTGTTGTGCTTAATTACCAAATATTTTTGACTCTAGAATTAGGTATTAGATATATTTAAAGCATATGAATCCCTTGGATCAAACTCATTTCAAATCAAAGGGTAAAATCGTCATAGTCTCTTAGGCGATTTGTGGTGTATGAACACCTTTTAAATCATTTGTTGTGCTTAATTACCAAATATTTTTGACTCCTTGAATAGGTATTAGATATATTTAAAGCATATGAATCCCTTGGATCAAGCTCATTTCAAATCAAAGGGTAAAATTGTCATAGTCTCTTAGGCGATTTATGGTGTAAGAACACATTTCAAATCATTTTTTCTCCTTAATAACCAAATATTTTAGACTCTTCAATTAGGTATTAGATATATTTAAAGCATATGAATCCCTTGGATCAAACTCATTTGAAATCAAAGGGTAAAATCGTCATAGTCTCTTAGGCGATTTATGGTGTTTGAACACCATTCAAATCATTTGTTGTGCTTAATTACCAAATATTTTTGACTCCTTGAATAGGTATTCGATATATTTAAAGCATATGAATCCCTTGGATCAAACGCATTTCAAATCAAAGGGTAAAATCGTCATAGTCTCTTAGGCGATTTATGGTGTATGAACACCATTCAAATAATTTGTTGTGCTTAATTACCAAATATTTTTGACTCCTTGAATAGGTATTAGATATATTTAAAGCATATGAATCCCTTGGATCAAACGCATTTCAAATCAAAGGGTAAAATCGTCATAGTCTCTTAGGCGATTTATGGTGTATGAACACCATTCAAATCATTTGTTGTGCTTAATTACCAAATATTTTTGAGTCCTTGAATAGGTATTAGATATATTTAAAGCATATGAATCCCTTGGATCAAACGCATTTCAAATCAAAGGGTAAAATCGTCATAGTCTCTTAGGCGATTTATGGTGTATGAACACCATTCAAATCATTTGTTGTGCTTAATTACCAAATATTTTTGACTCCTTGAATAGGTATTAGATATATTTAAAGCATATGAATCCGTTGGATCAAACGCATTTCAAATCAAAGGGTAAAATCGTCATAGTCTCTTAGGCGATTTGTGGTGTATGAACACCTTTCAAATCATTTGTTGTGCTTAATTACCAAATATTTTTGACTCCTTGAATAGGTATTAGATATATTTAAAGCATATGAATCCCTTGGATCAAGTGCATTTCAAATCAAAGGGTAAAATTGTCATAGTCTCTTAGGCGATTTATGGTGTATGAACACCATTCAAATCATTTTTGTGCTTAATTACCAAATATTTTAGACTCTTGAATAGGTATTAGATATATTTAAAGCATATGAATCCCTTGGATCAAACTCATTTCAAATCAAAGGGTAAAATCGTCATAGTCTCTTAGGCGATTTATGGTGTATGAACACCATTCAAATCATTTGTTGTGCTTAATTACCAAATATTTTTGACTCCTTAAATAGGTATTAGATATATTTAAATCATATGAATCCCTTGGATCAAACGCATTTCAAATCAAAGGGTAAAATTATCATAGTCTCTTAGGCGATTTGTGGTGTATGAACACCATTTAAATTATTTGTTGTGCTTAATTACAAAATATTTTTGACTCCTTAAATAGGTATTAGATATATTTAAAGCATATGAATCCCTTGGATCAAACGCATTTCAAATCAAAGGGTAAAATCGTCATAGTCTCTTAGGCGATTTATGGTGTAAGAACACATTTCAAATCATTTTTTCTCCTTAATAACCAAATATTTTAGACTCTTAATTAGGTATTTAATTTTTTAAAGCATATGAATCCCTTGGATCAAACGTAAATTTCAAATCAAAGGGTAAAATCGTCATAGTCTCTTAGGTGATTTGTGGTGTATGAACACCATTCAAATCATTTGTTGTGCTTAATTACCAAATGTTTTTGACTCTTGAATAGGTATTAGATATATTTAAAGGATATGAATCCCTTGGATCAATCTCATTTCAAATCAAAGGGTAAAATTGTCATAGTCTCTTAGGCGATTTGTGGTGTATGTACACCTTTCAAATCATTTGTTGTGCTTAATTACCAAATATTTATGACTCCTTGAATAGGTATTAGATATATTTAAAGCATATGAATCCCTTGGATCAAACGCATTTCAAATCAAAGGGTAAAATCGTCATAGTCTCTTAGGCGATTTATGGTGTAAGAACACATTTTAAATCATTTTTTCTCCATAATAACCAAATATTTTAGACGCTACAATTAGGTATTAGATATATTTAAAGCATATGAATCCCTTGGATCAAACTCATTTCAAATATAAGGGTAAAATCGTCATAGTCTCTTAGGCGATTTGTGGTGTATGTACACCTTTCAAATCATTTGTTGTGCTTAATTACCAAATATTTTTTGACTCCTTGAATAGGTATTAGATATATTTAAAGCATATGAATCCCTTGGATCAAACTCATTTTAAATCAAAGGGTAAAATCGTCATAGTCTCTTAGGCGATTTGTGGTGTATGAACACCTTTCAAATCATTTGTTGTGCTTAATTACCCAATATTTTTGACTCCTTGAATAGGTATTAGATATATTTAAAGCATATGAATCCCTTGGATCAAACGCATTTTAAATCAAAGGGTAAAATCGTCATAGTCTCTTAGGCGATTTATGGTGTAAGAACACATTTCAAATCATTTTTTCTGCTTAATAACCAAATATTTTAGACTCTACAATTAGGTATTAGATATATTTAAAGCATATGAATCCCTTGGATCAAACTCATTTCAAATCAAAGGGTAAAATCGTCATAGTCTCTTAGGCGATTTATGGTGTATGAACACCTTTCAAATCATTTGTTGTGCTTAATTACCAAATTTTTTGACTCCTTGAATAGGTATTAGATATATTTAAATCATATGAATCCCTTGGATCAAACGCATTTCAAATCAAAGGGTAAAATCGTCATAATCTCTTAGGCGATTTATGGTGTATGAACATCGTTCAAATAATTTGTTTTGCTTAATTACCAAATATTTTTGACTCCTTGAATAGGTATTAGATATATTTAAAGAATATGAATCCCTTGGATCAAACGCATTTCAAATCAAAGGGTAAAATCGTCATAGTCTCTTAGGCGATTTATGGTGTATGAACACCATTCAAATCATTTGTTGTGCTTAGATACAAAATATTTTTGACTCCTTGAATAAGTATTAGATATATTTAAAGAATATGAATCCCTTGGATCAAACGCATTTCAAATCAAAGGGTAAAATCGTCATAGTCTCTTAGGTGATTTATGGTGTATGAACACCATTCAAATCATTTGTTGTGCTTAATTACAAAATATTTTTGACTCTTTGAATAGGTATTAGATATATTTAAAGCATATGAATCCCTTGGATCAAACGCATTTCAAATCAAAGGGTAAAATCGTCATAGTCTCCTAGGTGATTTATCGTGTATGAACACCATTCAAATCATTTATTGTGCTTAATTACCAAATGTTTTTGACTCTAGAATTAGGTATTAGATATATATAAAGCATATGAATCCCTTGGATCAAACTCATTTGAAATCAAAGGGTAAAATCGTCATAGTCTCTTAGGTGATTGGTTGTGTATGAACACCTTTTAAATCATTTGTTGTGCTTAATTACCAAATATTTTTTTACTCCTTGAATAGGTATTAGATATATTAAAAGCATTTGAATCCCTTGGATCAAGTTCATTTCAAATCAAAGGGTAAAATTTTCATAGTGTCTTAAGCGATTGATGGTGTAAGAATACATTTCAAATCATTTTTTCTCCTTAATAACCAAATATTTTAGACTCTACAATTAGGTATTATATATATTTAAAGCATATGAATCCCTTGGATCAAACTCATTTGAAATCAAAGGGTAAAATCGTCATAGTGTCTTATGCGATTTATGGTGTTTGATCACCATTCAAATCATTTGTTATGATTAATTACCAAATTTTTTACTCCTTGAATAGGTATTCGATATATTTAAATCATATGAATCCCTAGGATCAAACGCATTTCAAATCAAAGGGTAAAATCGTCATAATCTCTTAGGCGATTTATGGTGTATGAACATCGTTCAAATAATTTGTTGTGCTTAATTACCAAATATTTTTGACTCCTTGAATAGGTATTAGATATATTTAAAGAATATGAATCCCTTGGATCAAACGCATTTCAAATCAAAGGGTAAAATCGTCATACTCTCTTAGGCGATTTATGGTGTATGAACATCGTTCAAATAATTTGTTTTGCTTAATTACCAAATATTTTTGACTCCTTGAATAGGTATTAGATATATTTAAAGAATATGAATCCCTTGGATCAAACGCATTTCAAATCAAATGGTAAAATCGTCATAGTCTCTTAGATGATTTATGGTGTATGAGCACCATTCAAATCATTTGTTGTGCTTAGATACCAAATATTTTTGACTCCTTGAATAGGTATTAGATATATTTAAAGAATATGAATCCCTTGGATCAAACGCATTTCAAATCAAATTGTAAAATCGTCATAGTCTCTTAGATGATTTATGGTGTATGAACACCATTCAAATCATTTGTTGTGCTTAATTACAAAATATTTTTGACTCTTTGAATAGGTATTAGATATATTTAAAGCATATGAATCCCTTGGATCAAACGCATTTCAAATCAAATTGTAAAATCGTCATAGTCTCCTAGATGATTTATCGTGTATGAACACCATTCAAATCATTTATTGTGCTTAATTACCAAATGTTTTTGACTCTAGAATTAGGTATTAGATATATATAAAGCATATGAATCCCTTGGATCAAACTCATTTGAAATCAAAGGGTAAAATCGTCATAGTCTCTTAGGTGATTGGTTGTGTATGAACACCTTTTAAATCATTTGTTGTGCTTAATTACCAAATATTTTTTTACTCCTTGAATAGGTATTAGATATATTAAAAGCATTTGAATCCCTTGGATCAAGTTCATTTCAAATCAAATGGTAAAATTGTCATAGTGTCTTAAGCGATTGATGGTGTAAGAATACATTTCAAATCCTTTTTCTCCTTAATAACCAAATATTTTAGACTCTACAATTAGGTATTATATATATTTAAAGCATATGAATCCCTTGGATCAAACTCATTTGAAATCAAAGGGTAAAATCGTCATAGTGTCTTATGCGATTTATGGTGTTTGATCACCATTCAAATCATTTGTTATGATTAATTACCAAATATTTTTACTCCTTGAATAGGTATTAGATATATTTAAATCATATGAATCCCTAGGATCAAACGCATTTCAAATCAAAGGTTAAAATCGTCATAATCTCTTAGGCGATTTATGGTGTATGAACATCGTTCAAATAATTTGTTGTGCTTAATTACCAAATATTTTTGACTCCTTGAATAGGTATTAGATATATTTAAAGAATATGAATCCCTTGGATCAAACGCAGTTCAAATCAAATTGTAAAATCGTCATAGTCTCTTAGATGATTTATGGCGTATGAACACCATTCAAATCATTTGTTGTGCTTAATTACAAAATATTTTTGACTCCTTGAATAGGTATTAGATATATTTAAAGCATATGAATCCCTTGGATCAAACGCATTTCAAATCAAATTGTAAAATCGTCATAGTCTCCTAGCTGATTTATCGTGTATGAACACCATTCAAATCATTTATTGTGCTTAATTACCAAATGTTTTTGACTCTAGAATTAGGTATTAGATATATATAAAGCATATGAATCCGTTGGATCAAACTCATTTGAAATCAAAGGGTAAAATCGTCATAGTCTCTTAGGTGATTGGTTGTGTATGAACACCTTTTAAATCATTTGTTGTGCTTAATTACCAAATATTTTTTACTCCTTGAATAGGTATTAGATATATTAAAAGCATTTGAATCCCTTGGATCAAGTCCATTTCAAATCAAAGGGTAAAATTGTCATAGTGTCTTAAGCGATTGATGGTCTAAGAACACATTTCAAATCATTTTTCTCCTTAATAACCAAATATTTTAGACTCTAAAATTAGGTATTAGATATATTTAAAGCATATGAATCCCTTGGATCAAACTCATTTGAAATCAAAGGGTAAAATCATCATAGTGTCTTAGGCGATTTATGGTGTTTGAACACCTTTCAAATCATTTGTTGTGCTTAATTACCAAATATTTTTTACTCCTTCAATAGGTATTAGATATATTTAAATCATATGAATCCCGTGGATCAAACTCATTTCAAATCAAAGGGTAAAATTATCATAGTCTGTTAGGCGATTTGTTGTATATGAACGCCTTTTAAATTATTTGTTGTGTTTAATTACAAAATAATTTTTACTCCTTGAATAGGTATTAGATATATTTAAAGCATATGAATCCCTTGGATCAAACTTGTTTCAAATAAAAGGGTAAAATCGTCATAGTCTCTTAGGCGATTTATGGTGTAAGAACACATTTCAAATCATTATTTCTCCTTAATAACCAAATATTTTAGACTCTTTAAAGCATATGAATCCCTTGAATCAAACGTATTTCAAATCAAATTGTAAAATCGTCATAGTCTCTTAGATGATTTATCGTGTATGAACACCATTCAAATCATTTGTTGTGCTTAATTACCAAATATTTTTGACTCCTTGAATAGGTATTAGATATATTTAAAGAATATGAATCCCTTGGATCAAACGCATTTCAAATCAAATTGTAAAATCGTCATAGTCTCTTAGATGATTTATGGCGTATGAACACCATTCAAATCATTTGTTGTGCTTAATTACAAAATATTTTTGACTCCTTGAATAGGTATTAGATATATTTAAAGCATATGAATCCCTTGGATCAAACGCATTTCAAATCAAATTGTAAAATCGTCATAGTCTCCTAGATGATTTATCGTGTATGAACACCATTCAAATCATTTATTGTGCTTAATTACCAAATGTTTTTGACTCTAGAATTAGGTATTAGATATATATAAAGCATATGAATCCGTTTGATCAAACTCATTTGAAATCAAAGGGTAAAATCGTCATAGTCTCTTAGGTGATTGGTTGTGTATGAACACCTTTTAAATCATTTGTTGTGCTTAATTACATAATATTTTTGACTTCTTGAATAGGTATTAGATATATTAAAAGCATTTGAATCCCTTGGATCAAGTTCATTTCAAATCAAAGGGTAAAATTGTCATAGTGTCTTAAGCGATTGATGGTGTAAGAACACATTTCAAATCATTTTTTCTCCTTAATAACCAAATGTTTTAGACTCTACAATTAGGTATTAGATATATTTAAAGCATATGAATCCATTGGATCAAACTCATTTTAGATCAAAGGGTAAAATCATCATAGTGTCTTAGGCGATTTATGGTGTTTGAACACCTTTCAAATCATTTGTTGTGCTTAATTACCAAATATTTTTTACTCCTTCAATAGGTATTAGATATATTTAAATCATATGAATCCCGTGGATCAAACTCATTTCAAATCAAAGGGTAAAATTATCATAGTCTGTTAGGCGATTTGTTGTATATGAACGCCTTTTAAATTATTTGTTGTGTTTAATTACAAAATAATTTTTACTCCTTGAATAGGTATTAGATATATTTAAAGCATATGAATCCCTTGGATCAAACTTGTTTCAAATAAAAGGGTAAAATCGTCATAGTCTCTTAGGCGATTTATGGTGTAAGAACACATTTCAAATCATTTTTTCTCCTTAATAACCAAATATTTTAGACTCTTTAAAGCATATGAATCCCTTGAATCAAACGTATTTCAAATCAAATTGTAAAATCGTCATAGTCTCTTAGATGATTTATCGTGTATGAACACCATTCAAATCATTTGTTGTGCTTAATTACCAAATGTTTTTGACTCTTGTTTTGGTACTAGATATATTTAAAGGATATGAATCCCTTGGATCAATCTCATTTCAAATCAAAGGGTAAAATCGTCATAGTCTCTTAGGCGATTTGTGGTGTATGTACACCTTTCAAATCATTTGTTGTGCTTAATTACCAAATATTTATGACTCATTGAATAGGTATTAGATATATTTAAAGCATATGAATACCTTGGATCAAACGTATTTCAAATCAACGGGTAAAATCGTCATAGTCTCTTAGGCGCTTTATGGTCTAAGAACACATTTTAAATCATTTTTTCTCCATAATAACCAAATATTTTACACTCTACAATTAGGTATTAGATATACTTAAAGCATATGAATCCCTTGGATCAAACTCATTTGAAATATAAGGGTAAAATCGTCATAGTCTCTTAAAAGATTTGTGGTGTATGTACACCTTACAAATCATTTTTTGTGCTTAATTACCAAATATTTTTGCCTCCTTGAATAGGTATTAGATATATTTAAAGCATATGAATCCCTTGGATCAAACTCATTTAAAATCAAAGGGTAAAATCGTCATAGTCTCTTAAATGATTTGTGGTGTATGTACACCTTACAAATCATTTGTTGTGCTTAATTACCCAATATTTTTGACTCCTTGAATAGGTATTAGATTTATTTAAAGCATATGAATCCCTTGGATCAAACGCATTTTAAATCAAAGGGTAAAATCGTCATAGTCTCTTAGGCGATTTATGTTGTAAGAACACATTTCAAATGCTTTTTTCTCCTTAATAACCAAATATTTTAGACTCTTCAATTAGGTATTATATATATTTAAAGCATATGAATCCCTTGGATCAAACTCATTTGAAATCAAAGGGTAAAATCGTCATAGTGTCTTAGGCGATTTATGGTGTTTGATCACCATTCAAATCATTTGTTATGATTAATTACCAAATTTTTTTACTCCTTGAATAGGTATTCGATATATTTAAATCATATGAATCTCTAGGATCAAACGCATTTCAAATCAAAGGGTAAAATCGTCATAATATCTTAGGCGATTTATGGTGTATGAACATCGTTCAAATAATTTGTTTTGCTTAATTACCAAATATTTTTGACTCCTTGAATAGGTATTAGATATATTTAAAGAATATGAATCCCTTGGATCAAACGCATTTCAAATCAAATTGTAAAATCGTCATAGTCTCTTAGATGATTTATGGTGTATGAACACCATTCAAATCATTTGTCGTGCTTAATTACAAAATATTTTTGACTCCTTGAATGGGTATTAGATATATTTAAAGCATATGAATCCCTTAGATCAAACGCATTTCAAATCAAATTGTAAAATCGTAATAGTCTCCTAGATGATTTATCGTGTATGAACACCATTCAAATCATTTATTGTGCTTAATTACCAAATGTTTTTGACTCTAGAATTAGGTATTAGATATATATAAAGCATATGAATCCCTTGGATCAAACTCATTTGAAATCAAAGGGTAAAATCGTCATAGTCTCATAGGTGATTGGTTGTGTATGAACACCTTTTAAATCATTTGTTGTGCTTAATTACCAAATATTTTTTACTCCTTGAATAGGTATTAGATATATTAAAAGCATTTGAATCCCTTGGATCAAGTTCATTTCAAATCAAAGGGTAAAATTGTCATAGTGTCTTAAGCGATTGATGGTGTAAGAATACATTTCAAATCATTTTTTCTCCTTAATAACCAAATATTTTAGACTCTACAATTAGGTATTATATATATTTAAAGCATATGAATCCCTTGGATCAAACTCATTTGAAATCAAAGTGTAAAATCGTCATAGTGTCTTATGCGATTTATGGTGTTTGATCACCATTTAAATCATTTGTTATGATTAATTACCAAATTTTTTACTCCTTGAATAGGTATTCGATATATTTAAATCATATGAATCCCTAGGATTAAACGCATTTTAAATCAAAGGTTAAAATCGTCATAATCTCTTAGGCGATTTATGGTGTATGAACATCGTTCAAATAATTTGTTTTGCTTAATTACCAAATATTTTTGACTCCTTGAATAGGTATTAGATATATTTAAAGAATATGAATCCCTTGGATCAAACGCATTTCAAATCAAATTGTAAAATCGTCATAGTCTCTTAGATGATTTATGGTGTATGAACACCATTCAAATCATTTGTCGTGCTTAATTACAAAATATTTTTGACTCCTTGAATGGGTATTAGATATATTTAAAGCATATGATTCCCTTAGATCAAACGCATTTCAAATCAAATTGTAAAATCGTCATAGTCTCCTAGATGATTTATCGTGTATGAACACCATTCAAATCATTTATTGTGCTTAATTACCAAATGTTTTTGACTCTAGAATTAGGTATTAGATATATATAAAGCATATGAATCCCTTGGATCAAACTCATTTGAAATCAAAGGGTAAAATCGTCATAGTCTCATAGGTGATTGGTTGTGTATGAACACCTTTTAAATCATTTGTTGTGCTTAATTACCAAAATTTTTTTTACTCCTTGAATAGGTATTAGATATATTAAAAGCATTTGAATCCCTTGGATCAAGTTCATTTCAAATCAAAGGGTAAAATTGTCATAGTGTCTTAAGCGATTGATGGTGTAAGAATACATTTCAAATCATTTTTTCTCCTTAATAACCAAATATTTTAGACTCTACAATTAGGTATTATATATATTTAAAGCATATGAATCCCTTGGATCAAACTCATTTGAAATCAAAGTGTAAAATCGTCATAGTGTCTTATGCGATTTATGGTGTTTGATCACCATTTAAATCATTTGTTATGATTAATTACCAAATTTTTTACTCCTTGAATAGGTATTCGATATATTTAAATCATATGAATCCCTAGGATCAAACGCATTTCAAATCAAAGGTTAAAATCGTCATAATCTCTTAGGCGATTTATGGTGTATGAACATCGTTCAAATAATTTGTTGTGCTTAATTACCAAATATTTTTGACTCCTTGAATAGGTATTAGATATATTTAAAGAATATGAATCCCTTGGATCAAACGCATTTCAAATCAAATTGTAAAATCGTCATAGTCTCTTAGATGATTTATGGCGTATGAACACCATTCAAATCATTTGTTGTGCTTAATTACAAAATATATTTGACTCCTTGAATAGGTATTAGATATATTTAAAGCATATGAATCCCTTGGATCAAACGCATTTCAAATCAAATTGTAAAATCGTCATAGTCTCCTAGATGATTTATCGTGTATGAACACCATTCAAATCATTTATTGTGCTTAATTACCAAATGTTTTTGACTCTAGAATTAGGTATTAGATATATATAAAGCATATGAATCCGTTTGATCAAACTCATTTGAAATCAAAGGGTAAAATCGTCATAGTCTCTTAGGTGATTGGTTGTGTTTGAACACCTTTTAAATCATTTGTTGTGCTTAATTACATAATATTTTTGACTTCTTGAATAGGTATTAGATATATTAAAAGCATTTGAATCCCTTGGATCAAGTTCATTTCAAATCAAAGGGTAAAATTGTCATAGTGTCTTAAGCGATTGATGGTGTAAGAACACATTTCAAATCATTTTTTCTACTTAATAACCAAATGTTTTAGACTCTACAATTAGGTATTAGATATATTTAAAGCATATGAATCCCTTGGATCAAACTCATTTGAAATCAAAGGGTAAAATCATCATAGTGTCTTAGGCGATTTATGGTGTTTGAACACCTTTCAAATCATTTGTTGTGCTTAATTACCAAATATTTTTTACTCCTTCAATAGGTATTAGATATATTTAAATCATATGAATCCCGTGGATCAAACTCATTTCAAATCAAAGGGTAAAATTATCATAGTCTGTTAGGCGATTTGTTGTATATGAACGCCTTTTAAATTATTTGTTGTGTTTAATTACAAAATAATTTTTACTCCTTGAATAGGTATTAGATATATTTAAAGCATATGAATCCCTTGGATCAAACTTGTTTCAAATAAAAGGGTAAAATCGTCATAGTCTCTTAGGCGATTTATGGTGTAAGAACACATTTCAAATCATTTTTTCTCCTTAATAACCAAATATTTTAGACTCTTTAAAGCATATGAATCCCTTGAATCAAACGTATTTCAAATCAAATTGTAAAATCGTCATAGTCTCTTAGATGATTTATCGTGTATGAACACCATTCAAATCATTTGTTGTGCTTAATTACCAAATGTTTTTGACTCTTGTTTTGGTACTAGATATATTTAAAGGATATGAATCCCTTGGATCAATCTCATTTCAAATCAAAGGGTAAAATCGTCATAGTCTCTTAGGCGATTTGTGGTGTATGTACACCTTTCAAATCATTTGTTGTGCTTAATTACCAAATATTTATGACTCATTGAATAGGTATTAGATATATTTAAAGCATATGAATACCTTGGATCAAACGTATTTCAAATCAACGGGTAAAATCGTCATAGTCTCTTAGGCGCTTTATGGTCTAAGAACACATTTTAAATCATTTTTTCTCCATAATAACCAAATATTTTACACTCTACAATTAGGTATTAGATATAATTAAAGCATATGAATCCCTTGGATCAAACTCATTTGAAATATAAGGGTAAAATCGTCATAGTCTCTTAAAAGATTTGTGGTGTATGTACACCTTACAAATCATTTTTTGTGCTTAATTACCAAATATTTTTGCGTCCTTGAATAGGTATTAGATATATTTAAAGCATATGAATCCCTTGGATCAAACTCATTTAAAATCAAAGGGTAAAATCGTCATAGTCTCTTAAATGATTTGTGGTGTATGTACACCTTACAAATCATTTGTTGTGCTTAATTACCCAATATTTTTGACTCCTTGAATAGGTATTAGATTTATTTAAAGCATATGAATCCCTTGGATCAAACGCATTTTAAATCAAAGGGTAAAATCGTCATAGTCTCTTAGGCGATTTATGTTGTAAGAACACATTTCAAATGCTTTTTTCTCCTTAATAACCAAATATTTTAGACTCTTCAATTAGGTATTATATATATTTAAAGCATATGAATCCCTTGGATCAAACTCATTTGAAATCAAAGGGTAAAATCGTCATAGTGTCTTAGGCGATTTAGGGTGTTTGATCACCATTCAAATCATTTGTTATGATTAATTACCAAATTTTTTTACTCCTTGAATAGGTATTCGATATATTTAAATCATATGAATCTCTAGGATCAAACGCATTTCAAATCAAAGGGTAAAATCGTCATAATCTCTTAGGCGATTTATGGTGTATGAACATCGTTCAAATAATTTGTTTTGCTTAATTACCAAATATTTTTGACTCCTTGAATAGGTATTAGATATATTTAAAGAATATGAATCCCTTGGATCAAACGCATTTCAAATCAAATTGTAAAATCGTCATAGTCTCTTAGATGATTTATGGTGTATGAACACCATTCAAATCATTTGTCGTGCTTAATTACAAAATATTTTTGACTCCTTGAATGGGTATTAGATATATTTAAAGCATATGAATCCCTTAGATCAAACGCATTTCAAATCAAATTGTAAAATCGTAATAGTCTCCTAGATGATTTATCGTGTATGAACACCATTCAAATCATTTATTGTGCTTAATTACCAAATGTTTTTGACTCTAGAATTAGGTATTAGATATATATAAAGCATATGAATCGCTTGGATCAAACTCATTTGAAATCAAAGGGTAAAATCATCATAGTGTCTTAGGCGATTTATGGTGTTTGAACACCTTTCAAATCATTTGTTGTGCTTAATTACCAAATATTTTTTACTCCTTCAATAGGTATTAGATATATTTAAATCATATGAATCCCGTGGATCAAACTCATTTCAAATCAAAGGGTAAAATTATCATAGTCTGTTAGGCGATTTGTTGTATATGAACGCCTTTTAAATTATTTGTTGTGTTTAATTACAAAATAATTTTTACTCCTTGAATAGGTATTAGATATATTTAAAGCATATGAATCCCTTGGATCAAACTTGTTTCAAATAAAAGGGTAAAATCGTCATAGTCTCTGAGGCGATTTGTGGTGTATGAACACCATTACATTCATTGTTGTGCTTAATTACCAAATATTTTTGTTTCCATGAATAGGTATTAGATATATTTAAAGCATATGAATCGCTTAGATCAAACGCATTTCAAATCAAAGGGTAAAATCGTCATAATCTCTTAGGCGATTTATGGTGTAAGAATGCATTTCAAATCATTGATTCTCCTTAATAACCAAATATTTTAGACTCTGCAATTAGGTATTAGAGATATTTAAAGCGTATGATTTCCTTGGATCAACCTCATTCGAAATCAAAGGGTAAAATCTTCATAGTCTCTTAGGCGATTTGTTGTGTATGAACACCTTTTAAATTATTTGTTGTGCTTAATTACCAATTATTTTTTACTCCTTGAATAGGTATTGGATATATTTAATGCATATGAATTCCTTGGATCAAGTTCATTTCAAATCAAATGGTAAAATCGAGTGAGTCTCTTACGCGATTTGTGGTGTATGTACACCTTTCAAATCATTTGTTGTGCTTAATTACCAAATATTTTTGACTCCTTTAATAGGTATTCGATATATTTAAAGCATACGAATCCCTTGGATCAAACGCATTTCAAATCAAAGGGTAAAATCGTCATAGTCTATTAGGCGATTAATGGTGTAAGAACACATTTCAAATCATTTTTTCTCTTTAATAACCAAATATTTTAGACTCTGCAATTAGGTATTAGATATATTTCAAGCATATGAATCCCTTGGATAAAACTGATTTGAAATCAAAGGGTAAAATCGTCATAGTGTCTTAGGCGATTTATGGTGTATGAACACCATTCAAATCATTTGTTGTGCTTAATTACAAAATATTTTTGACTCCTTAAATAGGTATTAGATATATTTAAAGCATATGAATCCCTTGGATCAAACGCATTTCAAATCAAATTGTAAAATCGTCATAGTCTCTTAGATGATTTATCGTGTATGAACACCATTCAAATCTTTTGTTGTGCTTAATTACCAAATGTTTTTGACTCTTGAATTGGTACTAGATATATTTAAAGGATATGAATCCCTTGGATCAATCTCATTTCAAATCAAAGGGTAAAATCGTCATAGTCTCTTAAGCGATTTGTGGTGTATGTACAACTTTCAAATCATTTGTTGTGCTTAATTACCAAATATTTTTGACTTCTTGATGTAAAATCAAATACAGAAGAACAAGTGCCAGAGTTATTACTCAGTCTAAATCCAAGTATGGGTTCGAAACATTTACATGGTCCTTGTTTGAGCCTAAACAAGACGGTTTTACATAACGAAGGTTCGGTTGCTTTTCGGAATGATTTGGGTTGATTAGCCAAACTTAAAGGAGGATTAAGTGGGTTTAAGAAAGCAACCAAATAGCCTAATTAGTACTATTAGTGATTATTTAGCATTAACCTTGTTTAAGGTGCTAAACTAATCCTAATAGAGTAAAAAAATCTGATTTCAGCATTTTTCCTACATGTTTTCACCTTTTCTCTTAGTTTTGATGATGTAATACATGATGAAAGGGAGTAATTAATGTAGTACAGCATCCTAGTCATGTGTATATGTGTTATTGAAGCTTAGGGTGATGCAAGAGTGAAGAAGCTACTCCGAGATACCACTATCTATGACCTTCACAATTTTTGGATATGGTTAATTCTTCAAAGCAAGGTCATGGGAGCTACAAGTTTAAGCTTAACACAACCTTTCCGTCCAGATTGAAGATGATCAAGTCCATGAAGCTTATGAGGGGCGTCCTTAGCCCATGTTATGAAGTCCATATTTAGTCAATTGAGTCCTTTAAGAGTCTTATGTCAAGTTAGTTTAGACTTTTAATTAATGTTAGTTAAATAAAACTATGGCCGAAATTATGACTTGTATAATTCGATTATAGGAGTTGTTTTAGAGTCCTAGTTTGATTTGTAATCCCTTAAAGATAAGAATTGATCTTTTAGCTTAAGATAAGGGAAGATAGGCGTGTGAAATAAGATAAAGATGGCCGAAAAATCCATGCTCATCTTATTAGGATTCTTCCTTATCTTTTAGCAATATTTATCTTTTCCTAGATTTTAGGGATTAAGAGTTATCTTTCTTTTTAGATAGAGTTAGGGTTCCTTATCATACTAGAGATGTACTAGTATAAATAGGGGACTATGTAGTCGATTTTAAGGAGTGAAATATTAAGAACTTTGAGTCATATTTTCGAGCTTAATTGTTTGTCAATTAAATTCGTGCCATTTAATAATTTTCAGGAATGATAATTATTGAGTGATTAATCTACTTAATTCCAGGAGTGGTTTAAGTGAGATTGAAAGTTAATTAAATCTTTCAGGAGTGATTGATTTAATTTCCATATCCCATAAACACATAAAAACACAAACTTTAGACACAAAACACATAAAAATTCGGACTTTTAATTATCTAGGTTCCTTTGCATTAGATTACACTTGAATGTTTCTTTCATAGAGTCACATTCATATCATAGGGTCCAAGTGGAAGCCTTTAGATTAAGCAAAGAACAAGTTTTAGCCAAGTTATCAATGCTGCCCAGCTGAAAAACGTGAATGATGTCTGATTGTAATTGGTTCTGGGCAACAGCATTTTAAGCTCCAAATCCAGAAAATCTTACATGGTTGGAAGCCCTTACATGTGTAGGGATGGAATTCATCCTTTTGGAGCTTATTTTGGATAGCCAAGTGGATTAAAATTGGCCCTAAAGCTGTCACGGTCCAAACAGTTTTTGCTGATTTGTTCTTCTTGATTTTCTTTTTGTTTTTTCTTGTTTCCTTGTAATTTTGGAAGCTTCCAAGGCTGTATCTTTGTTGTTTAGGATGCTATTAAGTCTATATAAGAAATAGGAATCCATGGGAGCATGTATGTACTTGACTTTTGATGAAATAAAAACCGTGTGTTTTTCCTAAGCTTAAAAACCGAGTGTTTCTTAGCTTAAATTGAACGAGTTACTTGGGAGAGTATTCGACAAGTGCTCAAAAACGTTTTAGTGAGTTTAAGAGCTAATCTTTTACTTATTAAAACACCCTTAGTATTTAGGTTTGTGAGCTAATCCTTCCTAAACACTAAGTCAACCGAATTTAAGTAATTAAGAGCAAATATTTCTTACTTATTTTCACTTCAATTGGTATCCAAGCTAAGTTCAACAATGGGGGACAATGATGCTAATGAAAGAAGGGATCGAATGATCGATGCATTGGCAGAACAAACAAGTGCTATTCAAGCCATGATGAATCAACTCACTCTCGAAGTAATTCGAAAGAAAAATACAGATGAAGGAGAACGAAGTGTTAAGAGTAATGATCATGGAATGAAGATAAAAGTTCCAGAATTCAATGGTACTTTGGATCCTGAAGCCTACTTAGAATGGGAACGTTCTTTGGAGAAGTTCTTTGAGTATAAGGAGACTCCAGATGATAAAAAGTACAAGATTGCAGTTCTTAAACTAACCAAGTATGCATCTATTTGGTTAGAAGGAGTTAAGAGGCAAAGAGCTCGTGCTGAAAAGTCCAAAATTTCAACTTGGCCGAAATTAAAGAAGCTCTTAAGAAAGAGATTTGTTCCAGCAAACTATAAACAAAATCAGTATGTTAAATGGTCTACTTTGAAGCAAGGAAATCTTTCCGTGGAAGAGTATATCATGGAATTTGAAAAATTATCAATTGTTTGCGAAATTGATGAACTCGAGGAGCATAAATTGGGGCATTTTTTGGAGGCCTTAATGAAGACATCACAAAAAAAGCTAGAAGTGTATCCATACCTCACTTATGATGAAGCTTGCAAAGTGGCTATGAAGATTGATAAGCATAAAAAGAAGCCTAGTTCTAGTAAGCCATTTTCGAAGCCTTTTAGTACTTTTAAAACTAATCAAAGTACTAGTTCTTTTGATAGCGCAAAGAGGTCCGAAAATTTTAAAAAGAACAAGGATAAAGGCAAGGAGAATGTTGATGATAAACTCCTAAAGGTGCGTTGCTACAAGTGCCATGGTTATGGACACTACAAGTCTAATTGTCCTACAAGTAGAGTCCTTACAATTCGTGACATGGAGGAGATAGATGAGCTTGAAAAATCACGCCATGTAGAAGAGGATTCAGCTAAAGAAGGAGAGACTGAAGATGAAGAGGCTTGTGCACCAGAAATGGAGGGCGAAACACTTGTTCTTAGGAGAGCTCTTTACACCAAAAATGTGAGCACCGAAGAAGAGCAAAGGGAGACAATTTTTCACTCCAAATGCTTAGTGAAAGGCAAGTTATGCACGTTGATGGTTGATGGAGGCAGCTGTACTAATGTAGAATCAACTGAGCTTGTGGAGAAACTAGCTTTACCTACTACAAAGCACCCTAAGCCATATAGACTTAAATGGCTTGATGATGACAACGAGGTGAAGGTACGAAAAAGAGTACTACTTTCTTTTTCGATTGGAAATTATTCTGATGAAATTGTATGTGATGTGATTCCTATGACTGCATGCCATATTTTACTTGGTCGTCCATGGCAATTTGATAGAAAAGTGAAGCATGATGGTGTTACTAATGTGTATAAGGTGAATATGAATGGAAAAATCAAGACATTGTTGCCATTACCACCTTCGAAAATTTCAAACCATAAACCTAAACCGGAAGAAAATCTTCTTTGTGAGGGGATGTTCTTAGGGGGAGAAAAAATTCGAAAAGGAGGTAAAAGAAGAAAAATTTGTGTATGTCTTGATTAGTAAAGAAAAAAATGAGGGGGTTAGTGTGGAAGATGGCCAATTGAGAAAGTTGTTAAATGAATTTAATGATGTTTTTCCTGATGAATTACCACCTGGCCTTCCACCTAAAAGGGGGGTAGAACATCAAATTGACCTTATTCTGGAGCACCAATTCCAAATAAACCAGCCTATAGATGTAACCCTAAGGAGAGTGAAGAGTTGCAGAGACAGATTAAGGAGCTGATGGAGAAAGGGTATGTACGGGAAAGTATGAGTCCATGTGCTGTACCTACTCTACTAGTCCCAAAGAAAGATGGTTCATGGAGAATGTGGATTGATAGTCGTGCTGTTAATAATATTACTATGAAATACAAATTTCCTATTCCTAGATTGGATGATATGCTTGATGAAATTGGTGGTTCCAAATTGTTTTCTAAAATTGATCTTAGAAGTGGCTATCATCAAATATGCATGCGTGAAGGTGATGAATGGAAGACCGCATTTAAAACAAAATATGGCTCATATGAGTGGCTTGTTATGCCATTTGGTCTTACTAATGCACCTAGCACTTTTATGAGATTGATGAATGAAGTTTTGAGGCCATTTTTGGGCAAGTTCATTGTTGTCTATTTAGATGACATTCTAGTGTACTCCACCAGCAAAGAAGAGCATTTATTTCATCTGCAGCAGTTACTTGAAGTTCTTAGAAAACAGAAACTCTATGGCAAGCTTGAGAAGTGTTCTTTCATGCAAAGGGAGATTGGTTTTCTTGGCTTTATTATTTCGGATGAAGGTGTCAAAGTGGATCCATCTAAAGTGGAAGCTATTTCCTCTTGGCCGGTTCCTAAAACTGTTACCGAGGTGAGATCTTTTCATGGTCTGGCTTCATTTTATAGGAGATTCATCAGCAATTGCAGCACTTTAATGAGTCCTATAACTGAATGCACAAAGCAAGGAAGATTTGAGTGGACTGAAGCTGCTCAAAAGGCTTTTGAGACCGTGAAAGAAAGAATGTGTCATGCACCCATTTTGTCCTTACCTGATTTTACCAAACCTTTTGAAGTAGAATGTGATGCTAGTGGAACAGGTATTGGAGCAGTTCTTATTCAAGCAGGCAAACCTGTAGCTTATTTCAGTGAAAAGCTAAATGGCGCCAAGCTCAATTATTCAACCTATGATAAAGAGTTTTATGCTATGGTTCGAGCTCTTAATCATTGGAGCCATTATTTGAGGCCGCAAGCTTTTGTTCTTCATTCAGATCATGAGTCACTGAAGTACATCCATGGGCAACATAAGTTGAGTGCTCGTCATGCTAAATGGGTGGAATTTTTGCAATCCTTTAACTTTGTCGCTAAATACAAAGCGGGGAAAGCAAATGTTGTAGCAGATGCATTATCTAGAAGACATTCTTTATTAGCTACAGTTGATTCAAAGATTTTGGGTTCGAGCTGATTAAAGAATATTATTCAGAAGATCCAGATTTTCGTGAAGTATATGAAGAGTGCAAGAAAGGCCAACATGCTCATTATCATATTACTGATGAGAATCTATTCAAGGGGAACAAGCTCTGTGTTCCTAAGTGTCCAGCTCGTGATTTATTGATTAGAGAAGCTCATGGAGGTGGTCTAGCTGGTCATTTTGGCATTACTAAAACTGTTGAATTATTGCAAGAACATTTTTACTGGCCACGCATGGTGGGAGATGTTCAAGCCATTATAGCTTGTTGTGGTACATGTCAAAAGGCTAAGAGTACGTTCTTGCAAGGACCTTACACACCACTACCAGTTCCAGAATAGCCATGGGAAGATGTAAGCATGGATTTCATTGTTGCTCTTCCAAGAACTCAGAGGGGCAAAGACTCTATTATGGTGGTGGTAGATCGTTTCTCAAAAATGGCACACTTTGTTCCATGCCATAAAACCGAAGATGCCATTAATGTAGCTATTTTATATTTCAGAGAAATAGTTCGCTTGCATGGTGTTCCAAGGTGATGCAGGAGCATCCATGATCAATCCAAGTCTCCTAGCAAAGAGTCATCAAGAAGAGATTAAGGTGAAGGAGATTCAATTCATTAGCTTACTTAATCCAATTTCGAACAAGCAAGTACTTCGAATTGTTAATTAAGCTTAACACCTTCTTAATCTACTTTAAGCCTTTTTGATTAATGCTTATGATCATCTTAACATCATAAAGTATTAGTAATCAAGCTTGAATTATGATAAAATAGCTTAATTAATTAGTTCTAAGTCATTAAAGTAAGCCTAGTGAAACTATTTTGGAAGATCAGTTTTTATACGGTTGGTTTAGGGAACGTTTTGAGCATGTTTTTGAGCTTTATTCTTGGCTAAGGCAACCATACATGACTCACCTGTGTGCTTACATACATCACCAACAAGCATGTGAAGAGTTGGAGGCAAGAATCAATAGGAAATGAGAGCTTCATGAAGAAGTATCCAAAACCGCAGCTCCCAGGCGTCATTCTGGGCT
Source organism: Patellifolia procumbens (assembly GCA_947645195.1). Taxonomy (NCBI): domain Eukaryota; kingdom Viridiplantae; phylum Streptophyta; class Magnoliopsida; order Caryophyllales; family Amaranthaceae; genus Patellifolia; species Patellifolia procumbens. The sequence continues at coordinate 36,641 of CANSGD010000800.1, forward strand.
CCACTTCATCAGTTCTGGGCAGCCGCTTTTCTTAAGCTTTTGGAGCTGATTTTTTGAGGATATTTTCCTTAGAATGTCTATTTTATTACCTTAGTTTCCTTTTGGCAGTAGGATATTTTCGTTTCTCAGAATATCCTAATCATTGCACCTAGGTACTGAAAACTGGCCAGATTTTTGTAATACTTTAAGATGGCTTTTGTTACCTAAGCAAAACATCACCAAATGACGTGAGTCTTTGGTATGTTACTGCCTTATATGTTAGGATTGTAATGTAAGAAGTTTCATTAAACTTTTTTGAATGAATTAAGAGTTATACTCATTTCTTTGAGCTGTGCGCTTAGAGTAAAACTGGACAGTTTGTCCTAATTCAAGTCTTTGAGTTAATTAGCTGACTAACGTAGATTAGTTACTAATTTAACAAAGCAAGGTTGCACCAAGAGCTCTTCTTTGACATTGGTGGCCTAGTTTGGTGGTTCTAAGGCTAGTGAAAGTGGTGGTTCTTGGTACGGTTCCAACAAGGCTTGATGCAAAACTGATTCTTCGGTTCTTAACCAACGAATGCTCTTGCTTATGAAATGCTTTATGCATCATTTGGTATCAGAGCTTTGGTTATTTTAAGAGCATTCTTTTAACCCTCTAATCATCCTATAATAATTTCCTAAACTCACACACTTATCCCCCCAAAACCGAAACCAATTCTAAGCCCAAACACATCTCTTTTCTTCTCTTTTCACCTCTAATCTTTGATACAATTTCGTGGTTGTTAAAATGAGTGGTAATGAAGATCCAAATCAGTTTAGAAGGGGCATGACATTGAATGAAGCAAGGTTAGTTGGCCTTGAGAATCAAATGGCTACAATTAGTGAGCAAATGGCAAATCTCATGGAAGCTTTTCGAAGTTCTAGTGTTGGAGTTCGAAGAGAAGTTCATGAAAGGAGGCACTTTGAAGATGAGAATGAGGTTGTCTATGACTCTAGTGAAGAAGTACAATCACAAACTTCTAATCAAAGAAGGAGGCCACGAAAACAAGATGACTTTCGAGACATCAAGTTAGATGTTCCAGAGTTTGATGGAAACCTTAATCCTGATGCTTACTTGGAATGGGTTTCGAGATGTAATAGGATTTTCGAGCTAAAGGAGTATGATGATTCGAAATCTTTCAAGTTGGCTATCACTAAGCTAAAGGGTTATGCATCCCTTTGGTGGGAAAACGTTGCTCTTGCTAGGGAAAGAAAGCATAAGCCGAAAATCAAGAGTTGGAAGAAACTGAAAAAGAAGGTGGAAAAGCATCAAAAAGACAAGAAGAAGAAGGTATTTAGCAAAGGAACTTCTTATGCTAAAGGAGGTTCTAGTTCGTATGTAAAGCCTACTTCTACATCTCCATTTACACCTAAAAATGAAGCTGGTTCGAAATTTCTTGATAAAGGGAAGAAAGTTGCTGAAAGTTCTTCCAAGAAGGATGATGTCAAATGTTTTAAGTGTCATGGTTATGGTCATTATCAAGCACAATGCCCAAATAGAAGGGTAATGACCTTACTAGACATTAAAAACATAGAAGATGCCCTTAAAGATCAAGAGGAGCACGAAAAAGAATCTGAAAAGGAGGAAGAATGAAATGAAGATGTTCTTGTTGATGAAGTGGAAGGAGATGATCATCTTAGCTTGGTTCTAAGGAGGGTCCTTCACTCCAAAGAAGCCGAAGCTATACCATCTCAACGAGACCAGATTTTTCAGACGAAATGCTTAATCAAGGGCAAGATTTGTTCCATGATTATTGATGGTGGGAGTTGCACTAATGTAGCTTCGAGTTCTATGGTGGAGAAGCTCAATCATCCTACCTTCAGTCATCCTAAACCATATAAGCTTCATTGGCTTAATGATGGTAACTGTGTGGAGGTAACAAAACAAGCTTTAATTAGCTTCTCTTTTGGTGATTCTTATAATGATAAGGTTTTATGTGATGTGGTGCCTATGAATGCATGTCATATTCTCTTAGGGAGGCCGTGGCAATCTGATAAGGAAACCTTACATAATGGTAGGACTAATACATACACTTTCATGCATGAAAACAAGAAAATTATACTTAGTCCTAGCAAAAAGGGTCCGAAGTTGCCTAAGAAAGAAACCTCCAATTCGAAAGCTAAAAATCAGAAATCCTTAATTCTCCAAAAACATCAAGTTGATAAGGCCATTGAAAAGGGGAAGGAAATGTACTTGTTGTTGTTATTTGCTGCAAATGATGAAAATACTCGTGAATTACATGATTGGGTTAAACCATTAGTGAACGATTTTAGTGATATTTTTCCCGAGGATCTTCCCTATGGTTTACCACCTAGTAGGGGTATTGAGCATCAAATTGACTTAGTTCCTGGAGCACCATTACCTAACAAGGCAGCTTATAGATGTAATCCTGAAGAAGCTAAAGAGTTGCAAAAACAGATTACTGAATTGTTAGCTAAGGGGTTTGTACAAGAAAGTCTTAGTCCATGTGCTGTTCCTGTTATTTTGGTTCCAAAGAAGGATGGAACTATGCGTATGTGTGTAGATTGCAGGGCTATAAACAACATTACCATCAAGTATAGGTATCCTATTCCTAGGCTTGATGATTTGCTCGATGAATTACATGGTGCTACTATATTCTCCAAGATAGATTTGCGTAGTGGTTATCATCAGATTCGAATCAAGGAAGGGGATGAATGGAAAACAGCCTTTAAGACTAAGAGTGGGTTATATGAGTGGCGTGTTATGCCATTTGGTTTAACTAATGCTCCTAGCACTTTCATGAGGCTCATGCATGAGGTACTTTGTCCCTTCATTGGTTCATTTGTTGTGGTTTATTTTGATGATATTCTTGTGTATAGCAACAATGAACAAGATCATCTTATTGATCTGAAGAAGGTTTTCCTTAAGCTAAGGGAAAAGAAGCTATATGCAAAGATGGAGAAGTGTGAATTCTTCACTTCTAGTGTGTCTTTTCTTGGCTTCATTATTTCATCTCAGGGCATTTCTATGGATGAATCCAAGGTGGAGGCAATCAAATCATGGCCAATTCCAAAGTCCATCACAGAAGTTCGAAGTTTTCATGGATTGGCATCTTTTTACAGGAGATTCATCAGAGGTTTTAGTACTATTTTGGCTCCACTGACCGAATGTATCAAAGGGGGTTCTTTCACTTGGACTCCAGCAGCTCAGGAAGCATTTGATCAGTTGAAAAGCAAGCTTTGTGAGGCGCCTGTTCTAGCCTTACCAGATTTCAAGAAAGTGTTTGAAGTGGAATGTGATGCAAGTGGAGTAGGGATTGGAGCTATTTTACAACAAGGAGGGCGTCCCATAGCCTATTTCAGTGAGAAGCTCAATCATGCCAAGCTCAACTACAGCACCTATGATAAAGAGTTCTATGCTATTGTTCGTGCTTTGACTTATTGGACTCATTATCTTAGGCCAGCTCAGTTTGTGTTGCATTCAGATCATCAAGCTTTGAAGTACATTAATGGACAACATAAGCTCAGTTCACGGCATGCTAAATGGGTGGAGTTCCTTTAATCTTTTGATTTTGTTTTAAAGTACAAAACTGGAGTTTCTAATGTGGTTGCAGATGCATTATCTAGGAGGCATTCTATGCTTTCTTTAATGGAGGCTCGAGTTCTTGCCTTCACTCATATTAAGGAGCTTTATTATGATGATCCAGATTTTTCACCATTGATAGAAGCGTGCAAGGATGGTTCTCATGGAGCTTATTCGGTTCTATATGGTTTTCTCTTCCGAAATAATAAGCTTTGTATCCCTAAGTGCTCACTAAGGGATTTGCTCATCAAGGAGGTTCATGGAGGAGGCCTAGCAGGGCATTTTGGTATTAACAAAACTGTGGATGTTTTGCAGGAACACTTTTATTGGCCAAAACTGGCAGGTGATGTTCACTCAGTTCTAGCTCGATGTTCTACATGTCAAAAGGCCAAGAGTTCTTTTCATCAAGGGCTCTATACTCCACTTCCAGTTCCTAATCAGCCATGGGAAGATGTTAGTATGGATTTCATTGTAGCTTTGCCTAGGACTCAAAGGCAAAGAGATGCTATTATGGTGGTGGTGGATCGATTCTCAAAGATGGCTCATTTCATTGCTTGCAACAAGACGGATGATGCAATTCATGTAGCTGATTTGTACTTCAAGGAGATCATTAGATTACATGGTGTACCGAAGACTATTGTTTCTGATAAGGATGTTAAGTTCCTCAGTTTCTTTTGGAAGACTTTATGGAAGCTCCTAGGTACTAAGCTCCTCTTTAGTACCACGGCGCATCCACAAACTGATGGTCAAACGGAGGTGACAAACAGGACACTTACTACTCTCCTCAGGACTCTAGTTAACAAGTCACAGAAAGATTGGGATCTAAAGCTAGCACATGCAGAATTTGCTTATAATAGATCACCTACATATGCCACGAAGTGCTCTCCATTCGAAGTGAATTATGGGGTTAATCCTTTAAGCCCCATTAATTTACTACCTATTCCAGTTGAAGTGAGGCAAAGCAAAGATGCAGAGGAGAAGGCAAAGGAGATGAAAAAGCTTCACCAACAGATTAGAGCACGCATTGAGAAGGTTAATGAAGCTTACAAGGTCCGAGCTAACAAGCATCGAAAGGAGGTCATTTACAAGCCCAGGGACTTGGTATGGTTGCACCTAAGGAAGGAGCGATTTCCATCAAGAAGGAAGAACAAGCTGATGCCAAGGAGTGATGGTCCATTTAGGGTTCTTGAAAAGATCAATAACAATGCATACAAGATAGAACTACCAAGTGAGATGGGCAACATTTCGGCCACCTTCAATGTGGGTGACTTAGCTCCATATTTGGAAGAAGATTTCGAGTTGCAAGAAGACTTCTCCAAACCAGGGGAGAATGATGCAGGAGCATCCATGATCAATCCAAGTCTCCTAGCAAAGAGTCATCAAGAAGAGATTAAGGTGAAGGAGATTCAATTCATTAGCTTACTTAATCCAATTTCGAACAAGCAAGTACTTCGAATTGTTAATTAAGCTTAACACCTTCTTAATCTATTTTAAGCCTTGTTGATTAATGCTTATGATCATCTTAACATCATAAAGTATTAGTAATCAAGCTTGAATTATGATTAAATAGCTTAATTAATTAGTTCTAAGTCATTAAAGTAAGCCTAGTGAAACTATTTTGGAAGATCAGTTTTTATACGGTTGGTTTAGGGAACGTTTTGAGCATGTTTTTGAGCTTTATTCTTGGCTAAGGCAACCATACATGACTCACCTGTGTGCTTACATACATCACCAACAAGCATGTGAAGAGTTGGAGGCAAGAATCAATAGGAAATGAGAGCTTCATGAAGAAGTATCCAAAACCGCAGCTCCCAGGCGTCATTCTGGGCTCCACTTCATCAGTTCTAGGCAGCCGCTTTTCTTAAGCTTTTGGAGCTGATTTTTTGAGGATATTTTCCTTAGAATGTCTACTTTATTACCTTAGTTTCCTTTTTGCAGTAGGATATTTTCGTTTCTCAGAATATCCTAATCATTGCACCTAGGTACTGAAAACTGGCCAGATTTTTGTAATACTTTAAGATGGCTTTTGTTACCTAAGCAAAACATCACCAAATGACGTGAATCTTTGGTATGTTACTGCCTTATATGTTAGGATTGAAATGTAAGAAGTTTCATTAAACTTTGTTGAATGAATTAAGAGTTATACTCATTTCTTTGAGCTGTGCACTTAGAGTAAAACTGGACAGTTTGTCCTAATTCAAGTCTTTGAGTTAATTAGCTAACTAACGTAGATTAGTTACTAATTTAACAAAGCAAGGTTGCACCAAGAGCTCTTCTTTGACATTGGTGGCCTAGTTTGGTGGTTCTAAGGCTAGTGAAAGTGGTGGTTGTTGGTACGGTTCCAACAAGGCTTGATGCAAAACTGATTCTTCGGTTCTTAACCAACGAATGCTCTTGCTTATGAAATGCTTTATGCATCACAAGGACTATTATATCTGATCGTGATAGCAAGTTTTTAAGCTACATCTGGAGAACATTATGGAGACTTATGGGTACTAAGTTGCTATTTAGTACTTCTTGTCATCCTCAAACAGATGGTCAGACTGAAGTGACCAACAGGACTCTTGGTACGTTATTAAGAGGCCTAGTAAGCAAGACAGGAAATGACTAGGATGTGAAGTTATGTCATGCTGAGTTTGCTTACAACAGAACACCAACTTTTGCTACTAAACATTCACCATTCGAGACTGTTTATGGGGTAAATCCTTATGTCCCGATTGATTTAATTGCTATTCCTAAAGATTCTTTTGTTCATGGAGATGCTAGGAAACAAGCTGAAGAAATGGTGAAGATTCATAGGCAGGTTCGAAATAATATAGAGAAAGCCAATGAAGCCTATAAAAAAAGAGCAAACAGAAGAAGGTCACCTAGAATTTTTGCTCCAGGTGACTTAGTTTGGATTCATCTCAGAAAGGAAAGATTCCCGAGAAAAAGAAAACACAAACTAATGCCACGTGCTGAAGGTCCATTCAACGTATTAGAAAGATGTGGAGACAATGCATACAAGATTGATATTCCTGGTGAATATGGAGTTGCTGCTACCTTCAATGTTGGAGATTTGTCACCATACTTAGAAGATGATGAATTGCAAGAATTGAGGACAATTCCAACTGAAGAAGGAGAGAATGATGTAAAATCAAATACAGAAGAACAAGTGCCATAGTTATTACTCAGTCTAAATCCAAGTATGGGTTCGAAACATTTTCATGGTCCTTGTTTGAGCCTAAACAAGACGGTTTTACATAACGAAGGTTCGGTTGCTTTTCGGAATGATTTGGGTTGATTAGCCAAACTTAAAGGAGGATTAAGTGGGCTTAAGAAAGCAACCAAATAGCCTAATTAGTACTATTAATGATTATTTAGCATTAACCTTGTTTAAGGTGCTAAACTAATCCTAATAGAGTAAAAAAATCTGATTTCAGCATTTTTCCTACATGTTTTCAGCTTTTCTCTTAGTTTTGATGATGTAATACATGATGAAAGGGAGTAATTAATGTAGTACAGCATCCTAGTCATGTGTATATGTGTTATTGAAGCTTAGGGTCCAAGTGGAAGCCTTTAGATTAAGCAAAGAACAAGTTTTAGCCAAGTTATCAATGCTGCCCAGCTGAAAAACGTGAATGATGTTTGATTGTAATTGGTTCTGGGCAACAACATTTTTAGCTCCAAATCTAGAAAATCTTACATGGTTGAAAGCCCTTACATGTGTAGGGATGGAATTCATCCTTTTGGAGCTTATTTTGGATAGCCAAGTGGATTAAAATTGGCCCTAAAGCTGTCAAGGTCCAAACAGTTTTTGCTGATTTGTTCTTCTTGATTTTCTTTTTGTTTTTTTCTTGTTTCCTTGTAATTTTGGAAGCTTCCAAGGCTGTATCTTTGTTGTTTAGGATGTTATTAAGTCTATATAAGAAATAGGAACCCATGGGAGCATGTATGTACTTGACTTTTGATGAAATAAAAACCGTGTGTTTTTCCTAAGTTTAAAAACTGAGTGTTTCTTAGCTTAAATTGAACGAGTTACTTGGGAGAGTATTCGACAAGTGCTCAAAAACGTTGTGGTGAGTTTAAGAGATAATCTTTTACTTATTAAAACACCCTTAGTATTTAGGTTTGTGAGCTAATCCTTCCTAAACACTAAGTCAACCGAATTTAAGTAATTAAGAGCAAATCTTTCTTACTTATTTTCACATCAATTCTTGAATAGGTATTAGATATATTTAAAGCATATGAATACCTTGGATCAAACGCATTTCAAATCAAAGGGTAAAATCGTCATAGTCTCTTAGGCGTTTTATGGTGTAAGAACACATTTCAAATCATTTTTTCTCCTTAATAACCAAATATTTTAGACTCTACAATTAGGTATTAGATATATTTAAAGCATATGAATCCCTTGGATCAAACTCCTTTTAAATCTAAGGGTAAAATCGTCATAGTCTCTTAGGCAATTTGTTGTGTATGAACACCTTTTAAATCAATTGTTGTGCTTAATTACCAAATATTTTTTACTCCTTCAATAGGTATTAGATATATTTAAACCATATGAATCCCTTGGATCAAGCTTATTTCAAATCAAAGGGTAAAATTGTTATAGTCTCTTTGGCGATTTATGGCGTATGAACACTATTCAAATCATTTGTTGTGCTTAATTACCAAATGTTTTTCACTCCTTGAATAGGTATTAGATATATTTAAAGCATATGAATCCCTTGGATCAAATGCATTTCAAATCAAAGGGTAAAATCGTCATAGTCTCTTAGGCGATTTATGGTGTATGAACAACATTCAAATCATATGTTGTCCTTAATTACCAAATGTTTTTGACTCCTGGAATAGGTATTAGTTATATTTAAAGCATATGAGTCCCATGGATTAAACTCATTTCAAATCAAAGGGTAAAATCGTCATAGTCTATTAAAAGATTTGTGGTGTATGTACACCTTACATATCATTTTTTGTGCTTAATTACCAAATATTTTTGACTCCTTGAATAGGTATTAGATATATTTAAAGCATATTAATCCCTTGGATCAAACTCATTTCAAATCAAAGGGTAAAATCGTCATAGTCTCTTAAAAGATTTGTGGTGTATGTACACCTTACAAATCATTTGTTGTGCTGAATTACCAAATATTTTTGGCTCCTTGAATAGGAATTAGATATATTTAAAGCATATGAATCCCTTGGATCAAACGCATTTCAAATCAAAGGGTAAAATCGTCATAGTCTCTTAGGCGATTTGTGGTGTATGAACACCATTCAAATCATTTGTTTGTTCTTAATTACCAATTGTTTTTGACTCCTTGAATAGGTATTACATATATTCAAAGGATATAATTTCAAATCAAAGGGTAAAATCGTCATAATCTTTTAGGCGTTTTTTGGTGTATGTACACCTTTCAAATCATTTGTTGTGCTTAATTACCAAATATTTTTGACTCCTTGAATAGGTATTAGATATATATAAAGCATATGAATCCCTTGAATCAAACGCATTTCAAATAAAAGGGTAAAATCATCATAGTCTCTTAGGCGATTTATGGTGTAAAAAATATTTCAAATCATTTTTTCTCCATAATAACCAAATATTTTAGACTCTACAATTAGGTATTAGATGTATATAAAGCATATGAATCCCTTGGATCAAACTCATTTGAAATCAAAGGGTAAAATCGTCATAGTCTCTTAGGTGATTGGTTGTGTATGAACACCTTTTAAATCATTTGTTGAGCTTAATTACCAAATATTTTTTACTCCTTGAATAGGTATTAGATATATTAAAAGCATATGAATCCCTTGGATAAAGTTCATTTCAAATCCAAGGGTAAAATCGTCATAGTCTCTTAGGCGATTTATGGTGTAAGAACACATTTCAAATCATTTTTTATCCGTAATAACCAAATATTTTAGAATCTACAATTAGGTATTAGATATATTTAAAGCATATGAATCCCTTGGATCAAACTCATTTGAAATCAAAGGGTAAAATCGTCATAATCTCTTAGGCGATTTATGGTTTATGAACACCGTTCAATTAATTTGTTGTGCTTAATTACCAAATATTTTTGACTCCTTGAATAGGTATTAGATATATTTAAAGAGTATGAATCCCTTGGATCAAACACATTTCAAATCAAATTGTAAAATCGCCATAGTCACTTAGATGATTTATCGTGTATGAACACTATTCAAATCATTTGTTGTGCTTAATTAACAAATATTTATGACTTCTTGAATAGGTATTAGATATATTTAAAGCATATGAATCCCTTGGATCAATCTCATTTCAAATCAAAGGGTAAAATCATCATAGTCTCTTAGGCTATTTGGGGTGTATGTACACCTTTCAAATCATTTGTTGTGCTTAATTACCAAATATTTTGACTCCTTGAATAGGTATTAGATATATTTAAAGCATATGAATACCTTGGATCAAAAGCATTTCAAATCAAAGGGTAAAATCGTCATAGTCTCTTAGGCGCTTTATGGTGTAAGAACACATTTCAAATCATTTTTTCTCCTTAATAACCAAATATTTTAGACTCTACAATTGGGTATTAGATATATTTAAAGCATATGAATCCCTTGGATCAAACTCATTTGAAATCAAAGGGTAAAATCGTCATAGTCTCTTAGGTGATTGGTTGTGTATGAACACCTTTTAAATCATTTGTTGTGCTTAATTACCAATAATTTTTTACTCATTGAATAGGTATTAGATATATTTAAATCATATGAATCCCTTGGATCAAAGGCATTTCAAATCAAAGGGTAAATCGTCATAATCTCTTAGGCGATTTATGGTGTATGAACACCGTTCAAATAATTTGTTGTGGTTAATTACCATATTTTTTTGACTCCTTGAATAGGTATTAGATATATTTAAAGCATATGAATCCCTTGGATCAAATGCATTTCAAATCAAATTGTAAAATCGTCATAGTCTCTTAGATGATTTATCGTGTATGAACACCATTCAAAACATTTGTTGTGCCTAATTACCAAATATTTTTGACTCATTGAATAGGTAATAGATATATTTTTAGCATATGAATCCCTTGGATCAAACGCATTTCAAAACAAAGGGTAAAATTGTCATAGTCTCTTAAAAGACTTGTGATGTATGTACACCTTACAAATCATTTGTTGTGCTTAATTACCCAATATTTTTGACTCCTTGAATAGGTACTAGATATATTCAAAAGCATATGAATCCCTTGGATCAAACGCATTTTAAATCAAAGGGTAAAATTGTCATAGTCTCTTAGGCGATTTGTGGTGTATGAACACCATTCAAATCATTTGTTGTGCTTAATTACCAATTTTTTTTGACTCCTTGAATAGGTATCATATATATTTTAAGCATATGACTCCCTTGGATCAAACAAAATTTCAAATCAAAGGGTAAAATCGTAATAGTTTTTTTGGCGATTTGTGGTGTATGTACACCTTTCAAATCATTTGTTTTGCTTAATTACCAAATATTTTTGACTCCTTGAATAGGTATTAGATATATTTAAAGCATATGAATCCCTTGGATCAAACACATTTCAAATCAAAGGATAAAATCGTCATAGTCTCTTAGGCGATTTGTGGTGTATGAACACCATTCAAATCATTTGTTTGTTCTTAATTACCAATTATTTTTGACTCCTTGAATAGGTATTAAATATATTCAAAGGATATGAATTTCAAATCAAAGGGTAAAATCGTAATAGTCTTTTAAGCGTTTTGTGGTGTATGTACACCTTTCAAATCATTTGTTGTGCTGAATTACCAAATATTTTTGACTCCTTGAATAGGTATTAGATATATATAAAGCATATGAATCCCTTGAATCAAACGCATTTCAAATAAAGGGGTAAAATCATCATAGTCTCTTAGGCGATTTATGGTGTAAAAAATATTTCAAACCATTTTTTCTTCATAATAACCAAATATTTTAGACTCTACAATTAGGTATTAGATGTATATAAAGCTTATGAATCCCTTGGATCAAACTCATTTGAAATCAAAGCGTAAAATCGTTATAGTCTCTTAAGTGATTTATCGTGTATGAACACCATTCAAATCATTTGTTGTGCTTAATTACCAAATATTTTTGACTCCTTCAATAGGTAATAGATATATTTTAAGTATATGAATCGCTTGGATCAAACGCATTTCAAACCAAAGGGTAAAATTATCATAGTCTCTTAGGCAATTTATCGTGTATGAACACCATTCAAATCATTTGTTGTGCTTAATTACCAAATGTTTTTGACTCTTGAATTGGTATTAGATATATTTAAAGCATATTAATCCCTTGGATCAATCTCATTTCAAATCAAAGGGTAAAATCGTCATAGTCTCTTAGGAGATTTGTAGTGTATGTACACCTTTTAAATAATTTGTTGTGCTTAATTACCAAATATTTTTGACTTCTTGAATAGGAATTAGATATATTTAAAGCACATGAATCCCTTCGATGAAACTGATTTCAAATGAAAGGGTAAAATCGTCATAGTCTCTTAGGCGCTTTATGGTGTAAGAACACATATCAAATCATTTATTCTCCTTAATAACCAAATATTTTAGACTCTACAATTAGGTATTTGATATATTTGAAGCATATGAATCCCTTGGATCAAACTCCTTTGAAATCAAAGGGTAAAATCATCATAGTATCTTAGTCGATTTATGGTGTTTGAACACCATTCAAATCATTTGTTGTGCTTAATTACCAAATATTTTTTACTCCTTGAATAGGTATTAGATATATTTAAATCATATGAATCCCTTGGATCAAACTCATTTCAAATCAAAGGGTAAAATCGTCAAAGTCTCTTAGGCGATTTGTTGGGTATGAACCCCTTTTAAATTATTTGTTGTGTTTGATTACCAAATATTTTTAACTCCTTGAATAGGTATTAGATATATTTAAAGCATATGAATCCCTTGGATCAAACTTACTTCAAATCAAAGGGTAAAATCGTCATAGTCTCTTAGGCAATTTATGGTGTATGAACACCATTCAAATCATTTGTTGTGCTTAATTACCAATTGTTTTTGACTCCTTGAATAGGTTTTATGTATATTTTAAGCATATGAATCCCTTGGATCAAACAAAATTTCAAATCAAAGGGTAAAATCGTCATAGTTTCTTAGGCGATTTGTGGTGTATGCACACCTTTCAAATCATTTGTTATGCTTAATTACCAAATATTTTTGACTCCTTGAATAGGTATTAGATATATTTAAAGCATATGAATTCCTCGGATCAAACGCATTTCAAATCAAAGGGTAAAATCGTCATAGTCTCTTAGGCGATTTGTGGTGTATGAACACCATTCAAATCATTTGTTGTGCTTAATTACCAATTGTTTTTTATCCTGGAATAGGTATTACATATAGTCAAAGGATATGAATTTCAAATCAAAGGGTAAAATCGTCATTGTCTTTTAGGCATTTTGTGGTGTATGTACACATTTCAAATCATTTCTTGTGCTTAATTACCAAATATTTTTGACTCCTTAAATAGTATTAGATATATTTAAAGCATATGAATCCATTGAATCAAACGCATTTCAAATCAAAGGGTAAAATCGTCATAGTCTCTTAGGCGATTTATGGTCTATAAAATATTTCAAATCATTTTTCTCCTTAATAACCAAATATTTTAGACTCTAGAATTAGGTATTAGATATATATAAAGCATATGAATCCCTTGGATCAAACGAATTTGAAATCAAAGGGTAAAATCGTCTTAGTCTCTTAGGTGATTGGTTGTGTATGAACACCTTTTAAATCATTTGTTGTGCTTAATTACCAAATATTTTTTCCTCCTTGAATAGGTATTAGATATATTAAAAGCATTTGAATCCCTTGGATCAAGTTCATTTCAAATCAAAGGGCAAAATTGTCATAGTGTCTTAGGCGATTTATAGTGTAAGAACACATTTCAAATCATTTTTCACCTTAATAACCAAATATTTTAGACTCTACAATTAGGCATTAGATACATTTAAAGCATATGAATCCCTTGGATCAAACTCATTTGAAATCAAAGGGTGAAATCGTCATAGTGTCTTAGGCGATTTATGGTGTTTGAACACCATTCAAATTATTTGTTGTGATTAATTACCAAATATTTTTTACTCCTTGAATAGGTATTAGATATATTTAAATCATATGAATCCCTTGGATCAAACACATTTTAAATCAAATTGTAAAATCGTCATAGTCTCTTAGGCGATGATTTATCGTGTAAAAAATATTTCAAATAATTTTTTCTCCTTAATAACCAAATATCTTAGACTCTAGAATTAGGTATTATATATATATAAAGCATATGAATCCCTTGGATCAAACTCATTTGAAATCAAAGGGTAAAATCGTCATAGTCTCTTATGTGATTGGTTGTGTATGAACACCTTTTAAATCATTTGTTGTGCTTAATTACCAATTGTTTTTGACTCCTTGAATAGGTTTTATGTATATTTTAAGCATATGAATCCCTTGGATCAAACAAAATTTCAAATCAAAGGGTAAAATCGTCATAGTTTCTTAGGCGATTTGTGGTGTATGCACACCTTTCAAATCATTTGTTATGCTTAATTACCAAATATTTTTGACTCCTTGAATAGGTATTAGATATATTTAAAGCATATGAATTCCTCGGATCAAACGCATTTCAAATCAAAGGGTAAAATCGTCATAGTCTCTTAGGCGATTTGTGGTGTATGAACACCATTCAAATCATTTGTTGTGCTTAATTACCAATTGTTTTTTATCCTGGAATAGGTATTACATATAGTCAAAGGATATGAATTTCAAATCAAAGGGTAAAATCGTCATTGTCTTTTAGGCATTTTGTGGTGTATGTACACATTTCAAATCATTTCTTGTGCTTAATTACCAAATATTTTTGACTCCTTAAATAGTATTAGATATATTTAAAGCATATGAATCCATTGAATCAAACGCATTTCAAATCAAAGGGTAAAATCGTCATAGTCTCTTAGGCGATTTATGGTCTATAAAATATTTCAAATCATTTTTCTCCTTAATAACCAAATATTTTAGACTCTAGAATTAGGTATTAGATATATATAAAGCATATGAATCCCTTGGATCAAACGAATTTGAAATCAAAGGGTAAAATCGTCTTAGTCTCTTAGGTGATTGGTTGTGTATGAACACCTTTTAAATCATTTGTTGTGCTTAATTACCAAATATTTTTTCCTCCTTGAATAGGTATTAGATATATTAAAAGCATTTGAATCCCTTGGATCAAGTTCATTTCAAATCAAAGGGCAAAATTGTCATAGTGTCTTAGGCGATTTATAGTGTAAGAACACATTTCAAATCATTTTTCACCTTAATAACCAAATATTTTAGACTCTACAATTAGGCATTAGATACATTTAAAGCATATGAATCCCTTGGATCAAACTCATTTGAAATCAAAGGGTGAAATCGTCATAGTGTCTTAGGCGATTTATGGTGTTTGAACACCATTCAAATCATTTGTTGTGATTAATTACCAAATATTTTTTACTCCTTGAATAGGTATTAGATATATTTAAATCATATGAATCCCTTGGATCAAACACATTTTAAATCAAATTGTAAAATCGTCATAGTCTCTTAGATGATTTATCGTGTATGAACACCATTCAAATCATTTGTTGTGCTTAATTACCAATTGTTTTTGACTCCTTGAATAGGTATTATGTATATTTTAAGCATATGAATCCCTTGGATCAAACGAAATTTCAAATCAAAGGGTTAAATTGTCATAGTTTCTTAGGCGATTTGTGGTGTATGTACACCTTTTAAATCATTTGTTGTGCTTAATTACCAAATATTTTTGACTCCTTGAATAAGTATTAGATATATTTAAAGCATATGAATCCCTTGGATCAAATGCATTTCAAGTCAAAGGGTAAAATCGTCATAATCTCTTAGGCGATTTGTGGTGTATGAACACCATTCTAATCATTTGTTGTGCTTAATTACCAATTGTTTTTGATCCTTGAATAGGTATTACATATATTCATAGGATATGAATTTCAAATCAAAGGGTAAAATCGTCATAGTCTTTTGGGCGTTTTCTGGTGTATGTACACAGTTCTAATCATTTCTTGTGCTTAATTACCAAATATTTTTGACTCCTTGAATAGTATTAGATATATTTAAAGCATATGAATCCCTTGAATCAAACGCATTACAAATCAAAGGGTAAAATCGTCATAGTCTCTTAGGCGCTTTATTGTGTAAAAAATATTTCAAATAATTTTTTCTCCTTAATAACCAAATATTTTAGAATCTAGAATTAGGTATTAGATATATATAAAGCATATGAATCCCTTGGATCAAACTCATTTGAAATCAAAGGGTAAAATCGTCATAGTCTCTTATGTGATTGGTTGTGTATGAACACCTTTTAAATCATTTGTTGTGCTTAATTACCAAATATTTTTTACTCCTTGAATAGGTATTAGATATATTAAATGAATTTGAATCCCTTGGATCAAGTTCATTTCAAATCAAAGGGTAAAATTGTCATAGTGTCTTAGGCGATTTATGGTGTAAGAACACATTTCAAATCATTTTTTATCCTTAATAACCAAATATTTTAGACTCTACAATTAGGCATTGGATATATTTAAAGTATATGAATCCCTTGGATCAAACTCATTTGAAATCAAAGGGTGAAATCGTCATAGTTTCTTCGACGATTTATGGTGTTTGAACACCATTCAAATCATTTGTTGTACTTAATTACCAATTGTTTTTGACTCCTTGAATAGGTATTATGTATATTTTAAGCATATGAATCCCTTGGATCAAACAAAATTTCAAATCAAAGGGTTAAATTGTCATAGTTTCTTAGGCGATTTGTGGTGTATGTACACCTTTTAAATCATTTGTTGTGCTTAATTACCAAATATTTTTGACTCCTTGAATAGGTATTAGATATATTTAAAGCATATGAATCCCTTGGATCAAATGCATTTCAAATCAAAGGGTAAAATCGTCATAATCTCTTAGGCGATTTGTGGTGTATGAACACCATTCTAATCATTTGTTGTGCTTAATTACCAATTGTTTTTTATCCTTGAATAGGTATTACATATATTCATAGGATATGAATTTCAAATCAAAGGGTAAAACCGTCATAGTCTTGAAGGCGTTTTGTGGTGTATGTACACAGTTCAAATCATTTCTTGTGGTTAATTACCAAATATTTTTGACTCCTTGAATAGTATTAGATATATTTAAAGCATATGAATCCCTTGAATCAAACGCATTACAAATCAAAGGGTAAAATCGTCATAGTCTCTTGGGCGCTTTATTGTGTAAAAAATATATCAAATAATTAATTCTCCTTAATAACCAAATATTTTAGACTCTAGAATTAGGTATTAGATATATATAAAGCATATGAATCCCTTGGATCAAACTCATTTGAAATCAAAGGGTAAAATCGTCATAGTCTCTTAGGTGATTGGTTGTGTATGAACACCTTTTAAATCATTTGTTGTGCTTAATTACCAAATATTTTTTACTCCTTGAATAGGTATTAGATATATTAAATGAATTTGAATCCCTTGGATCAAGTTCATTTCAAATCAAAGGGTAAAATTGTCATAGTGTCTTAGGCGATTTATGGTGTAAGAACACATTTCAAATCATTTTTTATCCTTAATAACCAAATATTTTAGACGCTACAATTAGGCATTAGATATATTTAAAGTATATGAATCCCTTGGATCAAACTCATTTGAAATCAAAGGGTGAAATCGTCATAGTTTCTTCGGCGATTTATGGTGTTTGAACACCATTCAAATCATTTGTTGTGATTAATTACTAAATTTTTTTACTCCTTGAATAGGTATTAGATATATTTAAATCATATGAATCCCTGGGCTCAAAGGCATTTCAAATCAAAGCGTAAAATCATCATAATCTCTTAGGCGATTTATGGTGTATGAACAACGTTCAAATAATTTGTTGTGCTTAATTACCAAATATTTTTGACTCCTTGAATAGTTATTGGATATATTTAAAGAATATGAGTCCCTTGGATCAAACGCATTTCAAATCAAATTGTAAAATCGTCACAGTCTCTTAGATGATTTATCGTGTATGAACACCATTCAAATCATTTGTTGTGCTTAATTACCAAATATTTTTGACTCCTTGAATAGGTATTAGATATATTTAAATCATATGAATCCCTTGGATCAAACGCATTTTAAATCAAATTGTAAAATCGTCATAGTCTCTTAGATGATTTATCGTGTATGAACACCATTCAAATCATTTGTTGTGCTTAATTACCAAATTTTTTTGACTCTTGAATTGGTATTAGATATAATTAAAGGATATGAATCCCTTAGATCAATCTCATTTCAAATCAAAGGTTAAAATCGTCATAGTCTCTTAGGCAATTTGTGGTGTATGTACACCTTTCAAATCATTTTTTGTGCTTAATTACCAAATATTTTTGACTCCTTGAATAGTTATTAGATATATTTAAAGCATATGAATACCTTGGATCAAACACATTGCAAATCAAAGGGTAAAATCGTCATAGTCTCTTAGGCGCTTTATGGTGTAAGAACACATTTCAAATCATTTTTTCTCCTTAATAAACAAATTTTTTTGACTCTACAATTGGGTATTAGATATATTTAAAGCATATGAATCCCTTGGATCAAACTCATTTGAAATCAAAGTGTTAAATCGTCATAGTCTCTTAGGCGATTTGTTGTGTATGATCACCATTTTAATCATTTGTTGTCCTTAATTACCAAATGTTTTTGACTCCTTGAATAGGTATTAGATATATTTAAAGCATATGAATCCCTTGGATCAAACTCATTTCAAATCAAAGGGTAAAATCGTCATAGTCTTTTAGGCGTTTTGTGGTGTTTGTACACAGTTCAAATCATTTCTTGTGCTTAATTACCAAATATTTTTGACTCCTTGAATAGTATTAGATATATTTAAAGCATATGAATCCCTTGAATCAAACGCATTACAAATCAAAGGGTAAAATCGTCATAGTCTCTTAGGCGCTTTATTGTGTAAAAAATATATCAAATAATTAATTCTCCTTAATAACCAAATATTTTAGACTCTAGAATTAGGTATTAGATATATATAAAGCATATGAATCCCTTGGATCAAACTCATTTGAAATCAAAGGGTAAAATCGTCATAGTCTCTTAGGTGATTGGTTGTGTATGAACACCTTTTAAATCATTTGTTGTGCTTAATTACCAAATATTTTTTACTCCTTGAATAGGTATTAGATATATTAAATGAATTTGAATCCCTTGGATCAAGTTCATTTCAAATCAAAGGGTAAAATTGTCATAGTGTCGTAGGCGATTTATGGTGTAAGAACACATTTCATATCATTTTTTATCCTTAATAACCAAATATTTTAGACTCTACAATTAGGCATTAGATATATTTAAAGTATATGAATCCCTTGGATCAAACTCATTTGAAATCAAAGGGTGAAATCGTCATAGTTTCTTCGGCGATTTATGGTGTTTGAACACCATTCAAATCATTTGTTGTGATTAATTACCAAATTTTTTTACTCCTTGAATAGGTATTAGATATATTTAAATCATATGAATCCCTGGGCTCAAACGCATTTCAAATCAAAGCGTAAAATCATCATAATCTCTTAGGCGATTTATGGTGTATGAACAACGTTCAAATAATTTGTTGTGCTTAATTACCAAATATTTTTGACTCCTTGAATAGGTATTGGATATATTTAAAGAATATGAGTCCCTTGGATCAAACGCATTTCAAATCAAATTGTAAAATCGTCACAGTCTCTTAGATGATTTATCGTGTATGAACACCATTCAAATCATTTGTTGTGCTTAATTACCAAATATTTTTGACTCCTTGAATAGGTATTAGATATATTTAAATCATATGAATCCCTTGGATCAAACGCATTTCAAATCAAATTGTAAAATCGTCATAGTCTCTTAGATGATTTATCGTGTATGAACACCATTCAAATCATTTGTTGTGCTTAATTACCAAATTTTTTTTACTCTTGAATTGGTATTAGATATAATTAAAGGATATGAATCCCTTGGATCAATCTCATTTCAAATCAAAGGTTAAAATCGTCATAGTCTCTTAGGCAATTTGTGGTGTATGTACACCTTTCAAATCATTTTTTGTGCTTAATTACCAAATATTTTTGACTCCTTGAATAGTTATTAGATATATTTAAAGCATATGAATACCTTGGATCAAACACATTGCAAATCAAAGGGTAAAATCGTCATAGTCTCTTAGGCGCTTTATGGTGTTAGAACACATTTCAAATCATTTTTTCTCCTTAATAAACAAATTTTTTTGACTCTACAATTGGGTATTAGATATATTTAAAGCATATGAATCCCTTGGATCAAACTCATTTGAAATCAAAGTGTTAAATCGTCATAGTCTCTTAGGCGATTTGTTGTGTATGATCACCATTTTAATCATTTGTTGTATTTAATTACCAAATGTTTTTGACTCCTTGAATAGGTATTAGATATATTTAAAGCATATGAATCCCTTGGATCAAACTCATTTCAAATCAAAGGGTAAAATCGTCATAGTCTTTTAGGCGTTTTGTGGTGTTTGTACACAGTTCAAATCATTTCTTGTGCTTAATTACCAAATATTTTTGACTCCTTGAATAGTATTAGATATATTTAAAGCATATGAATCCCTTGAATCAAACGCATTACAAATCAAAGGGTAAAATCGTCATAGTCTCTTAGGCGCTTTATTGTGTAAAAAATGTTTCAAATAATTTTTTCTCCTTAATAACCAAATATTTTAGACTCTAGAATTAGGTATTAGATATATATAAAGCATATGAATCCCTTGGATCAAACTCATTTGAAATCAAAGGGTAAAATCGTCATAGTCTCTTAGGTGATTGGTTGTGTATGAACACCTTTTAAATCATTTGTTGTGCTTAATTACCAAATATTTTTTACTCCTTGAATAGGTATTAGATATATTAAATGAATTTGAATCCCTTGGATCAAGTTCATTTCAAATCAAAGGGTAAAATTGTCATAGTGTCGTAGGCGATTTATGGTGTAAGAACACATTTCAAATCATTTTTTATCCTTAATAACCAAATATTTTAGACTCTACAATTAGGCATTAGATATATTTAAAGTATATGAATCCCTTGGATCAAACTCATTTGAAATCAAAGGGTGAAATCGTCATAGTTTCTTCGGCGATTTATGGTGTTTGAACACCATTCAAATCCTTTGTTGTGATTAATTACCAAATTTTTTTACTCCTTGAATAGGTATTAGATATATTTAAATCATATGAATCCCTGGGCTCAAACGCATTTCAAATCAAAGCGTAAAATCGTCATAATCTCTTAGGCGATTTATGGTGTATGAACAACGTTCAAATAATTTGTTGTGCTTAATTACCAAATATTTTTGACTCCTTGAATAGGTATTGGATATATTTAAAGAATATGAGTCCCTTGGATCAAACGCATTTCAAATCAAATTGTAAAATCGTCATAGTCTCTTAGATGATTTATCGTGTATGAACACCATTCAAATCATTTGTTGTGCTTAATTACCAAATATTTTTGACTCCTTGAATAGGTATTAGATATATTTAAAGCATATGAATCCCTTGGATCAAACGCATTTCAAATCAAATTGTAAAATCGTCATAGTCTCTTAGATGATTTATCGTGTATGAACACCATTCAAATCATTTGTTGTGCTTAATTACCAAATTTTTTTGACTCTTGAATTGGTATTAGATATAATTAAAGGATATGAATCCCTTGGATCAATCTCATTTCAAATCAAAGGTTAAAATCGTCATAGTCTCTTAGGCGATTTGTGGTGTATGTACACCTTTCAAATCATTTGTTGTGCTTAATTACCAAATATTTTTGACTCCTTGAATAGTTATTAGATATATTTAAAGCATATGAATACCTTGGCTCAAACACATTGCAAATCAAAGGGTAAAATCGTCATAGTCTCTTAGGCGCTTCATGGTGTAAGAACACATTTCAAATCATTTTTTCTCCTTAATAAACAAATTTATTGGACTCTACAATTGGGTATTAGATATATTTAAAGCATATGAATCCCTTGGATCAAACTCATTTGAAATCAAAGGGTTAAATCGTCATAGTCTCTTAGACGATTTGTTGTGTATGATCACCATTTTAATCATTTGTTGTCCTTAATTACCAAATGTTTTTGACTCCTTGAATAGGTATTAGATATATTTAAAGCATATGAATCCCTTGGATCAAACTCATTTCAAATCAAAGGGTAAAATCGTCATAGTCTCTGAAAAGATTTGTGGTGTATGTACACCTTACAAATCATTTGTTGTACTTAATTACCAAATATTTTTGACTCCTTGAATTGGTATTAGATCTATTTAAAGCATATGAATCCCTTGGATCAAACGCATATTAATTCAAAGGGTAAAATCGTCATAGTCTCTTAGGCGATTTGTGGTGTATGAAGACCATTCAAATCATTTGTTGTGTTTAATTACCAATTTTTTTTTGATTCCTTGAACAGGTATTATATATATTTAAAGCATATGAATCCCTTGGATCAAACGCATTTCAAATCAAAGGGTAAAATCGTCATAGTCTCTTAGGCGATTTGTGGTGTATGAACACCATGCAAATCATTTGTTGTGCTTAATTACCAAATTTTTTTGACTCTTGAATTGGTATTAGATATATTTAAAGCATATAAATCGCTTGGATCAATCTCATTTCAAATCAGAGGGTAAAATCGTCATAGTCTCTTAGGAGATTTGTGATGTATGTACACCTTTAAAATAATTTGTTGTGCTTAATTACATATTATTTTTGACTCCTTGATAAGTATTAGATATATTTAAAGCATATGAATCCGTTGGATCAAACTCATTTCAAAACAAAGGGTAAAATCGTCATAGTCTCTTTGGCGATTTATGATGTAAGAACACATTTCAAATCATTTTTTCCCCTTAATAACCAAATATTTTAGACTTCACAATTAGGTATTAGATATATTTAAAGCATAGGAATCCCTTGGATCAAACTCATTTGAAATCAAAGGGTAAAATCCTCATAGTGTCCTAGGCGATTTTTGGTGTTTGAACACCTTTCAAATCATTTGTTGTGCTTAGTTACCAAATATTTTTTACTCCTTGAATAGGTATTAGATATATTTAAATCCTATGAATCCCTTGGATCAAACTCATTTGAAATCAAAGGGTTAAATCGTCATAGTCTCTTAGACGATTTGTTGTGTATGATCACCATTTTAATCATTTGTTGTCCTTAATTACCAAATGTTTTTGACTCCTTGAATAGGTATTAGATATATTTAAAGCATATGAATCCCTTGGATCAAACTCATTTCAAATCAAAGGGTAAAATCGTCATAGTCTCTGAAAAGATTTGTGGTGTATGTACACCTTACAAATCATTTGTTGTACTTAATTACCAAATATTTTTGACTCCTTGAATTGGTATTAGATCTATTTAAAGCATATGAATCCCTTGGATCAAACGCATATTAATTCAAAGGGTAAAATCGTCATAGTCTCTTAGGCGATTTGTGGTGTATGAAGACCATTCAAATCATTTGTTGTGTTTAATTACCAATTTTTTTTTGATTCCTTGAACAGGTATTATATATATTTAAAGCATATGAATCCCTTGGATCAAACGCATTTCAAATCAAAGGGTAAAATCGTCATAGTCTCTTAGGCGATTTGTGGTGTATGAACACCATGCAAATCATTTGTTGTGCTTAATTACCAAATTTTTTTGACTCTTGAATTGGTATTAGATATATTTAAAGCATATAAATCGCTTGGATCAATCTCATTTCAAATCAGAGGGTAAAATCGTCATAGTCTCTTAGGAGATTTGTGATGTATGTACACCTTTAAAATAATTTGTTGTGCTTAATTACATATTATTTTTGACTCCTTGATAAGTATTAGATATATTTAAAGCATATGAATCCGTTGGATCAAACTCATTTCAAAACAAAGGGTAAAATCGTCATAGTCTCTTTGGCGATTTATGGTGTAAGAACACATTTCAAATCATTTTTTCCCCTTAATAACCAAATATTTTAGACTTCACAATTAGGTATTAGATATATTTAAAGCATAGGAATCCCTTGGATCAAACTCATTTGAAATCAAAGGGTAAAATCCTCATAGTGTCCTAGGCGATTTTTGGTGTTTGAACACCTTTCAAATCATTTGTTGTTCTTAGTTACCAAATATTTTTTACTCCTTGAATAGGTATTAGATATATTTAAATCCTATGAATCCCTTGGATCAAACGCATTTCAAATCAAAGGGTAAAATCGTCATAATCTCTTAGGCGATTTATGGTGTATGAACACCATTCAAATAACTTGTTGTGCTTAATTACCAAATATTTTTGACTCCTTAAATAGGTATTAGATATATTTAAAGCATATGAATCCCTTGCATCAAACGCATTTCAAATCTAATTGTAAACTCGTCATAGTCTCTTAGATGATTTATGTATGAACATCATTCATATCATTTGTTGTGCTTAATTACCAATTTTTTTTGACTCCTTGAATAGGTATGATATATATTTAAAGCATATGAATCCCTTGGATCAAACAAAATTTAAAATCAAAGGGTAAAATCGTCATAGTCTCTTAGTCGATTTGTGGTGTATGTACACCTTTCAAATCATTTGTTGTGCTTAATTACCAAATATTTTTGACTCCTTGAATAGGTATTAAATATATTTAAAGCATATGAATCCCTTGGATCAAAAACATTTCCAATGAAAGGGTAAAAACGTTAGTCTCTTAGACAATTTGTAGTGTATGAATGATATCACGTATTTATATAGAGTTTTCTCCCTTATTTACAAGCTAATTTGTGCGTCATTGGAGCTCTTGGGAGCTATTTTGTGCTAACTATCGTATGTAGTTGTGGTTTCGTGTTTTAGTGTTGAATTGCTGGTTTTATGGAGTTTTCTCCGTATTCCCGAGCCTTTTGGAAGCAACCACGGCTTTACGAGATGTTACGAGGCACGTAGGATGGCTCACGAGCTTTATGGATAGTTTAGCAGGTCCCAAGACCCCTAAACGTGAAGATTAGAGAGCCAAAGAGTCAAATGAGGTTTCCGTGCACTGATCGGGCAGAAATGGCCCGATCGGGCGAAATATTATGATCGGGTACGAAAGTTGCGGACACGATCGGGCAAGGCGTGCCCGATCAGATCGGGCGAGAACACATGTGCCCAGACCCGATCGGGCATCTACCGCCCGACCCCATCGGGTCTAGTGCTGCTAGGTCTTATTGGGACGCTGCGGAGGAGGCGAGCTTGCTGGCACTTTTTGTCGCCAGACCCGATCGTGTGACTACCGCCCGACCCGATCGGGTGGGCCGCTTTTCTCGCCTTATTGCTGCACTGCTGCTGCCAGAGCCCAGAAGTTAAGTTGGGGGAATTTGTATGTGGACCCGATCGGGTACTGTGCTCGGGCCCGATCGGGTCTGGTGCTTTAATCGCGCTTTTTCACTTTTTGTTTCCGTTTTTTAGTGAACTTGAGGGGTATTATAAATACCTTTTTCCTCATTATCTATATTTCATTCATCTTTTATTCATCTTTCATTAGGTTTTAGACTAGTTTTTCTTCATTGTTCTTAGTTTAATTCAAACACTTTAGATTAATTTAGAGGTGATCAAACCTATTTCGATTTCAATAAAAGTTCCTGCTTTCCGTCAATTGGTACTCTTCTCTACTCTTTATCTCTTTAATTACTTTGATTGCTTAGTTTATTTATTTAATTGTTCATTATGCAATTCTTAGGATTTCCAATTAGTTTTGTTGTTGTCAATTCGATTATGAGTGAGTAGTCCTCTTTCTAGGGTGTTAGATAGGAAAGCCATGTTTATACCATGATTGCGATTTAGAATTCTATCAATTTCTAGGGCTTGATTAGGGTGATTGTGATGTGGTTTGTTCTTTATTGAGTAGTTAACGTTATTGCGCAGTTTCGTTGGTTGCTTGTGGTTAATAGTTGTTTGCACAGATCCGTCTTACGACTAGAGGCCTAGGACACGTCAGTAGTTCTGATTACGTTAGTGAACATGCGGCGTATGTTGAACTATGAGCGTTGAGTCTTAACCATAGCTCAACATAGGCTCTAATCCCCCGACTCTTGACTTAGGTTTTGATAGTAGTTGACCCTATTTGATTGGTATAAGCATGGTGAACCGACCTAATACCCTAGACTTTTATTCCATAGTTTAATCCTCGATTTATTCAGTCTTCCGTAGCCTGTTCTTTAGTTTAATTAATTCCTTCCTGATTTCATCTGGAGTAGCTGAATTGGTTGAATATTGATTTAGAAACTCTGTCTCCCTGTGGATTCGACCCTGCTTCCACTGACTACCTAGTTAGAGGTCCGTAGGTTTATTTTTGATTAGGTGACACGACTAAACCTATCAAATTTTGGCGCTGTTGCCGGGGAGACGGCTAGTTCTCTAAGTTTTTATTTAATTATTTGGTCTACTTCTCTGTACCTCATTGGAACTTCATTGTTTCAATCGAGGTACGTTTTACTGCTGCTTTTTGTTTCTTTTGTATGCCCAGGTCCCAAAGAAACGGTTCCCCAATTCCAGCGGACCCCGATCTTACTAGGACAATCAGGCGGATCCGAAAGATAAAGCAGAAAGAAAAGCAGTCTGTTCAGCTGAACACCTCTGGAACAGACACCTTGAATTCAGTTATGTCAAAATCACTGAAGTCATATGGGGTGCCCAACCCGGATGGTCTTTCTACTGGACCACCAATGCCCACCATCGCCGCTAACAACTTTGAGATTAAGCCTGGACTCATCAGCATGGTCCAGCAAAATCAGTTTGGTGGGCATCCTACTGAAGATCCGGCAAATCATCTGCAACGGTTTCAACAACTTTGTCGAACCGTTAAACATGCCGGCGTCACTCCAGATCAGTTAAACGTCATGTTGTTCGAATTTTCTTTGAGAGATAGAGCCCAGAAGTGGTTGAACGATGTGCAAGAAACTGAATGGAGTGAGATTTCTGCTGCGTTTCTGAGAGAGTGTTACCCACCTACTAAAACAGCAGAAATCAGAAATAAACTAGCCACGTTTTCCCAAGAGCCTGATGAAACATTAAGGGAAGCGTAGGCTAGGTTTAGAGATTTACAGAGAGAGTGTTCACACCATAATATGGACAAATGGTTCTTGACGCAGACATTCTACAATAGTCTGCAGCCTCAGACGAAGTGTATTGTTGATTCGTCTGCAGGAGGAGTGTTTTTAGACAAGGCAGTTGATGAGGGTTATGAATTCATATCAAATCTTGCAGCCAATGACCATTCATCATCTAGGAGTTTGACTAAGAAGGTACTTGAAGTTGACGCTATTTCATTGCTTACATCTCAGATGGCGCAACTAACTCAGCAGCTAATGAAGTCTTCTAGTCCAACACCTCCACCCATGAGTATCAATGCTATGTCTGCATTAGCACCCATTACCTCATCTTACTGCGAGGTATGTGGTGTTCAGGGTCACTTTGGGCATGACTGTCAGTTCAGTCAATTTCAGATGGAGCAGGCCAATGCTTTCCAACAAAGACCACAAACCTTCCCCCTTCACATAACTACCAAAACCCACAAAACCATCAACCTCCACCTCCACAAAACTATCCTAAACCCTCATACCATCAAACCCCACAACATTTCCAAAGACCACCACCACAAAACTTCCATCATCCCAATAACTTCCAAACTCCACAAAATTTCCACACCCCACCCCCACAAAACAACAACCCACAAGAGCCTAGCAATTCTGAACTGATGAAACTGATATTGTCTATGCAAAAGGCAAATGAGGAAACACGGAGGGCCCAGGAGGAAGCAAGGAGGGCCCAAGAGAAGCACATCCAACTTCTCGAGGCTCAAGTTGCTCAGTTGGCAGAATCTAATGCACAGAGGCAGCAGGGACAATTGCCAGGGCAACCAGTTCAGAGAGAACATGTGAATGCCATCACTCTTCGTAGTGGCATTGCATATGATGCCCCTCCAGTGCCCATTGATGAGGTTACCCCGATTGCAGGGAAGAAGAGGGTGGTAGAAGAAGGAAAAAGAAAGAATTCGACGTCTGAAGTCGATTTGTCTGCAGAAGCTGAACAGACAGGGAAGAAAAAGGAGAAGGTTTCTGAAACGCCTTTTACACCAAGGCTACCTTTTCCTCACAGGATGCAACAATCTAAGGTCGATCAGCAATTTGGTAAGTTCTTGGCTATGGTCAAGAACCTTGAGGTAACGATTCCATTTACAGATTTAATTACCCAAGTGCCTGTTTATGCCAAATTTCTGAAAGACATGATTACTAAGAAAAGAGACTTTGGTGGGGTAGAACGTGTCGCTCTTAATGAAGAGTGTAGTGCTTTTATTCAAAATAAAACCCCACCAAAGTTAAAAGATCCTGGTAGTTTTTCTATACCCTGCCATCTTGGACCTATTTTTATTGATAAGGCTTTGTGTGATTTAGGTGCTTCTGTTTCTGTTATGCCATTGTCTGTTTATAAGAAACTGAACATGGGAGCCCTTAAATGCACACAAATCACTTTACAGATGGCGGATCGTTCTATAAAATACCCTCTAGGTGTTTTAGAGGACGTTCCTGTTAGGGTAGGGAAATTCTATATTCCTGTTGATTTTGTGGTGCTAGATATGGATGAGGATGCCCAGATTCCTATTATCTTGGGTAGGCCATTTTTGTGTACTGCTGGTGCTGTCATTGATGTCAAGTCTGGGTCTTTAACTCTTAGTCTGGTGATGACAAAGTGATGTTTAAACTAACCAATACTGTTAAGGCACCTATGCTTGAACAATCTTTTTGCAGGGATAAGGTTTTAGATGAAGTAGGGGTGGAGAAGGTTCCAATTCCACCTAAGGTTGCCTCACCGTCTGGAGGCATTGTCAAGAACATTTGGAGGAGAAAGATTTTTGATGAGGGTGGCACTCACTGCCACGCCCCTCCTATTTGAGAGAGGGTGGATCATGGTCGTGCGGGACCTTTGTAAACCAGCGCTGTGCGAGAGGCAACTCGTATTTCTTTTCTTTCCCTTTTTCTTTTCTTTTTATTTTCCTTCTTTTTGTGAGCGAGAGTGAGGGTACTAACATTGTTTTTCCTCTTAGCATAGTCCTTATCACCTTTTGGCATTGAGGACACCGCCAAGTTCAGCTTGGGGGAGGAGTTCTGTTTGTATTCCCTATCTCTTTTACTGCTTTCAAAAATACTGAAAAAATCAAAAAAATATGGTTCCCATGACTGGTTCAGTTGCCTCCCTGTGCCCCTTTTTGTGCTCTATTTGAAATTGATTTGACTTCGTTTTCTGGATAGCTGGGCATTTGTGATCTTGAGGCTTTGATTTGATGTTTGATTGCTATGATTTCGAGCATTTTTGGATTATATTAGACCACTTTGTGCTGCATACCTGAATTGGTTAGACTGTGAGGCCTCTTTGTAGCCTATTGGATTCATATTATTATCCAGTCTATTCTTGTGTGTTAGTTCCTCTTTAGTGGATTGATCTTGACTTTGACTTCGTACTTGTCTGATTTTCGATGACTTGAAGCATTTGCTGTGATAGAGGCGTTCGTTTGTCTTATTCTTGAGCTTCAGAGTGAGTTTTTGATATACTTTTATCCTCCTTAGCCCCGCTGAGCCTAATGACTTGTTTCGTGTTACTTAAACCCCTATTATGAGCCAAAAACCTTCACTTGATATTATTCCAAGCCTAGCTTAGGGGAGCTTTTGTATGGGTTGAGTTTGAGATTGATTTGTTGGTTTAGTTTGGTTTTTGAGGAATCTAAAAGTGTATTTGCTGTGGTTTGAGAGTGAGAAAGAGAAAAAAGAAAAAAAAAGCATGTTTAGAGTTGCGTGAATGAAGTTCAGAAAAATGAAAGAAAATTGAAATGAAAATTCAAAAGAATTCTAGTTCTTTCATTCACGTACGTTCATAAAGGAATATTCGCTCCATTGCTAGAAAATTGGGTATGTTATGCGCTTTTCATTGATTTATGAGAGTTGGGTTACTTTACATGGTTTTATGGTGATTGTTGGGAGTTGTGTAGGCCATCCTAGGCCTTGTTCGAATGATTTATGCTCCCCCTTCTTGGTTTTTCCACCACATTACCCAAAAGTATCCCCTACCTCTCACCTAAGCCCCATTACAACCCTATAAAGTCCTCTTGAGCTCGTGTCTGCAATGTTCATTTGATTGATTTCGAGTTAGTTTGTCAAAGTTAAAGAGTATTTCTGCTAATTGAGTCGACTTGACTAGGATGAGCGTCATTGAACCTTCTTAAACACATGAGAGTGTGAGTGGGAAGGATACTTATGGTCGGGTTGGTGAGTGTTCGGGCACATTCTTTGCCTGCCACAAAATTGAGAGGAGTGACACCCTTGTGAGTGCCTTTTCAGGACTTGTATGCTTTGTGGATGCTTGAGTTTGATAAATTGCTTGAATGATTGGTGGTTGGATGGATTTGATGAGCCAAACTTGAATTATGCCTGCTTGAACGATTCTTAGTCTTGAAAATGTTTTGAGCTTTGATTTGTTTTTATCTTTGGGGTGAGGTAATCTATTCCATGTTCATGTGCTGTTTGCTTGAGGACAAGCAAAGGTTTAGCTTGGGGGAGTTTGATATCACGTATTTATATAGAGTTTTCTCCCTTATTTACAAGCTAATTTGTGCGTCATTGGAGCTCTTGGGAGCTATTATGTGCTAACTATCGTATGTAGTTGTGGTTTCGTGTTTTAGTATTGAATCGCAGGTTTTATGGAGTTTTCTCCTTATTCCCGAGCCTTTTGGAAGCAACCACAGCTTTACGAGATGTTACGAGACACGTAGGATGGCTCACGAGCTTTATGGATAGTTTAGGAGGTCCCAAGACCCCTAAACGTGAAGATTAGAGAGCCAAAGAGTCAAATGAGGTTTTCGTGCACTGATCGGGCAGAAATGGCCCGATCGGGCGAAATATTATGATCGGGTACGAAAGTTGCGGACCCGATCGGGCAAGGCGTGCCCGATCAGATCGGGCGAGAACACATGTGCCCAGACCCGATCGGGCATCTACCGCCCGACCCCATCGGGTCTAGTGCTGCTAGGTCTTATTGGGACGCTGCGGAGGAGGCGAGCTTGCTGGCACTTTTTGTCGCCAGACCCAACCGAGTGACTACCGCCCGACCCGATCGGGTGGGCCGCTTTTCTCGCCTTATTGCTGCACTGCTGCTGCCAGAGCCCAGAAGTGAAGTTGGGGGAATTTGTATGTGGACCCGATCGGGTACTGTGCTCGGGCCCGATCGGGTCTGGTGCTTTAATCGCGCTTTTTCACTTTTTGTTTCCGTTTTTTAGTGAACTTGAGGGGTATTATAAATACCTTTTTCCTCATTATCTATATTTCATTCATCTTTTATTCATCTTTCATTAGGTTTTAGACTAGTTTTTCTTCATTGTTCTTAGTTTAATTCAAACACTTTAGATTAATTTAGAGGTGATCAAACCTATTTCGATTTCAATAAAAGTTCCTGCTTTCCGTCAATTGGTACTCTTCTCTACTCTTTATCTCTTTAATTACTTTGATTGCTTAGTTTATTTATTTAATTGTTCATGATGCAATTCTTAGGATTTCCAATTAGTTTTGTTGTTGTCAATTCGATTATGAGTAAGTAGTCCTCTTTCTAGGGTGTTAGATAGGAAAGCCATGTTTATACCATGATTGCGATTTAGAATTCTATCAATTTCTAGGGCTTGATTAGGGTGATTGTGATGTGGTTTGTTCTTTATTGAGTAGTTAACGTTATTGCGCAGTTTCGTTGGTTGCCTGTGGTTAATAGTTGTTTGCACAGATCCGTCTTACGAATAGAGGCCTAGGACACGTCAGTAGTTCTGATTACGTTAGTGAACATGCGGCGTATGTTGAACTATGAGCGTTGACTCTTAACCATAGCTCAACATAGGCTCTAATCTCCCGACTCTTGACTTAGGTTTTGGTAGTAGTTGGCCCTAATTGATTGGTATAAGCATGGTGGACCGACCTAATACCCTAGGTTTTTATTCCATAGTTAAATCCTCAATTTATTCCGTCTTCTGTAGTCTATTCATTAGTTTAATTAATTTCTTCCCTGATTTCATCTGAAGTAGCTGAATTGGTTGAATATTGATTTAGAAACTCTGTCTCCCTGTGGATTCGACCCTGCTTCCACTGACTACCTAGTTATAGGTCCGTAGGTTTATTTTTTTATTAGGTGACACGACTAAAACCTATCAATGAACACCATTCAAATCATTTGTTGTGCTCAATTACAATTGTTTTTTACTCCTTGAATAGGTAATAGATATATTTAACAGATATGAATCCCTTGGGTAAAACTCATTCCAATCAAAGGATAAAATCGTCATAGTCTCTTAGGCAATTTGTGGTGTATGAACACTATTCAAATCATTTGTTGTGCTTAATTACCAAATATTTTTTAGTCCTTGAATAGGTATTAGATATATTAAAAGCATTTGAAACCCTTGGATCAAGTTCATTTCAAATCAAAGGGTAAAATTGTCATAGTGTCTTAGGCGATTTATGGTGTAAGAACACATTTCAAATATTTTTTCTCCTTAATAACCAAATATTTTAGACTCTACAATTAGGCATTAGATATATTTAAAGTATATGAATCCCTTGGATCAAATCATTTGAAATCAAAGGGTGAAATCGTCATAGTGTCTTCGGCGATTTATGGTGTTCGAACACCATTCAAATCATTTGTTGTGATTAATTACCAAATTTTTTAAATCCTTGAATAGGTATTAGATATATTTAAATCGTATGAATCCCTTGGCTCAAACGCATTTCAAATCAAAGCGTAAAATCATCATAATCTCTTAGACGATTTATGGTGTATGAACACCGTTCAAATAATTTGTTGTGCTTAATTACCAAATATTTTTGACTCCTTGAATAGGTATTGGATATATTTTATGAATATGAGTCCCTTGGATCAAACGCATTTCAAATCAAATTGTAAAATCGTCATAGTCTCTTAGATGATTTATCGTGTATGAACACCATTCAAATCATTTGTGGTGCTTAATTACCAAATATTTTAGACTCTACAATTAGGTATTAGATATATTTAAAGCATATGAATCCCTTAGATCAAACGCATTTCAAATCAAATTGTAAAATCGTCATAGTCTCTTAGATGATTTATCGTGTACGAACACCATTCAAATCATTTGTTGTGCTTAATTACCAAATGTTTTTGACTCTTGAATTGGTATTAGATATATTTAAATTATATGAATCCCTTGGATCAATCTCATTTCAAATCAAAGGTGTAAGAACACATTTCAAATAATTTTTTCTCCTTAATAAACAAATATTTTAGCCTCTACAATTGGGTATTAGATATATTTAGAGCATATGAATCCCTTGGATCAAACTCATTTGAAATCAAAGGGTTAAATCGTTATAGTCTCTTAGGCGATTTGTCGTGTATGATCACCATTTTAATCATTTGTTTTGCTTAATTACCAAATATTTTTTACTCCTTGAATAGGTATTAGATATATTTAAATCCTATGAATCCCTTGGATCAAACGCATTTCAAATCAAAGGGTAAAATCGTCATAATCTCTTAGGCGATTTATGGTGTATGAACACCATTCAAATAATTTATTGTGCTTAATTACAAAATATTTTTCACTCCTTGAATAGGTATTAGATATACTTAAAGCATATGAATCCCTTGGATCAAACGCATTTCAAATCAAATTGTAAACTCGTCATAGTCTCTTAGATGATGTATCGTGTATGAACATCATTCAAATCATTTGTTGTGCTTAATTACCAATTTTTTTGGACTCCTTGAATAGGTATGATATATATTTAAAGCATATGAATCCCTTGGATCAAAGAAAATTTAAAATCAATGGGTAAAATCGTCATAGTCTCTTAGTCGATTTGTGGTGTATGTACACCTTTCAAATCATTTGTTGTGCTTAATTACCAAATATTTTTGACAACTTGAATAGGTATTAAATATATTTAAAGCATATGAATCCCTTGGATCAAACACATTTCCAATGAAAGGGTAAAAACGTCAGTCTCTTAGACAATTTGTTGTGTATGAACACCATTCAAATCATTTGCTGTGCTTAATTACAATTGTATTTGACTCCTTGAATAGGTATTAGATATATTTTTGGATATGAATCCCTTGGGTCAAACTAATTCCAATTAAAAGGATAAAATCGTCATAGTCTCTTTGGCAATTTGTGGTGTATGAACACTATTCAAATCATTTATTGTGCTTAATTACAAAATTTTTTGACTCCTTGAATAGGTATTATATATATTAAAAGCATATGAATCCCTTGGATCAAACAAAAATTTCAAATCAAAGGGTAAAATCGTCATAGTCTCTTTGGCGATTTGTGGTGTATGTACACCTTTCTTATCATTTGTTGTGCTTAATTACCAAATATTTTTGACTCGTTGAATAGGTATTAGATATATTTAAACCTTATGAATCCCTCTGATCAAACGCATTTCAAATTAAAGGGTAAAATCGTCATAGTCTCTTAGGTGATTTGTTGTGTATGAACACCCTTTAAATCATTTGTTGTGCTTAATTACCAAATATTTTTTACTCCTTGAATAGGTATTAGATATATTAAAAGCATATGAACCCCTTGGATCAAGTTCATTTCAAATCAAAGGGTAAAATCGTCATAGTCTCTTACGCGATTTATGGTGTAAGAACACATTTCAAATCATTTTTTCTCCTAAATAACCAAATTTTTTAGACTCTACAATTAGGTATTAAATATATTTAAAGCATATGAATCCCTTGGATCAATCTCATTTGAAATCAAAGGGTAAAATCATGATAATCTCTTTTGAGATTAGCTGTGTATGAACACCTTTTAAATAATTTGTTGTGCTTAATTACCAAATATTTTTGACTCCTTGATAGGTATTAGATATATTTAAAGCATATGAATCCCCTGGATCAAACTGATTTCAAATCAAGGGTAAAATCATTATAGTCTCTTAGGCGATTTATGG
Source organism: Patellifolia procumbens (assembly GCA_947645195.1). NCBI lineage: Eukaryota > Viridiplantae > Streptophyta > Magnoliopsida > Caryophyllales > Amaranthaceae > Patellifolia > Patellifolia procumbens. Next base: position 71,405 of record CANSGD010000800.1, read on the forward strand.
TGTGAGAACACATTTCAAATCATTTTTTCTCCTTAATAACCAAATATTTTAGACACTACAATTAGGTATTAGATATATTTAATGCATATGAATCCCTTGGATCAAAGTCATTTGAAATCAAAGGGTAAAATCGTCATAATGTCTTAGGCGATTTATGGTGTTTGAACACCTTTCAAATCATTTGTTGTGCTTAAATACCAAATATTTTTTACTCCTTGAATAGGTATTAGATATATTTAAATCATATGAATCCCTTGGATCAAACGCATTTCAAATCAACGTGTAAAATCGTCATAATCTCTTAGGCGATTTATGGTGTATGAACACCATTCAAATAATTTCTGTGCTTATTTACCAAATATTTTTGACTCCTTGAATAGGTATTAGATATATTTAAAGCATATGAATCCCTTGGATCAAACGCATTTCAAATCAAATTGTAAAATCGTCATAGTCTCTTAGATGATTTATCGTCTGTGAACACCATTAAAATCATTTGTTGTGCTTTATTACCAAATATTTTTGACTCCTTGAGTGGTATTAGATCTATTTAAGGCATATGAATCCCTTGGATCAAACGCATTTTAAATGAAAGGGTAAAATCGTCATAGTCTCATAGGAGATTTGTGGTGTATGAACACCATTCCAATCATTAGTTGTGCTTAATTACCAATTGTTGTTGACTCCTTGAATCGGTATTATATATATTTAAGGCATATGAATCCCTTAGATCAAACAAAATTTCAAATCAAAGAGTAAAATCGCCATAGTCTCTTAGGCGATTTGTGGTGTTTGTACACCTTTCAAATCATTTGTTGTAATTAATTACAAAATATTTTGGACTCCTTGAATAGGTATTAGATATATTAAAGCAAAAGAATCCCTTGGATCAAACGCATTCTCAATCGAAGGGTAAAATTGTCAGTCTCTAAGGTAATTTGTGGTGTATGAACACCATTCAAATCATTTGTTGTGCTTAATTACAATTGTTTTTGACTCCTTGAATAGGTATTAGATATATTGAAAAGATATGAATCCATTGGGTCAAACTCATTTCAAATCAAAGGGTCAAATCGTCATAGTCTTTTAGGCAATTTGTGGTGTATATACACCTTTCAAATCATTTATTGTGCTTAATTACCAAAAATTTTTGACACCTTGAATAGGTATTAAATATATTTAAACATATTAATCTCTTGGATCAAACGCATTTCAAATCAAAGGGTAAAATCGTCATTGTCTCTTAGGCGATTTATGGCGTAAGAACACATTTCAAATCATTTTTTCTCCTTCATAACCAAATATTTTAGACTCTACAATTAGGTTTTAGATATATTTAAAGCATATGAATCCCCTTGGATCAAACTCATTTGAAATCAAAGGGTAAAATCGTCATAGTCTCTTAGGAGATTTGTTGTGTATGAACACCTTTTAAATAATTTATTGTGCTTAATTACCAAATATTTTTGACTCCTTGAGTGGTATTAGATATATTTAAAGCATATGAATCCCTTGGATCAAACGCATTTTAAATGAAAGGGTAAAATCGTCATAGTCTCATAGGAGATTTGTGGTGTATGAACACCATTCCAATCATTAGTTGTGCTTAATTACCAATTGTTGTTGACTCCTTGAATCGGTATTATATATATTTAAGGCATATGAATCCCTTAGATCAAACAAAATTTCAAATCAAAGAGTAAAATCGCCATAGTCTCTTAGGCGATTTGTGGTGTTTGTACACCTTTCAAATCATTTGTTGTAATTAATTACAAAATATTTTGGACTCCTTGAATAGGTATTAGATATATTAAAGCAAAAGAATCCCTTGGATCAAACGCATTCTCAATCGAAGGGTAAAATTGTCAGTCTCTAAGGTAATTTGTGGTGTATGAACACCATTCAAATCATTTGTTGTGCTTAATTACAATTGTTTTTGACTCCTTGAATAGGTATTAGATATATTGAAAAGATATGAATCCATTGGGTCAAACTCATTTCAAATCAAAGGGTCAAATCGTCATAGTCTTTTAGGCAATTTGTGGTGTATATACACCTTTCAAATCATTTATTGTGCTTAATTACCAAAAATTTTTGACACCTTGAATAGGTATTAAATATATTTAAACATATTAATCTCTTGGATCAAACGCATTTCAAATCAAAGGGTAAAATCGTCATTGTCTCTTAGGCGATTTATGGCGTAAGAACACATTTCAAATCATTTTTTCTCCTTCATAACCAAATATTTTAGACTCTACAATTAGGTTTTAGATATATTTAAAGCATATGAATCCCCTTGGATCAAACTCATTTGAAATCAAAGGGTAAAATCGTCATAGTCTCTTAGGAGATTTGTTGTGTATGAACACCTTTTAAATAATTTATTGTGCTTAATTACCAAATATTTTTGACTCCTTGAGTGGTATTAGATATATTTAAAGCATATGAATCCCTTGGATCAAACGCATTTTAAATGAAAGGGTAAAATCGTCATAGTCTCATAGGAGATTTGTGGTGTATGAACACCATTCCAATCATTAGTTGTGCTTAATTACCAATTGTTGTTGACTCCTTGAATCGGTATTATATATATTTAAGGCATATGAATCCCTTAGATCAAACAAAATTTCAAATCAAAGAGTAAAATCGCCATAGTCTCTTAGGCGATTTGTGGTGTTTGTACACCTTTCAAATCATTTGTTGTAATTAATTACAAAATATTTTGGACTCCTTGAATAGGTATTAGATATATTAAAGCAAAAGAATCCCTTGGATCAAACGCATTCTCAATCGAAGGGTAAAATTGTCAGTCTCTAAGGTAATTTGTGGTGTATGAACACCATTCAAATCATTTGTTGTGCTTAATTACAATTGTTTTTGACTCCTTGAATAGGTATTAGATATATTGAAAAGATATGAATCCATTGGGTCAAACTCATTTCAAATCAAAGGGTCAAATCGTCATAGTCTTTTAGGCAATTTGTGGTGTATATACACCTTTCAAATCATTTGTTGTGCTTAATTACCAAATATTTTTGACTCCTTGAATAGGTATTAGATATATTTAAAGCATATGAATCCCTTGAATAAAACTTATTTCAAATCAAAGGGTGAAATCGTCATAGTCTCTTAGGCGTTTTATGGTGTATGAACACCATTAAAATCATTTGTTGTGCTTAATTACCAAATATTTTAGAATCCTTGAATAGCTATTATATATATTTAAATCATATGAATCCCTTGGATCAAACTCATTTCAAATCAAAGGGTAAAATCGTCATAGTCTCTTAGGCGATTTATGGTCTAAGAACACATTTCAAATAATTTTTTCTCCGTAATAACCAAATATTTTAGACTCTACAATTAAGTATTAGATATATTTAAAGCATATGAATCCCTTGGATCAAACTTATTTAAAATCAAAGGGTAAAATCATAATAGTCTTTTAGGAGATTTGTTGTGTATAAACACTTTTATAAATCATTTGTTGTGCTTAATTGCCTAATATTTTTGACTCCTTGATAGGTATTAGATATATTTAAAGCATATGAATCCCTTGGATAAAACTCATTTCAAATCAAAGGGTGAAATCGTCATAGTCTTTTAGGCGATTTATGGTGTATGAACACCATTCAAATCATTTGTGTGCTTAATTACCAAATATTTTAGACTCCTTGAATAGGTATTATATATATTTAAATCATATGAATCCCTTGGATCAAAGACATTTCAAATGAAAGGGTAAAATCGTCCTAGTATCTTAGGCGATTTATAATATATGAACACCATTCTAATAATTTGTTGTGCTTGATTCCAAATATTTTTTACTCCTTGAATTGGTAATAGATATATTTAAAGCATACGAATCCCTTGGATCAAACACATTTCAAATAAAATTGTAAAATCGTCATAGTCTTTGAGATGATTTATGGTGTATGAACACCATTCAAATTATTTGTTGTGCTTAATTAACAAATGTTTTTGACTCCTTGAATTAGTATTATATATTAATAAAGGATATTAATCCCTTGGATCAAACTCATTTTGAAATCAAAGGGTAAAATCGTCATAGTCTCTTAGGCGATTTGTGGGGTATGTACACCTTTCAAATCATTTGTTGTGCTTAATTACCAAATATTTTTGACTCCTTGAAAAGGTATTAGATATATTTAAAGCATATAAATCCTTTGGATAAAACTCATTTCAAATCAAAGGGTAAAATCGTCATAGTATCTTATGCGATTTATGGTGTATGTACACATTTCAAATCATTTGTTGGTCTTAATTACCAAAAAAACATTTTGATTCCTTGAATAGGTATTAGATATATTTAAATCATATGAATCCAATGGATCAAACGCATTTTAAATTAAAGGGTAAAATCGTCCTCATCTCATAGGCGATTTATGGTGTATGAACACCATTCAAATAATTTGTTATGCTTAATTACCAAATATTTTTGACTCCTTGAATAGATATTAGATATATTTAAAGTATATGAATCCCTTGTATCAAACGCATTTCAAATCAAATTGTAAATCGTCATAGTCTCTTAGATGATTTATCGTGGATGAACACCATTCAAATCATTTGTTGTGCTTAATTACCAAATATTTTTGAGTCCTTGAATTTGTAATAGATATAGTTAAAGCATATGAATCCCTTGGATCAAACTCATTTCAAATCAAAGGGTAAAATTGTCATAGTCTCTTAGGCGATTTGTGGTGTACGTACACCTTTTAAATCATTTGTTGTGCTTAATTACCAAGTATTTTTGACTCCTTGAATAGTTATTAGATATATTTAAAGCTTATGAATCCCTTGGATCAAAGGCATTTCAAATCAAAGGGTAAAATCGTTATAATCTCTTAGGCGATTTATGGTGTAAGAACACATTTCAAAAATTTTTTTGTCCTTAATAACAAAATATTTTAGACTCTAAAATTAGGTATTAGATATATTTAAATCATATAAATCCCTTGGATCAAACTTATGTGAAATCAAAGGGTAAAATCATAATAGTCTTTTAGGAGAATTATTGTGTATAAACACCATTTTAAATCATTTGTTGTGCTTAATTACCAAATATTTTTGACTCCTTGAATAGGTATTAGATATATTTAATCCATATAAATCCCTTGGATAAAACTCATTTCAAATCAAAGGGTAAAATCGTCATAGTCTATTAGGCGATTTATGGTGTATGAACACCATTCAAATCATTTGTTGTGCTTAATTACCAAATATTTTTGATTCTTTGAATAGGTATTAGATATACTTAAGGATATGAATCCCTTGGATCAAACGCATTTCAAATCAAAGGGTAAAATAGTCATAGTATCTTAGGCGATTTGTGGTGTATGAACACCATTCAATTCATTTGTTGTGCTTAATTACCAATTGTTTTTGACTCTTTGAATAGGTATTAGATATATTTAAAGCATATGAATCCCTGGAGTCAAATAAAATTTCAAATCAAAGGGTAAAATCGTCATAATCTCTTAGGCGATTTATGGTTTATGAACACCATTCAAATAATTTGTTGTGCTTATTTACCAAATATTTTTGACTCCTTGAATAGGTATTAGATATATTTAAAGCATATGAATCCCTTGTAAAATCGTCATAGTCTGTTAGATAATTTATCGTGTGTGAACACCATTCAAATCATTTGTTGTGCTTAATTACCAAATATTTTTGACTCCTTGAGTGGTATTAGATATATTTAAAGTATATGAATCCCTTGGATCAAACGCATTTTAAATCAAAGGGTAAAATCGTCATAGTCTCTTAGGCGATTTGTGGTGTATGAACACCATTCAAATCATTGGTTGTGCTTAATTACCAATTGTTTTTGACTCCTTGAATCAGTATTATATATATTTAAGGCATATGAATCCCTTGGATCAAACGCATTTCAAATCAAAGTGTAAAATCGTCATAGTCTCTTAGGCAAACTATGGTGTAAGAACACATTTCAAATAATTTTTTCTCCTTAATAACAAAATATTTTAGACTCTACAATTAGGTATTAGATATATTAAAAGCATATGAATCCGTTGGGTCAAACTCATTTGAAATCAAAGGGTAAAATCGTCATAGTCACTTAGGTGATTTGTTGTGTATGAACACCTTTTAAATCATTTGTTGTGCTTAATTACCAAATATTTTTGAATCCTTGAAAAGGTATTAGATTATTTTCAGGATATGAATCCCTTGGATCAAACTCATTTCAAATCAAAGGGTAAAATCGTCATAGTCTCTTAGGCGATTTGTGGTGTATGTACACCTTTCAAATCATTTGTTGTGGTTAATTACAAAGTATTTTGACTCCATGAATAGGTATTAGATATATTTAAAGAATATGAATCCTTTGGATAAAACTCATTTCAAATCAAAGGGTGAAATCGTTAAAGTCTCTTAGGCGATTCATGGTGTCTGAACACCATTCAAATCATTTGTTGTGCTTAATTACCAAATATTGTAGACTCCTTGAATAGGTATTAGATATATTTTAATCATATGATTCCCTTGGATGAAAGGCATTTCAAATCAAAGGGTAAAATCGTCATAGTATCTTAGGCGATTTATGGTGTATGAACACCATTCAAATAATTTGTTGTGCTTAATTACAAAATATTTTTGACTCCTTGAATAGGAATTATATATATTTAAAGCATACGAATCCCTTGTATCAAACGCATTTCAAATCAAAGGGTAAAATCGTCATAGTTTCTTAGGCGATTTGTGGTGTATGAACACCATTCAAATCATTTGTTGTGCTTAATTTCCAATTGTTTTTGACTCCTTGAATAGGGATTAGATATATTTAAAGAATACGAATCCCTTGGATCAAACGCATTTCAAATCAAAGGGTAAAATCAACATAGTTACTTAAGCGATTTGTGGTGTATGGACATCATTCAAATCATTTGTTGTGCTTAATTACCAATTGTGTTTGACTCTTTGAATAGGTATTATACATATTTAAAGGATATGAATCCCTTGGATCAAACGCATTTCAAATCAAATGGTAAAATCGTCATAGTCTCTTAGGCAATCTATGGTGTAAGAACACATTTCAAATAATTTTTTCTCCTTAATAACCAAATATTTTAGACTCTACAATTATGTATTAGATATATTCAAAGCATATGAATCCGTTGGGTCAAACTCATTTAAAATCAAAGGGTAAAATCGTCATAGTCTCTTAGGTGATTTGTTGTGTATGAACACCTTTTAAATCATTTGTTGTGCTTAATTACCAAATATTTTTGAATCCTTGAAAAGGTATTAGATAATTTTAAGGATATGAATCCCTTGGATCAAACTCATTTCAAATCAAAGGGTAAAATCGTCATAGTCTCTTAGGCGATTTGTGGTGTATGTACACCTTTCAAATCATTTGTTGTGGTTAATTACAAAGTATTTTGACTCCATGAATAGGTATTAGATATATTTAAAGAATATGAATCCTTTGGATAAAACTCATTTCAAATCAAAGGGTGAAATCTTTAAAGTCTCTTAGGCGATTCATGGTGTGTGAACACCATTCAAATCATTTGTTGTGCTTAATTATCAAATATTTTAGACTCCTTGAATAGGTATTAGATATATTTTAATCATATGATTCCCTTGGATGAAACGCATTTCAAATCAAAGAGTAAAATCGTCATAGTATCTTAGGCGATTTATGGTGTATAACACCATTCAAATAATTTGTTATGCTTAATTACAAAATATTTTTGACTCCTTGAATAGGAATTAGATATATTTAAAGCATACGAATCCCTTGGATCAAACGCATTTCAAATCAAAGGGTAAAATTGTCATAGTTTCTTAGGCGATTTGTGGTGTATGAACACCATTCAAATCATTTGTTGTGCTTAATTACCAATTGTTTTTGACTCCTTGAATAGGTATTAGATATATTTAAAGAATACGAATCCCTTGGATCAAACGCATTTCAAATCAAAGGGTAAAATCAACATAGTTACTTAAGCGATTTGTGGTGTATGGACATCATTCAAATCATTTGTTGTGCTTAATTACCAATTGTGTTTGACTCTTTGAATAGGTATTATACATATTTAAAGGATATGAATCCCTTGGATCAAACGCATTTCAAATCAAATGGTAAAATCGTCATAGTCTCTTAGGCAATCTATGGTGTAAGAACACATTTCAAATAATTTTTTCTCCTTAATAACCAAATATTTTAGACTCTACAATTATGTATTAGATATATTCAAAGCATATGAATCCGTTGGGTCAAACTCATTTAAAATCAAAGGGTAAAATCGTCATAGTCTCTTAGGTGATTTGTTGTGTATGAACACCTTTTAAATCATTTGTTGTGCTTAATTACCAAATATTTTTGAATCCTTGAAAAGGTATTAGATAATTTTAAGGATATGAATCCCTTGGATCAAACTCATTTCAAATCAAAGGGTAAAATCGTCATAGTCTCTTAGGCGATTTGTGGTGTATGTACACCTTTCAAATCATTTGTTGTGGTTAATTACAAAGTATTTTGACTCCATGAATAGGTATTAGATATATTTAAAGAATATGAATCCTTTGGATAAAACTCATTTCAAATCAAAGGGTGAAATCTTTAAAGTCTCTTAGGCGATTCATGGTGTGTGAACACCATTCAAATCATTTGTTGTGCTTAATTATCAAATATTTTAGACTCCTTGAATAGGTATTAGATATATTTTAATCATATGATTCCCTTGGATGAAACGCATTTCAAATCAAAGAGTAAAATCGTCATAGTATCTTAGGCGATTTATGGTGTATAACACCATTCAAATAATTTGTTATGCTTAATTACAAAATATTTTTGACTCCTTGAATAGGAATTAGATATATTTAAAGCATACGAATCCCTTGGATCAAACGCATTTCAAATCAAAGGGTAAAATTGTCATAGTTTCTTAGGCGATTTGTGGTGTATGAACACCATTCAAATCATTTGTTGTGCTTAATTACCAATTGTTTTTGACTCCTTGAATAGGTATTAGATATATTTAAAGAATACGAATCCCTTGGATCAAACGCATTTCAAATCAAAGGGTAAAATCAACATAGTTTCTTAAGCGATTTGTGGTGTATGGACATCATTCAAATCATTTGTTGAGCTTAATTACCAATTGTGTTTGACTCTTTGAATAGGTATTAGATATATTTATAGCATATGAATCCCTTGGATCAAACGCATTTCAAATCAAAGGGTAAAATCGTCATAGTTTCTTAGGCGATTTGTGGTGTATGTACACCTTTCAAATCATTTGTTGTGCTTAATTACCAAATATTTCTCACTCCTTAAATGGTTATTAGATATATTTAAAGCATATGAATCCCTTGGATCAAACGCATTTTAAATCAAAGGGTAAAATCATCATAGTCTCTTAGGCGATTTATGGTGTATGAACACCATTCAAATCATTTGTTGTGCTTAACTACAAAATATTTTTGACTCCTTGAATAGGTATTAGATATATGTAAATCATATGAATCCCTTGGATCAAATGCATTTCAAATCAAAGGGTAAAATAGTCATAGTCTCTTAGGCGATTTATGGCGTATGAACACCATTCAAATAATTTATTGTGCTTAATTACCAAATATTTTTGACTCTACAATGAGGTATTAGATATATTTAAAGCATATGAATCCCTTGGATCAAACTTATTTGAAATCAAAGGGTAAAATCATAATAGTCTTTTAGGAGATTTGTTGTGTATAAACACCTTTTTAAATCATTTGTTGTGCTTAATTACCAAATATTTTTGACTCCTTGAATAGGTATTAGATATATTTAATGCAAATGAATCCCTTGGATAAAACTCATTTCAAATCAAAGGGTAAAATAGTCATAGTCTCTTAGGCGTATTATGGTGTATGAACACCATTCAAATCATTTGTCGTGCTTAACTACCAAATTTTTTTGACTACTTGAATAGGTATTAGATATATTTAAATCATATGAATCCCTTGGATCAAATGCATTTAAAATCAAAGGGTAAAATAGTCATAGTCTCTAAGGCGATTTATGGCGTATGAACACCAATCAAATAATTTGTTGTGCTTAATTACCAAATATTTTTGATTCCTTGAATAGGTATTAGATATATTTAAAGCATACGAATCCCTTGGATCAAACGCGTTTCAAATCAAAGGGTAAAATCATCATAGTCTCTTAGGCGATTTGTGGTGTATGAACACCATTCAAATCAATTTTTGTGCTTAATTACCAATTTTTTTTGGCTCCTTGAATAGGTATTATATATATATTTAAAGCATATGAATCCCTTGAATCAAATAAAATTTCAAATCAAAGGGTAAAATTGTCATAGTCTCTTAGGCGATTTGTGGTGTATGTACACATTTCAAATCAGTTGTTGTGCTTATTTACCAAATATTTTTGACTCCTTCAATAGGTATTAGATATATTTAAAGTATATGAATCCCTTGGATCAAACGCATTTCAAATAAAAGGGTAAAATCGTCATGGTTTCTTAGGCAATCTATGGTGTAAGGACACATTTCAAATAATTTTTTCTCCTTAATAACAAAATATTATAGACTCTACAATTAGGTATTAGATATATTTAAAGCATATGAATCCGTTGGATCAAACTCATAGTCTCTTAGGTGATTTGTTGTGTATGAACACCTTTTAAATCATTTGTTGTGCTTAATTACCAAATATTTTTTACTCCTTGAATAGGTATTAGATATATTTAAAGCATATGAATCCCTTGGATCAAGTTCATTTCAAATCAAAGGTTAAAATCGTCAAAGTCTCTTACGCGATTTGTGGTGTATGTACACATTTCAAATCATTTGTTGTGCTTAATTACCAAATATTTTGGACTCCTTGAATGGGTATTAGATATATTTAAAGAATATGAATCCCTTGGATAAAATGCATTTCCAATCAAAGGGTAAAATCGTCATAGTCTCTTAGGCGATTTGTGGTGTATGAACACCATTCAAATCATTTGTTGTGCTTAATTACCATATATTTTAGACTCTACAATTAGGTATTAGATGTATTTAAAGCATATGAATCCCTTGGATCAAACTTATTTGAAATCAAAGGGTAAAATCGTCATAGTCTCTTAAGAGATTTGTTGTGTATGAACACCTTTTAAATCATTTGTTGTGCTTAATTACCAAATATCTTTGAATACTTGAATAGGTATTAGATATACTTAAAGGATATGAATCCCTTGGAACAAACTCATTTCAAATCAAAGGGTAAAATCGTCATAGTCTGTTAGGCGATTTGTGGTGTATGTACACCTTTGAAATCATTTGTTGTGCTTAATTACAAAATACTTTTGACTCCTTGAATAGGTATTAGATATATTTAAAGAATATGAATCCCTTGGATCAAACGCATTTCAAATCAAAGGGTAAAATTGTCATAGTTTCTTAGGTGATTTGTGGTGTATGTACACCTTTGAAATCATTTATTGTGCTTAATTACCAAATATTTTTGACTCTTTAAATGGGTATTAGATATATTTAAAGCATATGAATCCCTTGGATCAAACGCATTTCAAATCAAAGGGTAAAATCGTCATAGTCTCTTAGGCTATTTATGGTGTAAGAACACATTTCAAATATTTTTCCCTCCTTAATAACAAAATATTTTAGACTCTACAATTAGGTAGTAGATATATTTAAAGCATATGAATCCCTTGGATCAAACTTATTTGAAATCAGGGGTAAAATCATAATAGTCTTTTAGGAGATTTGTTGTGTATAAACACCTTTTTAAATCATTTGTTGTGCTTAATTACCAATTGTTTTTGACTCCTTGAATAGGTATTTGATATATTTAAAGCATATGAATCCCTTGAATCAAATAAAATTTCAAATCAAAGGGTAAAATCGTCATAGTCTCTTAGGCGATTTGTGGTGTACGTACACATTTCATATCATTTGTTGTGCTTAATTACCAAATATTTTTTACTCCTTGAATAGGTATTAGATATATTTAAAGCATATGAATCCCTTGGATCATACGCATTTCAAATCAAAGGGTAAAATTGTCATAGTCTCTTATGCAATCTATGGTGTAAGAACACATTTAAAATAATTTTTTCTCCTTAATAACCAAATATTATAGACTCTACAATTAGGTATTAGATATATTAAAAGCATATGAATCCGTTGGATCAAACTCATTTGAAATCAAAGGGTAAAATCGTCATAGTCTCATAGGTGATTTGTTGTGTATGAACACCTTTTAAATCATTTGTTGTGCTTAATTACCAAATATTTTTTACTCCTTGAATATGTATTAGATATATTTAAAGCATATGAATCCCTTGGATCAAGTTCATTTCAAATCAAAGGGTAAAATCGTCATAGTCTCTTACGCGATTTGTGGTGTATGTACACATTTCAAATCATTTGTTGTGCTTAATTACAAAATATTTTTGACGCCTTGTGATGCAGGAGCATCCATGATCAATCCAAGTCTCCTAGCAAAGAGTCATCAAGAAGAGATTAAGGTGAAGGAGATTCAATTCATAGCTTACTTAATCCAATTTCGAACAAGCAAGTACTTCGAAGTATTAATTAAGCTTAACACCTTCTTAATCTATTTTAAGCCTTGTTGATTAATGCTTATGATCATCTTAACATCATAAAGTATTAGTAATCAAGCTTGAATTATGATTAAATAGCTTAATTAATTAGTTCTAAGTCATTAAAGTTAGCCTAGTGAAACTGTTTTGGAAGATCAGTTTTTATACGGTTGGTTTAGGGAACGTTTTGAGCATGTTTTTGAGCTTTATTCTTGGCTAAGGCAACCATACATGACTCACCTGTGTGCTTACATACATCACCAACAAGAATGTGAAGAGTTGGAGGCAAGAATCAATAGGAAATGAGAGCTTCATGAAGAAGTATCCAAAACCGCAGCTCCCAGGCGTCATTCTGGGCTCCACTTCATCAGTTCTGGGCAGCCGCTTTTCTTAAACTTTTGGAGCTGATTTTTTGAGGATATTTTCCTTAGAATGTCTATTTTATTACCTTAGTTTCCTTTTTGCAGTAGGATATTTTCGTTTCTCAGAATATCCTAATCATTGCACCTAGGTACTGAAAACTGGCCAGATTTTTGTAATACTTTAAGATGGCTTTTGTTACCTAAGCAAAACATCACCAAATGACGTGAATCTTTGGTATGTTACTGCCTTATATGTTAGGATTGTAATGTAAGAAGTTTCATTAAACTTTGTTGAATGAATTAAGAGTTATACTCATTTCTTTGAGCTGTGCGCTTAGAGTAAAACTGGACAGTTTGTCCTAATTCAAGTCTTTGAGTTAATTAGCTAACTAACGTAGATTAGTTACTACTTTAACAAAGAAAGGTTGCACCAAGAGCTCTTCTTTGACATTGGTGGCCTAGTTTGGTGGTTCTAAGGCTAGTGAAAGTGGGGGTTGTTGGTACGGTTCCAACAAGGCTTGATGCAAAACTGATTCTTCGGTTCTTAACCAACGAATGCTCTTGCTTATGAAATGCTTTATGCATCACAAGGACTATTATATCTGATCGTGATAGCAAGTTTTTAAGCTACTTCTGGAGAACATTATGGAGACTTATGGGTACTAAGTTGCTATTTAGTACTTCTTGTCATCCTCAAACAGATGGTTAGACTGAAGTGACCAACAGGACTCTTGGTACGTTATTAAGAGGCCTAGTAAGCAAGACAGGAAAAGACTAGGATGTGAAGTTATGTCATGCTGAGTTTGCTTACAACAGAACACCAACTTTTGCTACTAAACATTCACCATTCGAGACTGTTTATGGGGTAAATCCTTATGTCCCGATTGATTTAATTGCTATTCCTAAAGATTCTTTTGTTCATGGAGATGCTAGGAAACAAGCTGAAGAAATAATGAAGATTCATAGGCAGGTTCGAAATAATATAGAGAAAGCCAATGAAGCCTATAAAAAAAGAGCAAACAGAAGAAGGTCACCTAGAATTTTTGCTCCAGGTGACTTAGTTTGGATTCATCTCAGAAAGGAAAGATTCCCGAGAAAAAGAAAACACAAACTAATGCCACGTGCTGAAGGTCCATTCAAGGTATTAGAAAGATGTGGAGACAATGCATACAAGATTGATCTTCCTGGTGAATATGGAGTTGCTGCTACCTTCAATGTTGGAGATTTGTCACCATACTTAGAAGATGATGAATTGCAAGAATTGAGGACAATTCCAACTGAAGAAGGAGAGAATGATGTAAAATCAAATACAAAAGAACAAGTGCCAGAGTTATTACTCAATCTAAATCCAAGTATGGGTTCGAAACATTTACATGGTCCTTGTTTGAGCCTAAATAAGACGGTTTTACATAACGAAGGTTCGGTTGCTTTTCGGAATGATTTGGGTTGATTAGCCAAACTTAAAGGAGGATTAAGTGGGCTTAAGAAAGCAACCAAATAGCCTAATTAGTACTATTAGTGATTATTTAGCATTAACCTTGTTTAAGGTGCTAAACTAATCCTAATAGAGTAAAAAAATCTGATTTCAGCATTTTTCCTACATGTTTTCAGCTTTTCTCTTAGTTTTGATGATGTAATACATGATGAAAGGGAGTAATTAATGTAGTACAGCATCCTAGTCATGTGTATATGTGTTATTGAAGCTTAGGGTCCAAGTGGAAGCCTTTAGATTAAGCAAAGAACAAGTTTTAGCCAAGTTATCAATGCTTCCCAGCTGAAAAACGTGAATGATGTCTGATTGTAATTGGTTCTGGGCAACAACATTTTTAGCTCCAAATCCAGAAAATCTTACATGGTTGAAAGCCCTTACATGTGTAGGGATGGAATTCATCCTTTTGGAGCTTATTTTGGATAGCTAAGTGGATTAAAATTGGCCCTAAAGCTGTCAAGGTCCAAACAGTTTTTGCTGATTTGTTCTTCTTGATTTTCTTTTTGTTTTTTTCTTGTTTCCTTGTAATTTTGGAAGCTTCCAAGGCTGTATCTTTGTTGTTTAGGATGTTATTAAGTCTATATAAGAAATAGGAACCCATGGGAGCATGTATGTACTTGACTTTTGATGAAATAAAAACCGTGTGTTTTTCCTAAGTTTAAAAACTGAGTGTTTCTTAGCTTAAATTGAACGAGTTACTTGGGAGAGTATTCGACAAGTGCTCAAAAACATTTTGGTGAGTTTAAGAGCTAATCTTTTACTTATTAAAACACCCTTAGTATTTAGGTTTTTGACTCCTTGAATAGATATTAGATATATTTAAAGAATATGAATCCCTTGGATCAAACACATTTCAAATCAAATTGTAAAATTGTCATAGTCACTTAGATGATTTATCGTGTATGAACACTATTCAAATCATTTGTTGTGCTTAATTAACAAATATTTTTGCCTTCTTGAATAGGTATTAGATATATTTAAAGCATATGAATCCCTTGGATCAAACGCATTTCAAATCAAATTGTAAAATCGTCATAGTCTCTTAGATGATTTATCGTGTATGAACACCATTCAAATCATTTGTTGTGCTTACCAAATGTTTTTGACTCTTGAATTGGTATTAGATAGATTTAAAGGATATGAATCCCTTGGATCAATCTCATTTCAAATCAAAGGGTAAAATCATCATAGTCTCTTAGGCTATTTGTGGTGTATGTACACCTTTCAAATCATTTGTTGTGATTAATTACCAAATATTTTTGACTCCTTGAATAGGTATTAGATATATTTAAAGCATATGAATACCTTGGATCAAAAGCATTTCAAATCAAAGGGTAAAATCGTCATAGTCTCTTAGGCGCTTTATGGTGTAAGAACACATTTCAAATCATTTTTTCTCCTTAATAACCAAATATTTTAGACTCTACAATTGGGTATTAGATATATTTAAAGCATATGAATCCCTTGGATCAAACTCATTTGAAATCAAAGGGTAAAATCGTCATAGTGTCTTAGGCGATTAGTGGTGTTTGAACACCTTTCAAATCATTAGTTGTGCTTAAATACCAATAATTTTTTACTCATTGAATAGGTATTAGATATATTTAAATAATATGAATCCCTTGGATCAAAGGCATTTCAAATCAAAGGGTAAAATCGTCATAATCTCTTAGGCGATTTATGGTGTATGAACACCGTTCAAATAATTTGTTGTGGTTAATTACCATATTTTTTTGACTCCTTGAATAGGTATTAGATATATTTAAAGCATATGAATCCCTTGGATCAAATGCATTTCAAATCAAATTGTAAAATCGTCATAGTCTCTTAGATGATTTATCGTGTATGAACACCATTCAAAACATTTGTTGTGCCTAATTACCAAATATTTTTGACTCCTTGAATAGGTAATAGATATATTTTTAGCATATGAATCCCTTGGATCAAACACATTTCAAATCAAAGGGTAAAATTGTCATAGTCTCTTAAAAGACTTGTGGTGTATGTACACCTTACAACTCATTTGTTGTGCTTAATTACCCAATATTTTTGACTCCTTGAATAGGTATTAGATATATTCAAAAGCATATGAATCCCTTGGATCAAACGCATTTTAAATCAAAGGGTAAAATTGTCATAGTCTCTTAGGCGATTTGTGGTGTATGAACACCATTCAAATCATTTGTTGTGCTTAATTACCAATTTTTTTTGACTCCTTGAATAGGTATCATATATATTTTAAGCATATGACTCCCTTGGATCAAACAAAATTTCAAATCAAAGGGTAAAATCGTAATAGTTTTTTTAGCGATATGTGGTGTATGTACACCTTTCAAATCATTTGTTTTGCTTAATTACCAAATACTTTTGACTCCTTGAATAGGTATTAGATATATTTAAAGCATATGAATCCCTTGGATCAAACGCATTTCAAATCAAAGGATAAAATCGTCATAGTCTCTTAGGCGATTTGTGGTGTATGAACACCATTCAAATCATTTGTTTGTTCTTAATTACCAATTATTTTTGACTCCTTGAATAGGTATTAAATATATTCAAAGGATATGAATTTCAAATCAAAGGGTAAAATCGTAATAGTCTTTTAGGCGTTTTGTGGTGTATGTACACCTTTCAAATCATTTGTTGTGCTTAATTACCAAATATTTTTGACGCCTTGAATAGGTATTAGATATATATAAAGCATATGAATCCCTTGAATCAAACGCATTTCAAATAAAAGGGTAAAATCGTCATAGTCTCTTAGGCGATTTATGGTGTAAAAAATATTTCAAATCATTTTTTCTTCATAATAACCAAATATTTTAGACTCTACAATTAGGTATTAGATGTATATAAAGCTTATGAATCCCTTGGATCAAACTCATTTGAAATCAAAGCGTAAAATCGTCATAGTGTCTTAGGCAATTTATGGTGTATGAACACCTTTCAAATCATTAGTTGTGCTTAAATACCAATAATTTTTTACTCATTGAATAGGTATTAGATATATTTAAATAATATGAATCCCTTGGATCAAAGGCATTTCAAATCAAAGGGTAAAATCGTCATAATCTCTTAGGCGATTTATGGTGTATGAACACCGTTCAAATAATTTGTTGTGGTTAATTACAATATTTTTTTGACTCCTTGAATAGGTATTAGATATATTTAAAGCATATGAATCCCTTGGATCAAATGCATTTCAAATCAAATTGTAAAATCGTCATAGTCTCTTAGATGATTTATCGTGTATGAACACCATTCAAAACATTTGTTGTGCCTAATTACCAAATATTTTTGACTCCTTGAATAGGTAAAAGATATATTTTTAGCATATGAATCCCTTGGATCAAACACATTTCAAATCAAAGGGTAAAATTGTCATAGTCTCTTAAAAGACTTGTGGTGTATGTACACCTTACAACTCATTTGTTGTGCTTAATTACCCAATATTTTTGACTCCTTGAATAGGTATTAGATATATTCAAAAGCATATGAATCCCTTGGATCAAACGCATTTTAAATCAAAGGGTAAAATTGTCATAGTCTCTTAGGCGATTTGTGGTGTATGAACACCATTCAAATCATTTGTTGTGCTTAATTACCAATTTTTTTTGACTCCTGGAATAGGTATCATATATATTTTAAGCATATGACTCCCTTGGATCAAACAAAATTTCAAATCAAAGGGTAAAATCGTAATAGTTTTTTTAGCGATATGTGGTGTATGTACACCTTTCAAATCATTTGTTTTGCTTAATTACCAAATACTTTTGACTCCTTGAATAGGTATTAGATATATTTAAAGCATATGAATCCCTTGGATCAAACGCATTTCAAATCAAAGGATAAAATCGTCATAGTCTCTTAGGCGATTTGTGGTGTATGAACACCATTCAAATCATTTGTTTGTTCTTAATTACCAATTATTTTTGACTCCTTGAATAGGTATTAAATATATTCAAAGGATATGAATTTCAAATCAAAGGGTAAAATCGTAATAGTCTTTTAGGCGTTTTGTGGTGTATGTACACCTTTCAAATCATTTGTTGTGCTTAATTACCAAATATTTTTGACGCCTTGAATAGGTATTAGATATATATAAAGCATATGAATCCCTTGAATCAAACGCATTTCAAATAAAAGGGTAAAATCGTCATAGTCTCTTAGGCGATTTATGGTGTAAAAAATATTTCAAATCATTTTTTCTTCATAATAACCAAATATTTTAGACTCTACAATTAGGTATTAGATGTATATAAAGCTTATGAATCCCTTGGATCAAACTCATTTGAAATCAAAGCGTAAAATCGTCAAAGTGTCTTAAGTGATTTATCGTGTATGAACACCATTCAAATCATTTGTTGTGCTTAATTACCAAATATTTTTGACTCCTTGAATAGGTAATAGATATATTTTAAGCATATGAATCGCTTGGATCAAACGCATTTCAAACCAAAGGGTAAAATTATCATAGTCTCTTAGGCAATTTATCGTGTATGAACACCATTCAAATCATTTGTTGTGCTTAATTACCAAATATTTTTGACTCTTGAATTGGTATTAGATATATTTAAAGCATATTAATCCCTTGGATCGATCTCATTTCAAATCAAAGGGTAAAATCGTCATAGTCTCTTAGGAGATTTGTAGTGTATGTACACCTTTTTAATAATTTGTTGTGCTTAATTACCAAATATTTTTGACTTCTTGAATAGGAATTAGATATATTTAAAGCACATGAATCCCTTCGATGAAACTGATTTCAAATGAAAGGGTAAAATCTTCATAGTCTCTTAGGCGCTTTATGGTGTAAGAACACATATCAAATCATTTATTCTCCTTAATAACCAAATATTTTAGACTCTACAATTAGGTATTTGATATATTTGAAGCATATGAATCCCTTGGATCAAACTCATTTGAAATCAAAGGGTAAAATCATCATAGTATCTTAGTCGATTTATGGTGTTTGAACACCATTCAAATCATTTGTTGTGCTTAATTACCAAATATTTTTTACTCCTTGAATAGGTATTAGATATATTTAAATCATATGAATCCCTTGGATCAAACTCATTTCAAATAGAAGGGTAAAATCGTCAAAGTCTCTTAGGCGATTTGTTGTGTATGAACGCCTTTTAAATTATTTGTTGTGTTTAATTACCAAATATTTTTAACTCCTTGAATAGGTATTATATATATTTAAAGCATATGAATCCCTTGGATCAAACTTACTTCAAATCAAAGGGTAAAATTGTCATAGTCTCTTAGGCAATTTATGGTGTATGAACACCATTCAAATCATTTGTTGTGCTTAATTACCAATTGTTTTTGACTCCTTGAATAGGTATTATTTATATTTTAAGCATATGAATCCCTTGGATCAAACAAAATTTCAAATCAAAGGGTAAAATCGTCATAGTTTCTTAGGCGATTTGTGGTGTATGTACACCTTTCAAATTATTTGTTATGCTTAATTACCAAATATTTTGACTCCTTGAATAGGTATTAGATATATTTAAAGCATATGAATTCCTCGGATCAAACGCATTTCAAATCAAAGGGTAAAATCGTCATAGTCTCTTAGGAGATTTGTGCATACACCATTCAAATCATTTGTTGTGCTTAATTAGCAATTGTTTTTGATCCTGGAATAGGTATTACATATATTCAAAGGATATGAATTTCAAATCAAAGGGTAAAATCGTCATTGTCTTTTAGGCATTTTGTGGTGTCTGTACACATTTAAAATCATTTCTTGTGCTTAATTACCAAATGTTTTTGACTCCTTAAATAGTATTAGATATATTTAAAGCATATGAATCCATTGAATCAAACGCATTTCAAATCAAAGGGTAAAATCGTCATAGTCTCTTAGGCGATTTATGGTCTATAAAATATTTCAAATCATTTTTCTCCTGAATAACCAAATATTTTAGACTCTAGAATTAGGTATTAGATATATATAAAGCATATGAATCCCTTGGATCAAACGAATTTGAAATCAAAGGGTAAAATCGTCTTAGTCTCTTAGGTGATTAGTTGTGTATGAACACCTTTTAAATCATTTGTTGTGCTTAATTACCAAATATTTTTTCCTCCTTGAATAGGTATTAGATATATTAAAAGCATTTGAATCCCTTGGATCAAGTTCATTTCAAATCAAAGGGCAAAATTGTCATAGTGTCTTAGGCGATTTATAGTGTAAGAACACATTTCAAATCATTTTTCACCTTAATAACCAAATATTTTAGACTCTACAATTAGGCATTAGATACATTTAAAGCATATGAATCCCTTGGATCAAACTCATTTGAAATCAAAGGGTGAAATCGTCATAGTGTCTTAGGCGATTTATGGTGTTTGAACACCATTCAAATCATTTGTTGTGATTAATTACCAAATTTTTTTACTCCTTGAATAGGTATTAGATATATTTAAATCATATGAGTCCCTTGGATCAAACACATTTTAAATCAAAGGGTAAAATCGTCATAGTATCTTAGGCGATTTGTGGTGTATGAACACCATTCAAATCATTTGTTGTGCTTAATTACCAATTGTTTTTGACTCCTTGAATAGGTATTATGTATATTTTAAGCATATGAATCCCTTGGATCAAACAAAATTTCAAATCAAAGGGTTAAATTGTCATAGTTTCTTAGGCGATTTGTGGTGTATGTACACCTTTAAAATCATTTGTTGTGCTTAATTACCAAATATTTTTGACTCCTTGAATAGGTATTAGATATATTTAAAGCATATGAATCCCTTGGATCAAATGCATTTCAAGTCAAAGGGTAAAATCGTCATAATCTCTTAGGCGATTTGTGGTGTATGAACACCATTCTAATCATCTGTTGTGCTTAATTACCAATTGTTTTTGATCCTTGAATAGGTATTACATATATTCATAGGATATGAATTTCAAATCAAAGGGTAAAATCGTCATAGTCTTTTGGGCGTTTTGTGGTGTATGTACACAGTTCAAATCATTTCTTGTGCTTAATTACCAAATATTTTTGACTCCTTCAATAGTATTAGATATATTTAAAGCATATGAATCCTTTGAATCAAACGCATTACAAATCAAAGGGTAAAATCGTCATAGTCTCTTAGGCGCTTTATTGTGTAAAAAATATTTCAAATAAATTTTTCTCCTTAATAACCAAATATTTTAGACTCTAGAATTAGGTATTAGATATATATAAAGCATATGAATCCCTTGGATCAAACTCATTTCAAATCAAAGGGTAAAATCGTCATAGTCTCTTAGGTGATTGGTTGTGTATGAACACCTTTTAAATCATTTGTTGTGCTTAATTACCAAATATTTTTTACTCCTTGAATATGTATTAGATATATTAAATGAATTTGAATCCCTTGGATCAAGTTCATTTCAAATCAAAGGGTAAAATTGTCATAGTGTCTTAGGCAATTTATGGTGTAAGAACACATTTCAAATCATTTTTTTTCCTTAATAACCAAATATTTTAGACTCTACAATTAGGCATTAGATATATTTAAAGTATATGAATCCCTTGGATCAAACTCATTTGAAATCAAAGGGTGAAATCGTCATAGTTTCTTCCGCGATTTATGGTGTTTGAACACCATTCAAATCATTTGTTGTGCTTAATTACCAATTGTTTTTGACTCCTTGAATAGGTATTTTGTATATTTTAAGCATATGAATCCCTTGGATCAAACAAAATTTCAAATCAAAGGGTTAAATTGCCATAGTTTCTTAGGCAATTTGTGGTGTATGTACACCTTTTAAATCATTTGTTGTGCTTAATTACCAAATATTTTTGACTCCTTGAATAGGTATTAGATATATTTAAAGCATATGAATCCCTTGGAGCAAATGCATTTCAAATCAAAGGGTAAAATCATCATAATCTCTTAGGCGATTTGTGGTGTATGAACACCATTCTAATCATTTGTTGTGCTTAATTACCAATTGTTTTTTATCCTTGAATAGTTATTACATATATTCATAGGATATGAATTTCAAATCAAAGGGTAAAATTGTCATAGTCTTTTAGGCGTTTTGTGGTGTATGTACACAGTTCAAATCATTTCTTGTGCTTAATTACCAAATATTTTTAACTCCTTGAATAGTATTAGATATATTTAAAGCATATGAATCCCTTGAATCAAACGCTTTACAAATCAAAGGGTAAAATCGTCATAGTCTCTTAGGCGCTTTATTGTGTAAAAAATATTTCAAATAATTTTTTCTCCTTAATAACCAAATATTTTAGACTCTAGAATTAGGTATTAGATATATATAAAGCATATGAATCCCTTGGATCAAACTCATTTGAAATCAAAGGGTAAAATCGTCATAGTCTCTTAGGTGATTGGTTGTGTATGAACACCTTTTAAATCATTTGTTGTGCTTAATTACCAAATATTTTTTACTCCTTGAATAGGTATTAGATATATTAAATGAATTTCAATCCCTTGGATCAAGTTCATTTCAAAGTAAAGGGTAAAATTGTCATAGTGTCTTAGGCGATTTATGGTGTAAGAACACATTTCAAATCATTTTTTATCCTTAATAACCAAATATTTTAGACTCTACAATTAGGCATTAGATATATTTAAAGTATATGAATCCCTTGGATCAAACTCATTTGAAATCAAAGGGTGAAATCGTCATAGTTTCTTCGGTGATTTATGGTGTTTGAACACCATTCAAATCATTTGTTGTGATTAATTACCAAATTTTTTTACTCCTTGAATAGGTGTTAGATATATTTAAATCATATGAATCCCTGGGCTCAAACGCATTTCAAATCAAAGCGTAAAATAATCATAATCTCTTAGGCGATTTATGGTGTATGAACAACGTTCAAATAATTTGTTGTGCTTAATTACCAAATATTTTTGACTCCTTGAATAGGTATTGGATATATTTAAAGAATATGAGTCCCTTGGATCAAACGCATTTCAAATCAAATTGTAAAAGCGTTATAGTCTCTTAGATGATTTATCGTGTATGAAGACCATTCAAATCACTTGTTGTGCTTAATTACCAAATATTTTTGACTCCTTGAATAGGTATTAGATATATTTAAATCATATGAATCCCTTGGATCAAACGCATTTCAAATCAAATTGTAAAATCGTCATAGTCTCTTAGATGATTTATCGTGTATGAACACCATCCAAATCATTTGTTGTGCTTAATTACAAAATTTTTTTGACTCTTAAATTGGTATTAGATATAATTAAAGGATATGAATCCCTTGGATCAATCTCATTTCAAATCAAAGGTTAAAATCGTCATAGTCTCTTAGGCGATTTGTGGTGTATGTACACCTTTCAAATCATTTGTTGTGCTTAATTACCAAGTATTTTTGACTCCTTGAATAGTTATTAGATATATTTAAAGCATATGAATACTTGGATCAAACACATTGCAAATCAAAGGGTAAAATCGTCATAGTCTCTTAGGCGCTTTATGGTGTAAGAACACATTTCAAATCATTTTTTCTCCTTAATAAACAAATTTTTTTGACTCTACAATTGGGTATTAGATATATTTAAAGCATATGAATCCCTTGGATCAAACTCATTTGAAATCAAAGGGTTAAATCGTCATAGTCTCTTAGGCGATTTGTTGTGTATGATCACCATTTTAATCATTTGTTGTCCTTAATTACCAAATGTTTTTGACTCCTTGAATAGGTATTAGATATAATTAAAGCATATGAATCCCTTGGATCAAACTCAATTTAAATCAAAGGGTAAAATCGTCATAGTCTTTTAGGCGTTTTGTGGTGTATGTACACAGTTCAAATCATTTCTTGTGCTTAATTACCAAATATTTTTGACTCCTTGAATAGTATTAGATATATTTAAAGCATATGAATCCCTTGAATCAAACGCATTACAAATCAAAGGGTAAAATCGTCATAGTCTCTTAGGCGCTTTATTGTGTAAAAAATGTATCAAATAATTTTTTCTCCTTAATAACCAAATATTTTAGACTCTAGAATTAGGTATTAGATATATATAAAGCATATGAATCCCTTGGATCAAACTCATTTGAAATCAAAGGGTAAAATCGTCATAGTCTCTTAGGTGATTGGTTGTGTATGAACACCTTTTAAATCATTTGTTGTGCTTAATTACCAAATATTTTTTACTCCTTGAATAGGTATTAGATATATTAAATGAATTTGAATCCCTTGGATCAAGTTCATTTCAAATCAAAGGGTAAAATTGTCATAGTGTCTTAGGCGATTTATGGTGTAAGAACACATTTCAAATCATTTTTCATCCTTAATAACCAAATATTTTAGACTCTACAATTAGGCATTAGATATACTTAAAGTATATGAATCCCTTGGATCAAACTCATTTGAAATCAAAGGATGAAATCGTCATAGTTTCTTCGGCGATTTATGGTGTTTGAACACCATTCAATTCATTTGTTGTGATTAATTACCAAATTTTTTTACTCCTTGAATAGGTATTAGATATATTTAAATCATATGAATCCCTGGGCTCAAACGCATTTCAAATCGAAGCGTAAAATCATCATAATCTGTTAGGCGATTTATGGTGTATGAACAACGTTCAAATAATTTGTTGTGCTTAATTACCAAATATTTTTGACTCCTTGAATAGGTATTGGATATATTTAAAGAATATGAGTCCCTTGGATCAAACGCATTTCAAATCAAATTGTAAAATCGTCATAGTCTCTTAGATGATTTATCGTGTATGAACACCTTTCAAATCATTTGTTGTGCTTAATTTCCAAATATTTTTGACTCCTTGAATAGGTATTAGATATATTTAAAGCATATGAATCCCTTGGATCAAACGCATTTCAAATCAAATTGTAAAATCGTCATAGTCTCTTAGATGATTTATCGTGTATGAACACCATTCAAATCATTTGTTGTGCTTAATTACCAAATTTTTTTGACTCTTGAATTGGTATTAGATATAATTAAAGGATATGAATCCCTTGGATCAATCTCATTTCAAATCAAAGGTTAAAATCGTCATAGTCTCTTAGGCGATTTATGGTGTATGTACACCTTTCAAATCATTTGTTGTGCTTAATTACCAAATATTTTTGACTCCTTGAATAATTATTAGATATATTTAAAGCATATGAATACCTTGGATAAAACACATTGCAAATCAAAGGGTAAAATCGTCATAGTCTCTTAGGCGCTTTATGGTGTAAGAACACATTTCAAATCATTTTTTCTCCTTAATAAAGAAATTTTTTAGACTCTAAAATTGGGTATTAGATATATTTAAAGCATATGAATCCCTTGGATCAAACTCATTTGAAATCAAAGGGTTAAATCGTCATAGTCTCTTAGGCGATTTGTTGTGTATGATCACCATTTTAATCATTTGTTGTCCTTAATTACCAAATGTTTTTGACTCCTTGAATAGGTATTAGATATATTTAAAGCATATGAATCCCTTGGATCAAACTCATTTCAAATCAAAGGGTAAAATCGTCATAGTCTCTGAAAAGATTTGTGGTGTATGTACACCTTACAAATCATTTGTTGTACTTAATTACCAAATATTTTTGACTCCTTGAATTGGTATTAGATATATTTAAAGCATATGAATCCCTTGGATCAAACGCATATTAATTCAAAGGGTAAAATTGTCATAGTCTCTTAGGCGATTTGTGGTGTATGAAGACCATTCAAATCATTTGTTGTGTTTAATTACCAATTTTTTTTTGATTCCTTGAATAGGTATTATATATATTTAAAGCATATGAATCCCTTGGATCAAACACATTTCAAATCAAAGGGTAAAATCGTCATAGTCTCTTAGGCGATTTGTGGTGTATGAACACCATGCAAATCATTTGTTGTGCTTAATTACCAAATTTTTTTGACTCTTGAATTGGTATTAGATATATTTAAAGCATATAAATCGCTTGGATCAATCTCATTTCAAATCAGAGGGTAAAATCGTCATAGTCTCTTAGGAGATTTGTGATGTATGTACACCTTTAAAATAATTTGTTGTGCTTAATTACAAATTATTTTTGACTCCTTGATAGGTATTAGATATATTTAAAGCATATGAATCCGTTAGATCAAACTCATTTCAAAACAAAGGGTAAAATCCTTATAGTGTCTTAGGCGATTTTTGGTGTTTGAACACCTTTCAAATCATTTGTTGTGCTTAGTTACCAAATATTTTTTACTCCTTGAATAGGTATTAGATATATTAAATGAATTTGAATCCCTTGGATCAAGTTCATTTCAAATCAAAGGGTAAAATTGTCATAGTGTCTTAGGCGATTTATGGTGTAAGAACACATTTCAAATCATTTTTCATCCTTAATAACCAAATATTTTAGACTCTACAATTAGGCATTAGATATACTTAAAGTATATGAATCCCTTGGATCAAACTCATTTGAAATCAAAGGATGAAATCGTCATAGTTTCTTCGGCGATTTATGGTGTTTGAACACCATTCAAATCATTTGTTGTGATTAATTACCAAATTTTTTTACTCCTTGAATAGGTATTAGATATATTTAAATCATATGAATCCCTGGGCTCAAACGCATTTCAAATCGAAGCGTAAAATCATCATAATCTGTTAGGCGATTTATGGTGTATGAACAACGTTCAAATAATTTGTTGTGCTTAATTACCAAATATTTTTGACTCCTTGAATAGGTATTGGATATATTTAAAGAATATGAGTCCCTTGGATCAAACGCATTTCAAATCAAATTGTAAAATCGTCATAGTCTCTTAGATGATTTATCGTGTATGAACACCTTTCAAATCATTTGTTGTGCTTAATTTCCAAATATTTTTGACTCCTTGAATAGGTATTAGATATATTTAAAGCATATGAATCCCTTGGATCAAACGCATTTCAAATCAAATTGTAAAATCGTCATAGTCTCTTAGATGATTTATCGTGTATGAACACCATTCAAATCATTTGTTGTGCTTAATTACCAAATTTTTTTGACTCTTGAATTGGTATTAGATATAATTAAAGGATATGAATCCCTTGGATCAATCTCATTTCAAATCAAAGGTTAAAATCGTCATAGTCTCTTAGGCGATTTATGGTGTATGTACACCTTTCAAATCATTTGTTGTGCTTAATTACCAAATATTTTTTACTCCTTGAATAATTATTAGATATATTTAAAGCATATGAATACCTTGGATAAAACACATTGCAAATCAAAGGGTAAAATCGTCATAGTCTCTTAGGCGCTTTATGGTGTAAGAACACATTTCAAATCATTTTTTCTCCTTAATAAAGAAATTTTTTAGACTCTAAAATTGGGTATTAGATATATTTAAAGCATATGAATCCCTTGGATCAAACTCATTTCAAATCAAAGGGTAAAATCGTCATAGTCTCTGAAAAGATTTGTGGTGTATGTACACCTTACAAATCATTTGTTGTACTTAATTACCAAATATTTTTGACTCCTTGAATTGGTATTAGATATATTTAAAGCATATGAATCCCTTGGATCAAACGCATATTAATTCAAAGGGTAAAATCGTCATAGTCTCTTAGGCGATTTGTGGTGTATGAAGACCATTCAAATCATTTGTTGTGTTTAATTACCAATTTTTTTTTGATTCCTTGAATAGGTATTATATATATTTAAAGCATATGAATTCCTTGGATCAAACGCATTTCAAATCAAAGGGTAAAATCGTCATAGTCTCTTAGGCGATTTGTGGTGTATGAACACCATGCAAATCATTTGTTGTGCTTAATTACCAAATTTTTTTGACTCTTGAATTGGTATTAGATATATTTAAAGCATATAAATCGCTTGGATCAATCTCATTTCAAATCAGAGGGTAAAATCGTCATAGTCTCTTAGGAGATTTGTGATGTATGTACACCTTTAAAATAATTTGTTGTGCTTAATTACAAATTATTTTTGACTCCTTGATAGGTATTAGATATATTTAAAGCATATGAATCCGTTAGATCAAACTCATTTCAAAACAAAGGGTAAAATCCTTATAGTGTCTTAGGCGATTTTTGGTGTTTGAACACCTTTCAAATCATTTGTTGTGCTTAGTTACCAAATATTTTTTACTCCTTGAATAGGTATTAGATATATTTAAATCCTATGAATCCCTTGGATCAAACACATTTCAAATCAAAGGGTAAAATCGTCATAATCTCTTAGGCGATTTATGGTGTATGAACACCATTCAAATAACTTGTTGTGCTTAATTACCAAATATTTTTGACTCCTTAAATAGGTATTAGATATATTTAAAGCATATGAATCCCTTGCATCAAACGCATTTCAAATCAAATTGTAAACTCGTCATAGTCTCTTAGATGATTTATGTATGAACATCATTCAAATCATTTTTTGTGCTTAATTACCAATTTTTTTTGACTCCTTGAATAGGTATGATATATATTTAAAGCATTGAATCCCTTGGATCAAACAAAATTTAAAATCAAAGGGTAAAATCGTCATAGTCTCTTAGTCGATTTGTGGTGTATGTACACCTTTCAAATCATTTGCTGTGCTTTATTACCAAATATTTTAGACTCCTTGAATAGGTATCAAATATATTTAAAGCATATGAATCCCTTGGATCAAAAACATTTCCAATGAAAGGGTAAAAACGTTAGTCTCTTAGACAATTTGTAGTGTATGAACACCATTCAAATCATTTGTTGTGCTCAATTACAATTGTTTTTTACTCCTTGAATAGGTAATAGATATATTTAACAGATATGAATCCCTTGGGTAAAACTCATTCCAATCAAAGGATAAAATCGTCATAGTCTCTTAGGCAATTTGTGGTGTATGAACACTATTCAAATCATTTGTTGTGCTTAATTACCAAATATTTTTTACTCCTTGAATAGGTATTAGATATATTAAAAGCATTTGAAACCCTTGGATCAAGTTCATTTCAAATCAAAGGGTAAAATTGTCATAGTGTCTTAGGCGATTTATGGTGTAAGAACACATTTCAAATGTTTTTTCTCCTTAATAACCAAATATTTTAGACTCTACAATTAGGCATTAGATATATTTAAAGCATATGAATCCCTTGGATCAAATCATTTGAAATCAAAGGGTGAAATCGTCATAGTGTCTTCGGCGATTTATGGTGTTTGAACACCATTCAAATCATTTGTTGTGATTAATTACCAAATTTTTTTAATCCTTGAATAGGTATTAGATATATTTAAATCGTATGAATCCCTTGGCTCAAACGCATTTCAAATCAAAGCGTAAAATCATCATAATCTCTTAGGCGATTTATGGTGTATGAACACCGTTCAAATAATTTGTTGTGCTTAATTACCAAATATTTTTGACTCCTTGAATAGGTATTGGATATATTTAATGAATATGAGTCCCTTGGATCAAACGCATTTCAAATCAAATTGTAAAATCGTCATAGTCTCTTAGATGATTTATCGTGTATGAACACCATTCAATTCATTTGTGGTGCTTAATTACCAAATATTTTAGACTCTACAATTAGGTATTAGATATATTTAAAGCATATGAATCCCTTAGATCAAACGCATTTCAAATCAAATTGTAAAATCGTCATAGTCTCTTAGATGATTTATCGTGTACGAACACCATTCAAATCATTTGTTGTGCTTAATTACCAAATGTTTTTGACTCTTGAATTGGTATTAGATATATTTAAATTATATGAATCCCTTGGATCAATCTCATTTCAAATCAAAGGTGTAAGAACACATTTCAAATAATTTTTTCTCCTTAATAAACAAATATTTTAGCCTCTACAATTGGGTATTAGATATATTTAAAGCATATGAATCCCTTGGATCAAACTCATTTGAAATCAAAGGGTTAAATCGTTATAGTCTCTTAGGCGATTTGTCGTGTATGATCACCATTTTAATCATTTGTTTTGCTTAATTACCAAATATTTTTTACTCCTTGAATAGGTATTAGATATATTTAAATCCTATGAATCCCTTGGATCAAACGCATTTCAAATCAAAGGGTAAAATCGTCATAATCTCTTAGGCGATTTATGGTGTATGAACACCATTCAAATAATTTATTGTGCTTAATTACAAAATATTTTTGACTCTTTGAATAGGTATTAGATATATTTAAAGCATATGAATCCCTTGGATCAAACGCATTTCAAATCAAATTGTAAACTCGTCATAGTCTCTTAGATTATTTATCGTGTATGAACATCATTCAAATCATTTGTTGTGCTTAATTACCAATTTTTTTTGACTCCTTGAATAGGTATGATATATATTTAAAGCATATGAATCCCTTGGATCAAACAAAATTTAAAATCAATGGGTAAAATCGTCATAGTCTCTAGTCGATTTGTGGTGTATGTACACCTTTCAAATCATTTGTTGTGCTTAATTACCAAATATTTTTGACACCTTGAATAGGTATTAAATATATTTAAAGCATATGAATCCCTTGGATCAAACACATTTCCAATGAAAGGGTAAAAACGTTAGTCTCTTAGACAATTTGTTGTGTATGAACACCATTCAAATCATTTGTTGTGCTTAATTACAATTGTTTTTGACTCCTTGAATAGGTATTAGATATATTTTAGGATATGAATCCCTTGGGTCAAACTCATTACAATTAAAAGGATAAAATCGTCATAGTCTCTTTGGCAATTTGTGGTGTATGAACACTATTTAAATCATTTGTTGTGCTTAATTAAAAAAAATTTTGACTCCTTGAATAGGTATCATATATATTAAAAGCATATGAATCCCTTGGATCAAACAAAATTTCAAATCAAAGGGAAAAATCGTCATAGTCTCTTTGGCGATTTGTGGTGTATGTACACCTTTCTTATCATTTGTTGTGCTTAATTACCAAATATTTTTGACTCGTTGAATAGGTATTAGATATATTTAAAGCATATGAATCCCTCTGATCAAACGCATTTCAAATTAAAGGGTAAAATCGTCATAGTCTCTTAGGTGATTTGTTGTGTATGAACACCTTTTAAATCATTTGTTGTGCTTAATTACCAAATATTTTTTACTCCTTGAATAGGTATTAGATATATTAAAAGCATATGAACCCCTTGGATCAAGTTCATTTCAAATCAAAGGGTAAAATCGTCATAGTCTCTTAGGCGATTTATGGTGTAAGAACACATTTCAAATCATTTTTTCTCCTAAATAACCAAATATTTTAGACTCTACAATTAGGTATTAAATATATTTAAAGCATATGAATCCCTTGGATCAATCTCATTTGAAATCAAAGGGTAAAATCATGATAATCTCTTATGAGATTAGCTGTGTATGAACACCTTTTAAATAATTTGTTGTGCTTAATTACCAAATATTTTTGACTCCTTGATAGGTATTAGATATATTTAAAGCATATGAATCCCCTGGATCAAACTCATTTCAAATTAAAGGGTAAAATCGTCATAGTCTCTTAGGCGATTTATGGTGTGAGAACACATTTCAAATCATTTTTTCTCCTTAATAACCAAATATTTTAGACACTACAATTAGGTATTAGATATATTTAATGCATATGAATCCCTTGGATAAAACTCATTTGAAATCAAAGGGTAAAATCGTCATAATGTCTTAGGCGATTTATGGTGTTTGAACACCTTTCAAATCATTTGTTGTGCTTAATTACCAAATATTTTTTACTCCTTGAATAGGTATTAGATATATTTAAATCATATGAATCCCTTGGATCAAACGCATTTCAAATCAACGGGTAAAATCGTCATAATCTCTTAGGCGATTTATGGTGTATGAACACCATTCAAATAATTTGTTGTGCTTATTTACCAAATATTTTTGACTCCTTGAATAGGTATTAGATATATTTAAAGCATATGAATCCCTTGGATCAAACGCATTTCAAATCAAATTGTAAAATCGTCATAGTCACTTAGATTATTTATCGTCTGTGAACACCATTAAAATCATTTGTTGTGCTTAATTACCAAATGTTTTTGACTCCTTGAGTGGTATTAGATATATTTAAAGCATATGAATCCCTTGGATCAAACGCATTTTAAATCAAAGGGTAAAATCGTCATAGTCTCTTAGGCGATTTGTGGTGTATGAACACCATTCCAATCATTAGTTGTGCTTAATTACCAATTGTTTTTAACTCCTTGAATCGGTATTATATATATTTAAGGCATATGAATCCCTTAGATCAAACAAAATTTCAAATCAAAGAGTAAATCGCCATAGTCTCTTAGGCGATTTGTGGTGTTTGTACACCTTTCTAATCATTTGTTGTAATTAATTACAAAATATTTTGGACTCCTTGAATAGGTATTAGATATATATAAAGCAAAAGAATCCCTTGGATCAAACGCATTCTCAATCAAAGGGTAAAATTGTCAGTCTCTAAGGTAATTTGTGGTGTATGAACACCATTCAAATCATTTGTTGTGCTTAATTACAATTATTTTTGACTCCTTGAATAGGTATTAGATATATTGAAAAGATATGAATCCATTGGGTCAAACTCATTTCAAATCAAAGGGTCAAATCGTCATAGTCTTTTAGGCAATTTGTGGTGTATGTACACCTTTCAAATCATTTATTGTGCTTAATTACCAAAAAATTTTGACACCGTGAATAGGTATTAAATATATTTAAACATATTAATCTCTTGGATCAAACGCATTTCAAATCAAAGGGTTAAATCGTCATTGTCTCTTAGGCGATTTATGGTGTAAGAACACATTTCAAATCATTTTTTCTCCTTCATAACCAAATATTTTAGACTCTACAATTAGGTTTTAGATATATTTAAAGCATATGAATCCCCTTGGATCAAACTCATTTCAAATCAAGGCGTGAAATCGTCATAGTCTGTTAGGCGACTTATGGTGTAAGAACACATTTCAAATCTTTTTTTCTCCTTAGAAACCAAATATTTTAAACTCTACAATTAGGTATTAGATATATTTAAAGCATATGAATCCCTTGGATAAATATAATTTGAAATCAAAGGGTAAAATCGTCATAGTGTCTTAGGCGATTTATAGTGTATGAACACCATTCAAATAATTTGTCGTGCTTAATTACCAAATTTTTTTGACACCTTGAATAGTTTTAGATATATTTAAAGCATGTGAATCCCTTGGATCAAACGCATTTCAAATCAAATTGTAAAATCGTCATAGTCTCTTAGATGATTTATGGTTTATGAACACTATTTAAATTATTTGTTGTGCTTAATTACCAAATAGTTTTGACTCCTTGAATTAGTATTAGATATACTTAAAGGATATGAATCCCTTGGATCAAACTCATTTCAAATCAAAGGGTAAAATCGTCATAGTCTCTTAGGCGATTTGTGGTGTATGTACACCTTTCAAATCATTTGTTGTGCTTAATTACCAAATATTTTTGACTCCTTGAATAGGTATTAGATATATTTAAAGCATATGAATCCCTTGAATAAAACTTATTTCAAATAAAAGGGTGAAATCGTTATAGTCTCTTAGGCGTTTTATGGTGTATGAACACCATTAAAGTCATTTGTTGTGCTTAATTACCAAATATTTTAGAATCCTTGAATAGGTATTATATATATTTAAATCATATGAATCCCTTGGATCAAACTCATTTCAAATCAAAGGGTAAAATCGTCATAGTCTCTTAGGCGATTTATGGTCTAAGAACACATTTCAAATAATTTTTTCTCCTTTATAACCAAATATTTTAGACTCTACAATTAAGTATTAGATATATTTAAAGCATATGAATCCCTTGGATCAAACTTATTTAAAATCAAAGGGTAAAATCATAATAGTCTTTTAGGAGATTTGTTGTGTATAAACACTTTTTTAAATCATTTGTTGTGCTTAATTGCCTAATATTTTTGACTCCTTGATAGGTATTAGATATATTTAAAGCATATGAATCCCTTGGATAAAACTCATTTCAAATCAAAGGGTGAAATCGTCATAGTCTTTTAGGCGATTTATGGTGTATGAACACCATTCACATCATTTGTTGTGCTTAATTACCAAATATTTTAGACTCCTTGAATAGGTATTATATATATTTAAATCATATGAATCCCTTGGATCAAAGACATTTCAAATGAAAGGGTAAAATCGTCCTAGTATCTTAGGCGATTTATAATATATGAACACCATTCAAATAATTTGTTGTGCTTAATTACAAATATTTTTTACTCCTTGAATAGGTAATAGATATATTTAAAGCATACGAATCCCTTGGATCAAACACATTTCAAATCAATTTGTAAAATCGTCATAGTCTCTGAGATGATTTATGGTGTATGAACACCATTCAAATTATTTGTTGTGCTTAATTACCAAATGTTTTTGACTCCTTGAATTAGTATTATATATTAATAAAGGATATGAATCCCTTGGATCAAACTCATTTCAAATCAAAGGGTAAAATCGTCATAGTTTCTTAGGCGATTTGTGGGGTATGTACACCTTTTAAATCATTTGTTGTGCTTAATTACCAAATATTTTTGACTCCTTGAATAGGTATTAGATATATTTAAAGCATATAAATCCTTTGGATAAAACTCATTTCAAATCAAAGGGTAAAATCGTCATAGTATCTTATGCGATTTATGGTGTATGTACACCATTAAAATCATTTGTTGTGCTTAATTACCAATTATTTTAGAATCCTTGAATAGGTATTATATATATTTAAATCATATGAATCCCTTGGATCAAACTCATTTCAAATCAAAGGGTAAAATCGTCATAGTCTCTTAGGCGATTTATGGTCTAAGAACACATTTCAAATAATTTTTTCTCCTTTATAACCAAATATTTTAGACTCTACAATTAAGTATTAGATATATTTAAAGCATATGAATCCCTTGGATCAAACTCATTTCAAATCAAGGCGTGAAATCGTCATAGTCTGTTAGGCGACTTATGGTGTAAGAACACATTTCAAATCATTTTTTCTCCTTAGTAACCAAATATTTTAAACTCTACAATTAGGTATTAGATATATTTAAATCATATGAATCCCTTGGATAAAAATAATTTGAAATCAAAGGGTAAAATCGTCATAGTGTCTTAGGCGATTTATAGTGTATGAACACCATTCAAATAATTTGTCGTGCTTAATTACCAAATATTTTTGACACCTTGAATAGTTTTAGATATATTTAAAGCATGTGAATCCCTTGGATCAAACGCATTTCAAATCAAATTGTAAAATCGTCATAGTCTCTTAGATGATTTATGGTGTATGAACACTATTTAAATTATTTGTTGTGCTTAATTACCAAATAGTTTTGACTCCTTGAATTAGTATTAGATATACTTAAAGGATATGAATCCCTTGGATCAAACTCATTTCAAATCAAAGGGTAAAATCGTCATAGTCTCTTAGGCGATTTGTGGTGTATGTACACCTTTCAAATCATTTGTTGTGCTTAATTACCAAATATTTTTGACTCCTTGAATAGGTATTAGATATATTTAAAGCATATGAATCCCTTGAATAAAACTTATTTCAAATAAAAGGGTGAAATCGTCATAGTCTCTTAGGCGTTTTATGGTGTATGAACACCATTAAAGTCATTTGTTGTGCTTAATTACCAAATATTTTAGAATCCTTGAATAGGTATTATATATATTTAAATCATATGAATCCCTTGGATCAAACTTATTTCAAATCAAAGGGTAAAATTGTCATAGTCTCTTAGGCGATTTATGGTCTAAGAACACATTTCAAATAATTTTTTCTCCTTTATAACCAAATATTTTAGACTCTACAATTAAGTATTAGATATATTTAAAGCATATGAATCCCTTGGATCAAACTTATTTAAAATCAAAGGGTAAAATCATAATAGTCTTTTAGGAGATTTGTTGTGTATAAACACTTTTTTAAATCATTTGTTGTGCTTAATTGCCTAATATTTTTGACTCCTTGATAGGTATTAGATATATTTAAAGCATATGAATCCCTTGGATAAAACTCATTTCAAATCAAAGGGTGAAATCGTCATAGTCTTTTAGGCGATTTATAGTGTATGAACACCATTCACATCATTTGTTGTGCTTAATTACCAAATATTTTAGACTCCTTGAATAGGTATTATATATATTTAAATCATATGAATCCCTTGGATCAAAGACATTTATAATGAAAGGGTAAAATCGTCCTAGTATCTTAGGCGATTTATAATATATGAACACCATTCAAATAATTTGTTGTGCTTAATTCCAAATATTTTTTACTCCTTGAATAGGTAATAGATATATTTAAAGCATATGAATCCCTTGGATCAAACACATTTCAAATCAAATTGTAAAATCGTCATAGTCTCTGAGATGATTTATGGTGTATGAACACCATTCAAATTATTTGTTGTGCTTAATTACCAAATGTTTTTGACTCCTTGAATTAGTATTATATATTAATAAAGGATATGAATCCCTTGGATCAAACTCATTTCAAATCAAAGGGTAAAATCGTCATAGTTTCTTAGGCGATTTGTGGGGTATGTACACCTTTCAAATCATTTATTGTGCTTAATTACCAAATATTTTTGACTCCTTGAATAGGTATTAGATATATTTAAAGCATATAAATCCTTTGGATAAAACTCATTTCAAATCAAAGGGTAAAATCGTCATAGTATCTTATGCGATTTATGGTGTATGTACACCATTAAAATCATTTGTTGTGCTTAATTACCAAATATTTTAGAATCCTTGAATAGGTATTATATATATTTAAATCATATGAATCCCTTGGATCAAAGACATTTCAAATGAAAGGGTAAAATCGTCCTAGTATCTTAGGCGATTTATATTATATGAACACCATTCAAATAATTTGTTGTGCTTAATTCCAAATATTTTTTACTCCTTGAATAGGTAATAGATATATTTAAAGCATACGAATTCCTTGGATCAAACACATTTCAAATCAAATTGTAAAATCGTCATAGTCTCTGAGATGATTTATGGTGTATGAACACCATTCAAATTATTTGTTGTGCTTAATTACCAAATGTTTTTGACTCCTTGAATTAGTATTATATATTAATAAGGATATGAATCCCTTGGATCAAACTCATTTCAAATCAAAGGGTAAAATCGTCATAGTTTCTTAGGCGATTTGTGGGGTATGTACACCTTTCAAATCATTTGTTGTGCTTAATTACCA
Source organism: Patellifolia procumbens (assembly GCA_947645195.1). Lineage (NCBI taxonomy): Eukaryota > Viridiplantae > Streptophyta > Magnoliopsida > Caryophyllales > Amaranthaceae > Patellifolia > Patellifolia procumbens. Next base: position 109,069 of record CANSGD010000800.1, read on the forward strand.
AATATTTTTGACTCCTTGAATAGGTATTAGATATATTTAAAGCATATAAATCCTTTGGATAAAACTCATTTCAAATCAAAGGGGAAAATCGTCATAGTATCTTATGCGATTTATGGTGTATGTACACATTTCAAATCATTTGTTGTTCTTAATTACCAAAAAAAAATTTTGATTGCTTGAATAGGTATTAGATATATTTAAATCATATGAATCCCCTGGATCAACCGCATTTTAAATTAAAGGGTAAAATCGTCATCATCTCATAGGCGATTTATGGTGTATGAACACCATTCAAATAATTTGTTATGCTTAATTACCAAATATTTTTGACTCCTTGAATAGGTATTAGATATATTTAAAGTATATGAATCCCTTGTATCAAACGCATTTCAAATCAAATTGTATAATCGTCATAGTCTCTTAGATGATTTATCGTGGATGAACACCATTCAAATCATTTGTTGTGCTTAATTACCAAATATTTTTGAGTCCTTGAATTTGTATTAGATATAGTTAAAGCATATGAATCCATTGGATCAAACTCATTTCAAATCAAAGGGTAAAATCGTCATAGTCTCTTAGGCGATTTGTGGTGTACGTACATCTTTTAAATCATTTGTTGTGCTTAATTACCAAGTATTTTTGACTCCTTGAATAGTTATTAGATATATTTAAGGCTTATGAATCCCTTGGATCAAAGGAATTTCAAATCAACGGGTAAAATCGTTATAATCTCTTAGGCGATTTATGGTGTAAGAACACATTTCAAATATTTTTTTCTCCTTAATAACAAAATATTTTAGACTCTAATATTAGGTATTAGATATAATTAAATCATATAAATCCCTTGGATCAAACTTATTTGAAATCAAAGGGTAAAATCGTAATAGTCTTTTAGGAGAATTGTTGTGTATAAACACCATTTTAAATCATTTGTTGTGCTTAATTACCAAATATTTTTGACTCCTTGAATAGGTATTAGATATATTTAATCCATATGAATCCCTTGGATAAAACTCATTTTAAATCAAAGGGTAAAATCGTCATAGTCTATTAGGCGATTTATGGTGTATGAACACCATTCAAATCATTCGTTGTGCTTAATTACCAAATATTTTAGACTCCTTGAATAGGTATTATATATATTTAAATCATATGAATCCCTTGGATCAAACGCATTTCAAATCAAAGGGTAAAATCGTCATAGTATCTTAGGCGATTTATGGTGTATGAACACCATTCAAATAATTTGTTGTGCTTAATTACCAAATATTTTTGATTCTTTGAATAGGTATTAGATATACTTAAGGATATGAATCCCTTGGATCAAACGCATTTCAAAACAAAGGGTAAAATCGTCATTGTATCTTAGGCGATTTGTGGTGTATGAACACCATTCAATTCATTTGTTTTGCTTAATTACCAATTGTTTTTGACTCTTTGAATAGGTATTAGATATATTTAAAGCATATGAATCCCTTGAGTCAAATAAATTTCAAATCAAAGGGTAAAATCGTCATAATCTTTTAGGCGATTTATGGATTATGAACACCATTCAAATAATTGGTTGTGCTTATTTACCAAATATTTTTGACTCCTTGAATAGGTATTAGATATATTTCAAGCATATGAATCCCTTGGATCAAACACATTTCTAATCAAATTGTAAAATCGTCATAGTCTGTTAGATGATTTATCGTGTGTGAACACCATTCAAATCATTTGTTGTGCTTAATTACCAAATATTTTTGAATCCTTGAGTGGTATTAGATATATTTAAAGTATATAAATCTCTTGGATCAAACGCATTTTAAATCAAAGGGTAAAATCGTCATAGTCTCTTAGGCGATTTTTGGTGTATGAACACCATTCAAATCATTAGTTGTGCTTAATTACCAATTGTTTTTGACTCCTTGAATCAGTATTATATATATTGAAGGCATATGAATCCCTTGGATCAAACGCATTTCAAATCAAAGGGTAAAATAGTCATAGACTCTTAGGCAATCTATGGTGTAAGAACACACATCAAATAATTTTTTCTCCTTAATAACCAAATATTTTAGACTCTACAATTAGGTATTAGATATATTAAAAGCATATGAATCCGTTGGGTCAAACTCATTTGAAATCAAAGGGTAAAATCGTCATAGTCTCTTAGGTGATTTGTTGTGTATGAACACCTTTTAAATCATTTGTTGTGCTTAATTACCAAATATTTTTGAATCCTTGAAAAGGTATTAGATAATTTTAAGGATATGAATCCCTTGGATCAAACTCATTTCAGATCAAAGGGTAAAATCGTCATAGTCTCTTAGGCTATTCATGGTGTATGAACACCATTCAAATCATTTGTTGTGCTTAATTACCAAATATTTTCGACTCCTTGAATAGGTATTAGATATATTTTAATCATATGATTCCCTGGGATGAAACGCATTTCAAATTAAAGGGTAAAATCGTCATAGTATCTTAGGCGATTTATGGTGTATGAACACCATTCAAATAATTTGTTGTGCTTAATTACAAAATATTTTTGACTCCTTGAATAGGAATTAGATATATTTAAATCATACGAATCCCTTGGATCAAACGCATTTCAAATCAAAGGGTAAAATCGTCATAGTTTCTTAGGCGATTTGTGGTGTATGAACACCATTCAAATCATTTGTTGTTCTTAATTACCAATTGTTTTTGACTCCTTGAATAGGGATGAGATATATTTAAAGAATACGAATCCCTTGGATCAAACGCATTTCAAATCAAAGGGTAAAATCAACATAGTTTCTTAAGCGATTTGTGGTGTATGGACATCATTCAAATCATTTGTTGTGTTTAATTACCAATTGTGTTTGACTCTTTTAATAGGTATTATATATATTTAAAGGATATGAATCCCTTGGATCAAACGCATTTCAAATCAAATGGTAAAATCGTCATAGTCTCTTAGGCAATCTATGGTGTAAGAACACATTTCAAATAATTTTTTCTCCTTAATAACCAAATATTTTAGACTCTACAATTAGGTATTAGATATATTAAAAGCATATGAATCCGTTGGGTCAAACTCATTTGAAATCAAAGGGTAAAATCGTCATAGTCTCTTAGGTGATTTGTTGTGTATGAACACCTTTTAAATCATTTGTTGTGCTGAATTACCAAATATTTTTGAGTCCTTGAAAAGGTATTAGATAATTTTAAGGATATGAATCCCTTGGATCAAACTCATTTCAAATCAAAGGGTAAAATCGTCATAGTCTCTTAGGCGATTTGTGGTGTATGTACACCTTTCAAATCATTTGTTGTGGTTAATTACAAAGTATTTTGACTCCATGAATAGGTATTAGATATATTTAAAGAATATGAATACTTTGGATAAAACTCATTTCAAATCAAAGGGTGAAATCTTTAAAGTCTCTTAGGCGATTCATGGTGTATGAACACCATTCAAATCATTTGTTGTGCTTAATTATCAAATATTTTAGACTCCTTGAATAGGTATTAGATATATTTTAATCATATGATTCCCTTGGATGAAACGCATTTCAAATCAAAGAGTAAAATCGTCATAGTATCTTAGGCGATTTATGGTGTATGAACACCATTCAAATAATTTGTTGTGCTTAATTACAAAATATTTTTGACTCCTTGAATAGGAATTAGATATATTTAAAGCATACGAATCCCTTGGATCAACCGCATTTCAAATCAAAGGGTAAAATCGTCATAGTTTCTTAGGCGATTTGAGGTGTATGAACACCATTCAAATCATTTGTTGTGCTTAATTACCAATTGTTTTTGACTCCTCGAATAGGTATTAGATATATTTAAAGAATACGAATCCCTTGGATCAAACGCATTTCAAATCAAAGGGTAAAATCAACATAGTTTCTTAAGCGATTTGTGGTGTATGGACATCATTCAAATAATTTGTTGTGCTTAATTACCAATTGTGTTTGACTCTTTGAATAGGTATTAGATATATTTAAAGCATATGAATCCCTTGGATCAAACGCATTGCAAATCAAAGGGTAAAATCGTCATAGTTTCTTAGGCGATTTGTGGTGTATGTACACCTTTCAAATCATTTGTTGTGCTTAATTACCAAATATTTATGACTCCTTAAATGGGTATTAGATATATTTAAAGCATATGAATCCCTTGGATCAAACGCATTTTAAATTAAAGGGTAAAATTGTCATAGTCTCTTAGGCGATTTATGGTGTATGAACACCATTCACATAATTTGTTGTGCTTAACTACAAAATATTTTTGACTCCTTGAATAGGTATTAGATATATGTAAATCATATGAATCCCTTGGATCAAATGCATTTCAAATCAAAGGGTAAAATAGTCATAGTCTCTTAGGCGATTTATGGCGTATGAACACCATTCAAATAATTTGTTGTGCTTAATTACCAAATATTTTTGACTCCTTGAATAGGTATTAGATATATTAAAAGCATATGAATCCGTTGGATCAAACTCATTTGAAATTGTCATGAGTCAAGAGCCAAAGTCAACCATTGGAGATGAGCCTATTTGCTTGGTTCTTGAGACCTTTGGATTCAAGCTCAAGGCCAATGGATCTTTTGTGACTATGTTAGCTTGGGAAGAAGAACTAGCTTGAAATGGCTAATATGGGGCGTCCATATGTAGTCTTATAGAGTATTATATTTGCTTTTGTTGAGTAATTTTTATTCATGTAATAAAAACTACATTAGGGCCGAAATTATGGTTAATTCGGTTGGTTATGTAGATTCTAGTAGGTTTCCAAATCCTATTGGGATTAGGATTGATGTTTAGAGTGAAAAGGATAAGGAGGCGTGTGGAAAGGTGATAAGGCCGAATGCCTATCATTTTCCTTAGGTGCTTATCCTTGCTTAACTCTATCTCTATCTTTCCCTTCATTTTAGGAATTTAGTTTTATCTTGCTTTTTAGATAGAGTTAGGGTTCCTTATCATACTAGAGTGTACTAGTATAAATAGGGGACTATGTACGCCATTTTCATTCAGAAAATACAAAGAACTTTGAGTCATTTTTTCGAGCTTAATTGTTTGTCAATTAAATTCGTGCCATTTAATAATTTTCAGGAGTGATAATTATTGAGTGATTAATCTACTTAATTCCAGGAGTGGTTTAAGTGAGATTGAAAGTTAATTAAATCTTTCAGGAGTGATTGATTTAATTTCCATATCCCATAAACACATAAAGATACAAACTTTAGCTACAAAACACATAAAAATTCGGACTTTAAAATATCTAGGTTCCTTTGCATTGGAGTACACTTGAATATTGCTTTCATAGAGCCATATTCATATCAATTGGTATCAGTTTTCCAGGAGGGTTTGGAAAGAAAGTGTCCGACTTTCTTGGTAAGCATTCTAAACTAGTTAATTCTAGTTATTGATCATTGTTTGGGCTTGTGTGGTTGGTTGGCTATTGCTCTTGTTGGCGTGACTTTGTGTATTTGTGTGGCTTATTTGTTGATTGTTTTAAGCTTTAAATCATGTCTAGTGTGGAGAAACTTGAAAAAATGATGCATGATTTACTTATTGGTGTTGAGGAGGACAGAGCTAGGGCTAGGAGGTTGGAAACCGCCCAATTAACCTTGCATGATATGTTTAAAAGGAGAAACGACCCTAATCATGTTGATTATGAATCTGATCATGAGGTTGTCCAAAAAGTTAAATCCACTTATGATGATGATAGGGGAATAAAATTGGATGATTTTGATGGTAATACAAATCCTGAAGATTTGCTTGAGTGGATTAGGCAACTTGAGAAGGTGTGTGACTATAGGGGATTTGATGATGATAAAAAGTTTAAAATTGCCACTATTAGACTAACTAAATATGCTGGAATTTGGTTAGAAAGTCTAAAAGCAAAAAGGGCAAAACTTGGAAAACCTAAGCTTAAAAGTTGGGAGAAGCTTAAAAAGAAGTTGAAAGAGAGATTTATTCCAAGTGATTTCATTCAAAGGCAATACATGAAAAAGCGTGATTTAACTCAAAATTCTATGAGTGTGAATGATTATACTTTGGAATTTGATAATTTATGCTTGCTATGTGGGAATGAAGAGGTTGAGCAAGAAAAAATTGCTAGGTTTATTGGAGGTCTTCATAAATCTATTGCTAGAAAGATTGATATTGCCAACTATAGTACTTTTGATGATGTGTGTCAATTGGTTTTGAAGTTTGAAAGACATGAACTTGAGGATAAGAGAACCTATGGGGGGAAAAACACCACTTTCAAAAGCTTTAACCCTAACCCTAATTATCCATCTTCTTCCAAAACCTTTGAAAAAAATGAAATTCCTTCTAAGGGGGAACAAAAGGGGGAGCGCCCTAAATTGGTGGTTTCTAGAGAGAAGTATGATGATAGTAGGAAGTGTTTTAAGTGTCAAGGGAGGGGTCATATTGCTGCAAATTGTCCCACTAGAAAAGCCCTAACCATGAGACAATACGTGACCATGGAGGAGGAAGAGAGGATGTATGACTATGTGGTGGAGAGTGACCATGAGAGTGAGGAGAATGAGGATGAAGATGCCTATGCTGAAGATGACTCTAGGATGATTGGAGTTATTAGGAGGACGTTACATGTTGATCATTCACCTAATCATGAGCAAAGAGAAAATATTTTTCATACTAGATGTAGAGTTGGTGATTTCTCTTGCAATGTGATTATTGATAGTGGATCTTGCACTAATGTGGTGGCATCTAATGTGGTCTCTAAGTTGAATTTGTTGGTTAGAGATCATCCTTGTCCTTACAAGTTGAGTTGGTTAGATGATAAGACTGGTTTGATGGTTAAGAAACAAGCCCTTGTTTCTTTTTCGATTGGTAGCTACAAAGATGAGTTGTGGGGTGATGTTCTTCCTATGAGTGCTTGTCATGTTCTTCTTGGTAGACCTTGGCAATTTGATCGAAAGGTTATTCATGAGGGGGAGACCAATGTGTATTCTGTTTTGATGGGGTCCAAAAGGATTTGACTTATGCCCTTGTCTCCTAACACTATTGCGCCAAAGAAGAAGGATGAAAGCAAGCAAAGTTTGTTCCTTTCACCCAAAGAGTTCGAAAAGGAGGTTGAAATAGAAGGTCATGGTTATGCTTTATTTGTTAAATGTACTTTAACTAATGATGTTTCTATGAAGGATCCTAACCTTGCAGCTTTGCTAGAGGAGTTTGGGGATGTCTTTCCCAAAGAGTTGCCTCAAGGGTTACCACCTTCAAGAGGGATTGAGCATGCTATTGATCTAGTGCCAGGCGCACCTTTGCCTAACAAACCAACATATAGATGCGATCCTATGGCTTCTAAGGAGCTACAAAAACAGATTGAAGAGTTGATTGAACGAGGCTATGTGAAAGAAAGCATGAGTCCATGCGCCGTTCCTGCCCTTCTTGTCCCTAAGAAGGATGGTACATAGAGGATGTGCATTGATAGTAGGGCCGTCAACAACATCACCATCAAGTATCGTTTTCCTATGCCTAGATTAGAGGACATGCTTGATGAGTTACATGGAGCTTTGGTGTTTTCAAAGATAGACCTAAGGAGTGGATATCACCAAATGAGAATTAGGGAAGGAGATGAGTGGAAAACCGCTTTTAAGACCAAACAAGGTCTATATGAGTGGATGGTGATGCCTTTTGGTCTTTGCAATGCTCCTAGTTCTTTCATGAGACTTATGAATGAGGTACTACGTCCCTTTCTTAACAAGTTTATTATTGTCTATCTAGATGATATTCTTGTGTATAGTACTAGTATTGAATCTCATTTGGCTCATTTAAGACTTTTGTTTGAAAAATTGAGAGAACAAAAACTATATGGCAAGATGGAAAAATGTGACTTTCTTGTACCTACTATTGCTTTTCTTGGCTATATTGTTTCTAGGGATGGAGTACATGTTGATCCAGAGAAAGTCAAAGCTATTTCCACATGGTTGGCGCCAAGCAATGCTCATGAGTGTAGAAGTTTTCATGGCCTAGCTTCCTTGTATAGGAGGTTCATTCGAAACTTCTCAACAGTTATGGCTCCAATCACAGAGTTGATGAAGAAGGGAGAGTTTTCTTGGAACTCTCAAGCTCAAAGATCATTTGAAGAGGTGAAGAGGCTCCTTTGCAACGCCCCTATCCTAGCCTTGCCAGATTTTCACAAATTGTTCGAGGTAGAGTGTGATGCAAGTGGGATTGGCGTAGGTGCTGTTTTGATCCAAGAGAAGAGACCTATTGCATTCTTTAGTGAGAAATTGAGTGGCGCCAAGCTCAATTACTCCAATTATGATCGTGAGTTTTATGCTATTGTAAGGGCCTTGGATCATTGGTCTCATTATTTAAGGACAAAGCCTTTTATACTTCATTCAGATCATGAGGCACTCAAACACATCCATGGGCAATAAAAGCTCAATTATAGGCACGCCAAGTGGGTTGAATTCCTACAATCTTTTACTTTTTCTTCTAAGTATAAAGAAGGAAAGAGTAATGTTGTTGCTGATGCTCTTTCTAGGCGTTCCTATCTCTTAACCATGGTTGATGCTCGTATTTTAGGGTTTGATCATTTGAAAGAATTGTATGTAAAAGATGAAGACTTTTGTAATTCTTTTAATAACCCTAATGGCATGTATGTAGTGCAAGAAGGATTTCTGTTTAAGGGGAACAGGCTTTGTGTTCCTAAGAGTGGCGTGAGGGAGTTGTTGGTGAGGGAAGTCCATAGTGGTGGCGTGGCTGGCCATTTTGGCATTCAAAAGACCCTAGACACATTGAGTGAGAGTTTCTATTGGCCTAGCATGGTGAAAGATGTTCATATGGTGGTTAGTAGGTGTGCTAGTTGTCAAAGGGCCAAGAGTACCTTCCATAAAGGCCTATACACTCCATTACCAGTCCGTAATGCTCCTTGGGATAGTGTGAGTATGGATTTCATAGTAGGGTTGCCTAGAACTCAAAGGGGAAAAGATGCTATCATGGTGGTGGTAAATCGTTTCTCTGAGATGGCTCACTTTGTACCTATGCATAAAACTAATGATGCCTTACATGTTGCTGATTTGTACTTTAGGGAGATCATTCGCCTACATGGCATCCCTAAAAGTATTGTTAGTGATCGTGATTCCAAGTTCCTAAGTCACTTTTGGAGGAGCTTGTGGAAGATGGTTGGAACCAAGTTACTTTTCAGTACTAGTCATCATCCTCAAACTGATGGCCAAACTGAAGTAACTAATAGAACTCTTGGAGCTTTATTGCGTGGTTTGGTGAGTAAAACACAAAAGGATTGGGATATGAAGCTAGCCCATGCTGAATTTGCTTATAATCGAGCTCATTCAACCACTACCTCTCAATCTCCATTTGAGGTGGTCTATGGTATCAATCCTTTCCTTCCTATTGATTTTATTGTACTAACCAAATCTGAAATTCATGTTGATGCAAAGAAGAGGTTCGAAACCTTCAAAAAAACGTGAGAGCAAGTCAAGGCAAGAATAGAGAGATGAACACTCAATACAAGGAGAGAGCAAACAAGCATAGAAGGCAACCAAAGTTCAAAAGTGGCGATCTTGTGTGGATTCATTTGAGAAAGGAGAGGTTCCCAAGCAAGAGGAAGAATAAGCTCATGCCTAGGGCTGATGGTCCCTTTGAGGTGCTTGAGGTGATTGCAGATAGTGCCTACAAGATTGATCTTCCAAGTGAGTATGGAGGTGTGAGTGCTACCTTCAACGTTGGAGATCTTAGTCCTTACTATGATGATGAAAATTTGAGGACAAATTTTTTTGAAGAGGGAGAGAATGACATGAGTCAAGAGCCAAAGTCAACCATTGGAGATGAGCCTATTTGCTTGGTTCTTGAGACCTTTGGATTCAAGCTCAAGGCCAATGGATCTTTTGTGACTATGTTAGCTTGGGAAGAAGAACTACCTTGAAATGGCTAATATGGGGCGTCCATATGTAGTCTTACAGAGTATTCTATTTGCTTTTGTTGAGTCATTTTTATTCATGTAATAAAAACTACATTAGGGTCGAAATTATGGTTAATTCGGTTGGTTATGTAGATTCTAGTAGGTTTCCAAATCCTATTGGGATTAGGATTGATGTTTAGAGTGAAAAGGATAAGGAGGCGTGTGGAAAGGTGATAAGGCCGAATGCCTATCATTTTCCTTAGGTGCTTATCCTTGCTTAACTCTATCTCTATCTTTCCCTTCATTTTAGGGATTTAGTTTTATCTTGCTTTTTAGATAGAGTTAGGGTTCCTTATCATACTAGAGTGTACTAGTATAAATAGGGGACTATGTACACCATTTTCATTCAGAAAATACAAAGAACTTTGAGTCATTTTTTCGAGCTTAATTGTTTGTCAATTAAATTCGTGCCATTTAATAATTTTCAGGAGTGATAATTATTGAGTGATTAATCTACTTAATTCCAGGAGTGGTTTAAGTGAGATTGAAAGTCAATTAAATCTTTCAGGAGTGATTGATTTAATTTCCATATCCCATAAACACATAAAGATACAAACTTTAGCTACAAAACACATAAAAATTCGGACTTTAAAATATCTAGGTTCCTTTGCATTGGAGTACACTTGAATATTGGTTTCATAGAGCCATATTCATATCAGAAATCAAAGGGTAAAATTGTCATAGTCTCTTAGGTGATTTGTTGTGTATGAACACCTTTTAAATCATTTGTTGTGCTTAATTACCAAATATTTTTTTAATCCTTGAATAGGTATTAGATATATTTAAAGCATATGAATCCCTTGGATTAAGTTCATTTCAAATCAAAGGGTAAAATCGTCATAGTCTCTTAGGAGATTTGTTGTGTATGAACACCTTTTATATCATTTGTTGTGCTTAATTACCAAATATTTTTGAATCCTTGAATAGGTATTAGATATATTTAAAGCATATGGATCCCTTGGATCAAACTCATTTCAAATCAAAGGGTAAAATCGTCATAGTCACTTAGGCGATTTATGGTGTAAGAACACATTTCAAATAATTTTTTCTCCTTAATAACCAAATATTTTAGACTCTACAATTAGGTATTAGATATATTTAAAGCATATGAATCCCTTGGATCAAACTTATTTGAAATCAAAGGGTAAAATCATCATAGTCTATTAGGAGATTTGTTGTGTATGAACACCTTTTAAATCATTTGTTGTGCTTAATTACCAAATATTTTTGAATCCTTGAATAGGTATTAGATATATTTAAAGCATATGGATCCCTTGGATCAAACTCATTTCAAATCAAAGGGTAAAATTGTCATAGTCTCTTAGGCGATTTATGGTGTAAGAACACATTTCAAATAATTTTTTCTCCTTAATTACCAATTATTTTAGACTCTACAATGAGGTATTAGATATATTTAAAGCATATGAATCCCTTGGATCAAACTTATTTGAAAGCAAAGGGTAAAATCATAATAGTCTTTTAGGAGATTTGTTGTGTATAAACACCTTTTTAAATATTTTGTTGTGCTTAATTTCCAAATATTTTTGACTCCTTGAATAGGTATTAGATATATTTAATGCAAATGAATCCCTTGGATAAAACTCATTTCAAATCAAAGGGTAAAATAGTCATAGTCTCTTAGGCGTATTATGGTGTATGAACACCATTCGAATCATTTGTCGTGCTTAACTACCAAATATTTTTGACTACTTGAATAGGTATTAGATATATTTAAATCATATGAATCCCTTGGATCAAATGCATTTAAAATCAAAGGGTAAAATAGTCATAGTCTCTAAGGCGATTTATGGCGTATGAACACCAATCAAATAATTTATTGTGCTTAATTACCAAATATTTTTGATTCCTTGAATAGGTATTAGATATATTTAAAGCATACGAATCCCTTGGATCAAACGCGTTTCAAATCAAAGGGTAAAATCATCATAGTCTCTTAGGCGATTTGTGGTGTATGAACACCATTCAAATCAATTTTTGTGCTTAATTACCAATTGTTTTTGGCTCCTTGAATAGGTATTATATATATTTAAAGCATATGAATCCCTTGAATAAAATAAAATTTCAAATGAAAGGGTAAAATTGTCATAGTCTCTTAGGCGATTTGTGGTGTATGTACACATTTCAAATCAGTTGTTGTGCTTATTTACCAAATATTTTTGACTCCTTGAATAGGTATCAGATATATTTAAAGCATATGAATCCCTTGGATCAAACGCATTTCAAATAAAAGGGTAAAATCGTCATAGTCTCTTACGCAATCTATGGTGTAAGGACACATTTCAAATAATTTTTTCTCCTTAATAACCAAATATTATAGACTCTACAATTAGGTATTAGATATATTAAAAGCATATGAATCCATTGCATCAAACTCATTTGAAATCAAAGGGTAAAATCGTCATAGTCTCTTAGGTGATTTGTTGTGTATGAACACCTTTTAAATCATTTGTTGTGCTTAATTACCAAAAAAATTTTTTACTCCTTGAATAGGTATTAGATATATTTAAAGCATATGAATCCCTTGGATCAAGTTCATTTCAAATCAAAGGTTAAAATCGTCAAAGTCTCTTACGCGATTTGTGGTGTATGTACACATTTCAAATCATTTGTTGTGCTTAATTACAAAATATTTTGGACTCCTTGAATGGGTATCAGATATATTTAAAGCATATGAATCCCTTGGATAAAATGCATTTCCAATCAAAGGGTAAAATCGTCATAGTCTCTTAGGCGATTTGTGGTGTATGAACACCATTCAAATCATTTGTTGTGCTTAATTACCATATATTTTAGACTCTATAATTAGGTATTAGATGTATTTAAAGCATATGAATCCCTTGGATCAAACTTATTTGAAATCAAAGGGTAAAATCGTCATAGTCTCTTAAGAGATTTGTTGTGTATGAACACCTTTTAAATCATTTGTTGTGCTTAATTACCAAATATCTTTGAATCCTTGAATAGGTATTAGATATACTTAAAGGATATGAATCCCTTGGAACATACTCATTTCAATCAAAGGGTAAAATCGTCATAGTCTCTTAGGCGATTTGTGGTGTATGTACACCTTTGAAATCATTTGTTGTGCTTAATTACAAAATATTTTTGAATCCTTGAATAGGTATTAGATATATTTAAAGAATATGAATCCCTTGGATAAAACTCATTTCAAATCGAAGGGTAAAATCGTCACAGTCTCTTAGGCGATTTATGGTGTATGTACACCATTCAAATAATTTGTTGTGCTTAATTACCAAATATTTTTTACTCCTTGAATAGGTATTAGATATATTTAAAGCATATGAATCCCTTGGATCATACGCATTTCAAATCAAAGGGTAAAATTGTCATAGTCTCTTATGCAATCTATGGTGTAAGAACACATTTCAAATAATTTTTTCTCCTTAATAACCAAATATTATAGACTCTACAATTAGGTATTAGATATATTAAAGGCATATGAATCCGTTGGATCAAACTGATTTGAAATCAAAGGGTAAAATCGTCATAGTCTCATAGGTGATTTGTTGTGTATGAACACCTTTTAAATCATTTGTTGTGCTTAATTACCAAATTTTTTTTACTCCTTGAATATGTATTAGATATATTTAAAGCATATGAATCCCTTGGATCAAGTTCATTTCAAATCAAAGGGTAAAATCGTCATAGTCTCTTACGCGATTTGTGGTGTATGTACACATTTCAAATCATTTGTTGTGCTTAATTACAAAATATTTTTGACTCCTTGTGATGCAGGAGCATCCATGATCAATCCAAGTCTCCTAGAAAAGAGTCATCAAGAAGAGATTAAGGTGAAGGAGATTCCATTCATTAGCTTACTTAATCCAATTTCGAACAAGCAAGTACTTCGAATTGTTAATTAAGCTTAACACCTTCTTAATCTATTTTAAGCCTTGTTGATTAATGCTTATGATCATCTTAACATCATAAAGTATTAGTAATCAAGCTTGAATTATGATTAAATAGCTTAATTAATTAGTTCTAAGTCATTAAAGTAAGCCTAGTGAAACTATTTTGGAAGATCAGTTTTTATACGGTTAGTTTAGGGAACGTTTTGAGCATGTTTTTGAGCTTTATTCTTGGCTAAGGCAACCATACATGACTCACCTGTGTGCTTACATACATCACCAACAAGCATGTGAAGAGTTGGAGGCAAGAATCAATAGGAAATGAGAGCTTCATGAAGAAGTATCCAAAACCGCAGCTCCCAGGCGTCATTCTGGGCTCCACTTCATCAGTTCTGGGCAGCCGCTTTTCTTAAGCTTTTGGAGCTGATTTTTTGAGGATATTTTCCTTAGAATGTCTATTTTATTACCTTAGTTTCCTTTTTGCAGTAGGATATTTTCGTTTCTCAGAATATCCTAATCATTGCACCTAGGTACTGAAAACTGGCCAGATTTTTGTAATACTTTAAGATGGCTTTTGTTACCTAAGAAAAACATCACCAAATGACGTGAATCTTTGGTATGTTACTGCCTTATATGTTAGGATTGTAATGTAAGAAGTTTCATTAAACTTTGTTGAATGAATTAAGAGTTATACTCATTTCTTTGAGCTGTGCGCTTAGAGTAAAATTGGACAGTTTGTCCTAATTCAAGTCTTTGAGTTAATTAGCTAACTAACGTAGATTAGTTACTAATTTAACAAAGCAAGGTTGCACCAAGAGCTCTTCTTTGACATTGGTGGCCTAGTTTGGTGGTTCTAAGGCTAGTGAAAGTGGTGGTTGTTGGTACGGTTCCAACAAGGCTTGATGCAAAACTGATTCTTCGGTTCTTAACCAACGAATGCTCTTGCTTATGAAATGCTTTATGCATCACCTTGAATAGGTATTAGATATATTTAAAGCATATGAATCCCTTGGATCAAATGCATTTCCAATCAAAGGGTAAAATAGTCATAGTCTCTTAGGCGATTTGTGGTGTATGAACACCATTCAAATCATTTGTTGTGCTTAATTACCAAATATTTTAAACTCTACAATTAGGTATTAAATATATTTAAAGCATATGAATCCCTTGGATCAAACTTATTTGAAATCAAAGGGTAAAATCGTCATAGTCTCTTAGGAGATTTGTTGTGTATGAACACCTTTTAAATCATTTGTTTTGCTTAATTCGCAAATATTTTAAAATCCTTGAGGAGGTATTAGATATATTTAAAGGATATGAATCCCTTGGAACAAACTCATTTCAAATCAAAGGGTAAAATCGTCATAGTCTCTTAGGCGATTTGTGGTGTATGTACACCTTTAAAATCATTTGTTGTGCTTAATTAGAAACTATTTTTGACTCCTTGAATAGGTATTAGATATATTTAAAGAATATGAATCCCTTGGATTAAACTCATTTCAAAATAAAGGGTGAAATCGTCATAGTCTCTTAGTCGATTTGTGGTGTATGTACACCTTTCAAATCATTTGTTGTGCTTAATTACAAAATATTTTTGACTCCTTGAATAGGTATTAGATATATTTAAAGAATATGAATCCCTTGGATAAAACTCATTTCAAATCAAAGAGTGAAATCGTCACAGTCTCTTAGGCGATTTATGGTGTATGAACACCATTGAAATAATTTGTTGTGCTTAATTACCAAATATTTTAGACTCCTTGAATAGGTATTAGATATATTTAAATCATATGAATCCCTTGGATCAAACGCATTTCAAATCAAAGGGTAAAATCGTCATAGTATCTTAGGCGATTTATGGTGTATGAACACCATTCAAATAATTTGTTGTGCTTAATTACCAAATATTTTTGACTCCTTGAATAGGTATTAGATATATTTAAAGCATACGAATCCCTTGGATCAAACGCATTTCAAATCAAAGCGTAAAATCGTTATAGACTCTTTGGCGATTTGTGGTGTATGAACACCATTCAAATCATATGTTGTGCTTAATTACCAAATATTTTTGAATCCTTGAATAGGTATTAGACATATTTAAAGCGTATGAATCCCTTGGATCAAACTCATTTCAAATCAAAGGTTAAAATCGTCATAGTATCTTAGGCGATTTATGGTGTATGAACACCATTCAAATCATTTGTTGTGCTTAATTACCAAATATTTTAGACTCCTTGAATAGGTATTATATATATTTAAATCATATGAATCCCTTGGATCAAACGCATTTCAAATCAAAGGGTAAAATCGTCATAGTATCTTAGGCGATTTATGGTGTATGAACACCATTCAAATAATTTGTTGTGCTTAATTACCAAATATTTTTGATTCTTTGAATAGGTATTAGATATACTTAAGGATATGAATCCCTTGGATCAAACGCATTTCAAAACAAAGGGTAAAATCGTCATTGTATCTTAGGCGATTTGTGGTGTATGAACACCATTCAATTCATTTGTTTTGCTTAATTACCAATTGTTTTTGACTCTTTGAATAGGTATTAGATATATTTAAAGCATATGAATCCCTTGAGTCAAATAAAATTTCAAATCAAAGGGTAAAATCGTCATAATCTTTTAGGCGATTTATGGATTATGAACACCATTCAAATAATTGGTTGTGCTTATTTACCAAATATTTTTGACTCCTTGAATAGGTATTAGATATATTTCAAGCATATGAATCCCTTGGATCAAACACATTTCTAATCAAATTGTAAAATCGTCATAGTCTGTTAGATGATTTATCGTGTGTGAACACCATTCAAATCATTTGTTGTGCTTAATTACCAAATATTTTTGAATCCTTGAGTGGTATTAGATATATTTAAAGTATATAAATCTCTTGGATCAAACGCATTTTAAATCAAAGGGTAAAATCGTCATAGTCTCTTAGGCGATTTGTGGTGTATGAACACCATTCAAATCATTAGTTGTGCTTAATTACCAATTGTTTTTGACTCCGTGAATCAGTATTATATATATTTAAGGCATATGAATCCCTTGGATCAAACGCATTTCAAATCAAAGGGTAAAATCGTCATAGACTCTTAGGCAATCTATGGTGTAAGAACACACATCAAATAATTTTTTCTCCTTAATAACCAAATATTTTAGACTCTACAATTAGGTATTAGATATATTAAAAGCATATGAATCCGTTGGGTCAAACTCATTTGAAATCAAAGGGTAAAATCGTCATAGTCTCTTAGGTGATTTGTTGTGTATGAACACCTTTTAAATCATTTGTTGTGCTTAATTACCAAATATTTTTGAATCCTTGAAAAGGTATTAGATAATTTTAAGGATATGAATCCCTTGGATCAAACTCATTTCAGATCAAAGGGTAAAATCGTCATAGTCTCTTAGGCTATTCATGGTGTATGAAGACCATTCAAATCATTTGTTGTGCTTAATTACCAAATATTTTCGACTCCTTGAATAGGTATTAGATATATTTTAATCATATGATTCCCTGGGATGAAACGCATTTCAAATTAAAGGGTAAAATCGTCATAGTATCTTAGGCGATTTATGGTGTATGAACACCATTCAAATAATTTGTTGTGCTTAATTACAAAATATTTTTGACTCCTTGAATAGGAATTAGATATATTTAAATCATACGAATCCCTTGGATCAAATGCATTTCAAATCAAAGGGTAAAATCGTCATAGTTTCTTAGGCGATTTGTGGTGTATGAACACCATTCAAATCATTTGTTGTGCTTAATTACCAATTGTTTTTGACTCCTTGAATAGGGATTAGATATATTTAAAGAATACGAATCCCTTGGATCAAACGCATTTCAAATCAAAGGGTAAAATCAACATAGTTTCTTAAGCGATTTGTGGTGTATGGACATCATTCAAATCATTTGTTGTGCTTAATTACCAATTGTGTTTGACTCTTTTAATAGGTATTATATATATTTAAAGGACATGAATCCCTTGGATCAAACGCATTTCAAATCAAATGGTAAAATCGTCATAGTCTCTTAGGCAATCTATGGTGTAAGAACACATTTCAAATAATTTTTTCTCCTTAATAACCAAATATTTTAGACTCTACAATTAGGTATTAGATATATTAAAAGCATATGAATCCGTTGGGTCAAACTCATTTGAAATCAAAGGGTAAAATCGTCATAGTCTCTTAGGTGATTTGTTGTGTATGAACACCTTTTAAATCATTTGTTGTGCTTAATTACCAAATATTTTTGAGTCCTTGAAAAGGTATTAGATAATTTTAAGGATATGAATCCCTTGGATCAAACTCATTTCAAATCAAAGGGTAAAATCGTCATAGTCTCTTAGGCGATTTGTGGTGTATGTACACCTTTCAAATCATTTGTTGTGGTTAATTACAAAGTATTTTGACTCCATGAATAGGTATTAGATATATTTAAAGAATATGAATACTTTGGATAAAACTCATTTCAAATCAAAGGGTGAAATCTTTAAAGTCTCTTAGGCGATTCATGGTGTATGAACACCATTCAAATCATTTGTTGTGCTTAATTATCAAATATTTTAGACTCCTTGAATAGGTATTAGATATATTTTAATCATATGATTCCCTTGGATGAAACGCATTTCAAATCAAAGAGTAAAATCGTCATAGTATCTTAGGCGATTTATGGTGTATGAACACCATTCAAATAATTTGTTGTGCTTAATTACAAAATATTTTTGACTCCTTGAATAGGAATTAGATATATTTAAAGCATACGAATCCCTTGGATCAACCGCATTTCAAATCAAAGGGTAAAATCGTCATAGTTTCTTAGGCGATTTGAGGTGTATGAACACCATTCAAATCATTTGTTGTGCTTAATTACCAATTGTTTTTGACTCTTCGAATAGGTATTAGATATATTTAAAGAATACGAATCCCTTGGATCAAACGCATTTCAAATCAAAGGGTAAAATCAACATAGTTTCTTAAGCGATTTGTGGTGTATGGACATCATTCAAATAATTTGTTGTGCTTAATTACCAATTGTGTTTGACTCTTTGAATAGGTATTAGATATATTTAAAGCATATGAATCCCTTGGATCAAACGCATTGCAAATCAAAGGGTAAAATCGTCATAGTTTCTTAGGCGATTTGTGGTGTATGTACACCTTTCAAATCATTTGTTGTGCTTAATTACCAAATATTTATGACTCCTTAAATGGGTATTAGATATATTTAAAGCATATGAATCCCTTGGATTAAACGCATTTTAAATTAAAGGGTAAAATTGTCATAGTCTCTTAGGCGATTTATGGTGTATGAACACCATTCACATAATTTGTTGTGCTTAACTACAAAATATTTTTGACTCCTTGAATAGGTATTAGATATATGTAAATCATATGAATCCCTTGGATCAAATGCATTCAAATAATTTGTTGTGCTTAATTACCAAATATTTTTGACTCCTTGAATAGGTATTAGATATATTAAAAGCATATGAATCCGTTGGATCAAACTCATTTGAAATTGTCATGAGTCAAGAGCCAAAGTCAACCATTGGAGATGAGCCTATTTGCTTGGTTCTTGAGACCTTTGGATTCAAGCTCAAGGCCAATGGATCTTTTGTGACTATGTTAGCTTGGGAAGAAGAACTAGCTTGAAATGGCTAATATGGGGCGTCCATATGTAGTCTTATAGAGTATTCTATTTGCTTTTGTTGAGTAATTTTTATTCATGTAATAAAAACTACATTAGGGCCGAAATTATGGTTAATTCGGTTGGTTATGTAGATTCTAGTAGGTTTCCAAATCCTATTGGGATTAGGATTGATGTTTAGAGTGAAAAGGATAAGGAGGCGTGTGGAAAGGTGATAAGGCCGAATGCCTATCATTTTCCTTAGGTGCTTATCCTTGCTTAACTCTATCTCTATCTTTCCCTTCATTTTAGGAATTTAGTTTTATCTTGCTTTTTAGATAGAGTTAGGGTTCCTTATCATACTAGAGTGTACTAGTATAAATAGGGGACTATGTACGCCATTTTCATTCAGAAAATACAAAGAACTTTGAGTCATTTTTTCGAGCTTAATTGTTTGTCAATTAAATTCGTGCCATTTAATAATTTTCAGGAGTGATAATTATTGAGTGATTAATCTACTTAATTCCAGGAGTGGTTTAAGTGAGATTGAAAGTTAATTAAATCTTTCAGGAGTGATTGATTTAATTTCCATATCCCATAAACACATAAAGATACAAACTTTAGCTACAAAACACATAAAAATTCGGACTTTAAAATATCTAGGTTCCTTTGCATTGGAGTACACTTGAATATTGCTTTCATAGAGCCATATTCATATCAATTGGTATCAGTTTTCCAGGAGGGTTTGGAAAGAAAGTGTCCGACTTTCTTGGTAAGCATTCTAAACTAGTTAATTCTAGTTATTGATCATTGTTTGGGCTTGTGTGGTTGGTTGGCTATTGCTCTTGTTGGCGTGACTTTGTGTATTTGTGTGGCTTATTTGTTGATTGTTTTAAGCTTTAAATCATGTCTAGTGTGGAGAAACTTGAAAAAATGATGCATGATTTACTTATTGGTGTTGAGGAGGACAGAGCTAGGGCTAGGAGGTTGGAAACCGCCCAATTAACCTTGCATGATATGTTTAAAAGGAGAAACGACCCTAATCATGTTGATTATGAATCTGATCATGAGGTTGTCCAAAAAGTTAAATCCACTTATGATGATGATAGGGGAATAAAATTGGATGATTTTGATGGTAATACAAATCCTGAAGATTTGCTTGAGTGGATTAGGCAACTTGAGAAGGTGTGTGACTATAGGGGATTTGATGATGATAAAAAGTTTAAAATTGCCACTATTAGACTAACTAAATATGCTGGAATTTGGTTAGAAAGTCTAAAAGCAAAAAGGGCAAAACTTGGAAAACCTAAGCTTAAAAGTTGGGAGAAGCTTAAAAAGAAGTTGAAAGAGAGATTTATTCCAAGTGATTTCATTCAAAGGCAATACATGAAAAAGCGTGATTTAACTCAAAATTCTATGAGTGTGAATGATTATACTTTGGAATTTGATAATTTATGCTTGCTATGTGGGAATGAAGAGGTTGAGCAAGAAAAAATTGCTAGGTTTATTGGAGGTCTTCATAAATCTATTGCTAGAAAGATTGATATTGCCAACTATAGTACTTTTGATGATGTGTGTCAATTGGTTTTGAAGTTTGAAAGACATGAACTTGAGGATAAGAGAACCTATGGGGGGAAAAACACCACTTTCAAAAGCTTTAACCCTAACCCTAATTATCCATCTTCTTCCAAAACCTTTGAAAAAAATGAAATTCCTTCTAAGGGGGAACAAAAGGGGGAGCGCCCTAAATTGGTGGTTTCTAGAGAGAAGTATGATGATAGTAGGAAGTGTTTTAAGTGTCAAGGGAGGGGTCATATTGCTGCAAATTGTCCCACTAGAAAAGCCCTAACCATGAGACAATACGTGACCATGGAGGAGGAAGAGAGGATGTATGACTATGTGGTGGAGAGTGACCATGAGAGTGAGGAGAATGAGGATGAAGATGCCTATGCTGAAGATGACTCTAGGATGATTGGAGTTATTAGGAGGACGTTACATGTTGATCATTCACCTAATCATGAGCAAAGAGAAAATATTTTTCATACTAGATGTAGAGTTGGTGATTTCTCTTGCAATGTGATTATTGATAGTGGATCTTGCACTAATGTGGTGGCATCTAATGTGGTCTCTAAGTTGAATTTGTTGGTTAGAGATCATCCTTGTCCTTACAAGTTGAGTTGGTTAGATGATAAGACTGGTTTGATGGTTAAGAAACAAGCCCTTGTTTCTTTTTCGATTGGTAGCTACAAAGATGAGTTGTGGGGTGATGTTCTTCCTATGAGTGCTTGTCATGTTCTTCTTGGTAGACCTTGGCAATTTGATCGAAAGGTTATTCATGAGGGGGAGACCAATGTGTATTCTGTTTTGATGGGGTCCAAAAGGATTTGACTTATGCCCTTGTCTCCTAACACTATTGCGCCAAAGAAGAAGGATGAAAGCAAGCAAAGTTTGTTCCTTTCACCCAAAGAGTTCGAAAAGGAGGTTGAAATAGAAGGTCATGGTTATGCTTTATTTGTTAAATGTACTTTAACTAATGATGTTTCTATGAAGGATCCTAACCTTGCAGCTTTGCTAGAGGAGTTTGGGGATGTCTTTCCCAAAGAGTTGCCTCAAGGGTTACCACCTTCAAGAGGGATTGAGCATGCTATTGATCTAGTGCCAGGCGCACCTTTGCCTAACAAACCAACATATAGATGCGATCCTATGGCTTCTAAGGAGCTACAAAAACAGATTGAAGAGTTGATTGAACGAGGCTATGTGAAAGAAAGCATGAGTCCATGCGCCGTTCCTGCCCTTCTTGTCCCTAAGAAGGATGGTACATAGAGGATGTGCATTGATAGTAGGGCCGTCAACAACATCACCATCAAGTATCGTTTTCCTATGCCTAGATTAGAGGACATGCTTGATGAGTTACATGGAGCTTTGGTGTTTTCAAAGATAGACCTAAGGAGTGGATATCACCAAATGAGAATTAGGGAAGGAGATGAGTGGAAAACCGCTTTTAAGACCAAACAAGGTCTATATGAGTGGATGGTGATGCCTTTTGGTCTTTGCAATGCTCCTAGTTCTTTCATGAGACTTATGAATGAGGTACTACGTCCCTTTCTTAACAAGTTTATTATTGTCTATCTAGATGATATTCTTGTGTATAGTACTAGTATTGAATCTCATTTGGCTCATTTAAGACTTTTGTTTGAAAAATTGAGAGAACAAAAACTGTATGGCAAGATGGAAAAATGTGACTTTCTTGTACCTACTATTGCTTTTCTTGGCTATATTGTTTCTAGGGATGGAGTACATGTTGATCCAGAGAAAGTTAAAGCTATTTCCACATGGTTGGCGCCAAGCAATGCTCATGAGTGTAGAAGTTTTCATGGCCTAGCTTCCTTGTATAGGAGGTTCATTCAAAACTTCTCAACAGTTATGGCTCCAATCACAGAGTTGATGAAGAAGGGAGAGTTTTCTTGGAACTCTCAAGCTCAAAGATCATTTGAAGAGGTGAAGAGGCTCCTTTGCAACGCCCCTATCCTAGCCTTGCCAGATTTTCACAAATTGTTCGAGGTAGAGTGTGATGCAAGTGGGATTGGCGTAGGTGCTGTTTTGATCCAAGAGAAGAGACCTATTGCATTCTTTAGTGAGAAATTGAGTGGCGCCAAGCTCAATTACTCCAATTATGATCGTGAGTTTTATGCTATTGTAAGGGCCTTGGATCATTGGTCTCATTATTTAAGGCCAAAGCCTTTTATACTTCATTCAGATCATGAGGCACTCAAACACATCCATGGGCAATAAAAGCTCAATTATAGGCACGCCAAGTGGGTTGAATTCCTACAATCTTTTACTTTTTCTTCTAAGTATAAAGAAGGAAAGAGTAATGTTGTTGCTGATGCTCTTTCTAGGCGTTCCTATCTCTTAACCATGGTTGATGCTCGTATTTTAGGGTTTGATCATTTGAAAGAATTGTATGTAAAAGATGAAGACTTTTGTAATTCTTTTAATAACCCTAATGGCATGTATGTAGTGCAAGAAGGATTTCTGTTTAAGGGGAACAGGCTTTGTGTTCCTAAGAGTGGCGTGAGGGAGTTGTTGGTGAGGGAAGTCCATAGTGGTGGCGTGGCTGGACATTTTGGCATTCAAAAGACCCTAGACACATTGAGTGAGAGTTTCTATTGGCCTAGCATGGTGAAAGATGTTCATATGGTGGTTAGTAGGTGTGCTAGTTGTCAAAGGGCCAAGAGTACCTTCCATAAAGGCCTATACACTCCATTACCAGTCCGTAATGCTCCTTGGGATAGTGTGAGTATGGATTTCATAGTAGGGTTGCCTAGAACTCAAAGGGGAAAAGATGCTATCATGGTGGTGGTAAATCGTTTCTCTAAGATGGCTCACTTTGTACCTATGCATAAAACTAATGATGCCTTACATGTTGCTGATTTGTACTTTAGGGAGATCATTCGCCTACATGGCATCCCTAGAAGTATTGTTAGTGATCGTGATTCCAAGTTCCTAAGTCACTTTTGGAGGAGCTTGTGGAAGATGGTTGGAACCAAGTTACTTTTTAGTACTAGTCATCATCCTCAAACTGATGGCCAAACTGAAGTAACTAATAGAACTCTTGGAGCTTTATTGCGTGGTTTGGTGAGTAAAACACAAAAGGATTGGGATATGAAGCTAGCCCATGCTGAATTTGCTTATAATCGAGCTCATTCAACCACTACCTCTCAATCTCCATTTGAGGTGGTCTATGGTATCAATCCTTTCCTTCCTATTGATTTTATTGTACTAACCAAATCTGAAATTCATGTTGATGCAAAGAAGAGGTTCGAAACCTTCAAAAAAACGTGAGAGCAAGTCAAGGCAAGAATAGAGAAGATGAACACTCAATACAAGGAGAGAGCAAACAAGCATAGAAGGCAACCAAAGTTCAAAAGTGGCGATCTTGTGTGGATTCATTTGAGAAAGGAGAGGTTCCCAAGCAAGAGGAAGAATAAGCTCATGCCTAGGGCTGATGGTCCCTTTGAGGTGCTTGAGGTGATTGCAGATAGTGCCTACAAGATTGATCTTCCAAGTGAGTATGGAGGTGTGAGTGCTACCTTCAACGTTGGAGATCTTAGTCCTTACTATGATGATGAAAATTTGAGGACAAATTTTTTTGAAGAGGGAGAGAATGACATGAGTCAAGAGCCAAAGTCAACCATTGGAGATGAGCCTATTTGCTTGGTTCTTGAGACCTTTGGATTCAAGCTCAAGGCCAATGGATCTTTTGTGACTATGTTAGCTTGGGAAGAAGAACTACCTTGAAATGGCTAATATGGGGCGTCCATATGTAGTCTTACAGAGTATTCTATTTGCTTTTGTTGAGTCATTTTTATTCATGTAATAAAAACTACATTAGGGTCGAAATTATGGTTAATTCGGTTGGTTATGTAGATTCTAGTAGGTTTCCAAATCCTATTGGGATTAGGATTGATGTTTAGACTGAAAAGGATAAGGAGGCGTGTGGAAAGGTGATAAGGCCGAATGCCTATCATTTTCCTTAGGTGCTTATCCTTGCTTAACTCTATCTCTATCTTTCCCTTCATTTTAGGGATTTAGTTTTATCTTGCTTTTTAGATAGAGTTAGGGTTCCTTATCATACTAGAGTGTACTAGTATAAATAGGGGACTATGTACACCATTTTCATTCAGAAAATACAAAGAACTTTGAGTCATTTTTTCGAGCTTAATTGTTTGTCAATTAAATTCGTGCCATTTAATAATTTTCAGGAGTGATAATTATTGAGTGATTAATCTACTTAATTCCAGGAGTGGTTTAAGTGAGATTGAAAGTCAATTAAATCTTTCAGGAGTGATTGATTTAATTTCCATATCCCATAAACACATAAAGATACAAACTTTAGCTACAAAACACATAAAAATTCGGACTTTAAAATATCTAGGTTCCTTTGCATTGGAGTACACTTGAATATTGGTTTCATAGAGCCATATTCATATCAGAAATCAAAGGGTAAAATTGTCATAGTCTCTTAGGTGATTTGTTGTGTATGAACACCTTTTAAATCATTTGTTGTGCTTAATTACCAAATATTTTTTTAATCCTTGAATAGGTATTAGATATATTTAAAGCATATGAATCCCTTGGATTAAGTTCATTTCAAATCAAAGGGTAAAATCGTCATAGTCTCTTAGGAGATTTGTTGTGTATGAACACCTTTTATATCATTTGTTGTGCTTAATTACCAAATATTTTTGAATCCTTGAATAGGTATTAGATATATTTAAAGCATATGGATCCCTTGGATCAAACTCATTTCAAATCAAAGGGTAAAATCGTCATAGTCACTTAGGCGATTTATGGTGTAAGAACACATTTCAAATAATTTTTTCTCCTTAATAACCAAATATTTTAGACTCTACAATTAGGTATTAGATATATTTAAAGCATATGAATCCCTTGGATCAAACTTATTTGAAATCAAACGGTAAAATCATCATAGTCTATTAGGAGATTTGTTGTGTATGAACACCTTTTAAATCATTTGTTGTGCTTAATTACCAAATATTTTTGAATCCTTGAATAGGTATTAGATATATTTAAAGCATATGGATCCCTTGGATCAAACTCATTTCAAATCAAAGGGTAAAATTGTCATAGTCTCTTAGGCGATTTATGGTGTAAGAACACATTTCAAATAATTTTTTCTCCTTAATTACCAATTATTTTAGACTCTACAATGAGGTATTAGATATATTTAAAGCATATGAATCCCTTGGATCAAACTTATTTGAAAGCAAAGGGTAAAATCATAATAGTCTTTTAGGAGATTTGTTGTGTATAAACACCTTTTTAAATATTTTGTTGTGCTTAATTTCCAAATATTTTTGACTCCTTGAATAGGTATTAGATATATTTAATGCAAATGAATCCCTTGGATAAAACTCATTTCAAATCAAAGGGTAAAATAGTCATAGTCTCTTAGGCGTATTATGGTGTATGAACACCATTCAAATCATTTGTCGTGCTTAACTACCAAATATTTTTGACTACTTGAATAGGTATTAGATATATTTAAATCATATGAATCCCTTGGATCAAATGCATTTAAAATCAAAGGGTAAAATAGTCATAGTCTCTAAGGCGATTTATGGCGTATGAACACCAATCAAATAATTTATTGTGCTTAATTACCAAATATTTTTGATTCCTTGAATAGGTATTAGATATATTTAAAGCATACGAATCCCTTGGATCAAACGCGTTTCAAATCAAAGGGTAAAATCATCATAGTCTCTTAGGCGATTTGTGGTGTATGAACACCATTCAAATCAATTTTTGTGCTTAATTACCAATTGTTTTTGGCTCCTTGAATAGGTATTATATATATTTAAAGCATATGAATCCCTTGAATAAAATAAAATTTCAAATGAAAGGGTAAAATTGTCATAGTCTCTTAGGCGATTTGTGGTGTATGTACACATTTCAAATCAGTTGTTGTGCTTATTTACCAAATATTTTTGACTCCTTGAATAGGTATCAGATATATTTAAAGCATATGAATCCCTTGGATCAAACGCATTTCAAATAAAAGGGTAAAATCGTCATAGTCTCTTACGCAATCTATGGTGTAAGGACACATTTCAAATAATTTTTTCTCCTTAATAACCAAATATTATAGACTCTACAATTAGGTATTAGATATATTAAAAGCATATGAATCCATTGCATCAAACTCATTTGAAATCAAAGGGTAAAATCGTCATAGTCTCTTAGGTGATTTGTTGTGTATGAACACCTTTTAAATCATTTGTTGTGCTTAATTACCAAAAAAATTTTTACTCCTTGAATAGGTATTAGATATATTTAAAGCATATGAATCCCTTGGATCAAGTTCATTTCAAATCAAAGGTTAAAATCGTCAAAGTCTCTTACGCGATTTGTGGTGTATGTACACATTTCAAATCATTTGTTGTGCTTAATTACAAAATATTTTGGACTCCTTGAATGGGTATCAGATATATTTAAAGCATATGAATCCCTTGGATAAAATGCATTTCCAATCAAAGGGTAAAATCGTCATAGTCTCTTAGGCGATTTGTGGTGAATGAACACCATTCAAATCATTTGTTGTGCTTAATTACCATATATTTTAGACTCTATAATTAGGTATTAGATGTATTTAAAGCATATGAATCCCTTGGATCAAACTTATTTGAAATCAAAGGGTAAAATCGTCATAGTCTCTTAAGAGATTTGTTGTGTATGAACACCTTTTAAATCATTTGTTGTGCTTAATTACCAAATATCTTTGAATCCTTGAATAGGTATTAGATATACTTAAAGGATATGAATCCCTTGGAACATACTCATTTCAAATCAAAGGGTAAAATCGTCATAGTCTCTTAGGCGATTTGTGGTGTATGTACACCTTTGAAATCATTTGTTGTGCTTAATTACAAAATATTTTTGAATCCTTGAATAGGTATTAGATATATTTAAAGAATATGAATCCCTTGGATAAAACTCATTTCAAATCGAAGGGTGAAATCGTCACAGTCTCTTAGGCGATTTATGGTGTATGTACACCATTCAAATAATTTGTTGTGCTTAATTACCAAATATTTTTTACTCCTTGAATAGGTATTAGATATATTTAAAGCATATGAATCCCTTGGATCATACGCATTTCAAATCAAAGGGTAAAATTGTCATAGTCTCTTATGCAATCTATGGTGTAAGAACACATTTCAAATAATTTTTTCTCCTTAATAACCAAATATTATAGACTCTACAATTAGGTATTAGATATATTAAAGGCATATGAATCCGTTGGATCAAACTGATTTGAAATCAAAGGGTAAAATCGTCATAGTCTCATAGGTGATTTGTTGTGTATGAACACCTTTTAAATCATTTGTTGTGCTTAATTACCAAATTTTTTTTACTCCTTGAATATGTATTAGATATATTTAAAGCATATGAATCCCTTGGGTCAAGTTCATTTCAAATCAAAGGGTAAAATCGTCATAGTCTCTTACGCGATTTGTGGTGTATGTACACATTTCAAATCATTTGTTGTGCTTAATTACAAAATATTTTTGACTCCTTGTGATGCAGGAGCATCCATGATCAATCCAAGTCTCCTAGAAAAGAGTCATCAAGAAGAGATTAAGGTGAAGGAGATTCCATTCATTAGCTTACTTAATCCAATTTCGAACAAGCAAGTACTTCGAATTGTTAATTAAGCTTAACACCTTCTTAATCTATTTTAAGCCTTGTTGATTAATGCTTATGATCATCTTAACATCATAAAGTATTAGTAATCAAGCTTGAATTATGATTAAATAGCTTAATTAATTAGTTCTAAGTCATTAAAGTAAGCCTAGTGAAACTATTTTGGAAGATCAGTTTTTATACGGTTAGTTTAGGGAACGTTTTGAGCATGTTTTTGAGCTTTATTCTTGGCTAAGGCAACCATACATGACTCACCTGTGTGCTTACATACATCACCAACAAGCATGTGAAGAGTTGGAGGCAAGAATCAATAGGAAATGAGAGCTTCATGAAGAAGTATCCAAAACCGCAGCTCCCAGGCGTCATTCTGGGCTCCACTTCATCAGTTCTGGGCAGCCGCTTTTCTTAAGCTTTTGGAGCTGATTTTTTGAGGATATTTTCCTTAGAATGTCTATTTTATTACCTTAGTTTCCTTTTTGCAGTAGGATATTTTCGTTTCTCAGAATATCCTAATCATTGCACCTAGGTACTGAAAACTGGCCAGATTTTTGTAATACTTTAAGATGGCTTTTGTTACCTAAGAAAAACATCACCAAATGACGTGAATCTTTGGTATGTTACTGCCTTATATGTTAGGATTGTAATGTAAGAAGTTTCATTAAACTTTGTTGAATGAATTAAGAGTTATACTCATTTCTTTGAGCTGTGCGCTTAGAGTAAAATTGGACAGTTTGTCCTAATTCAAGTCTTTGAGTTAATTAGCTAACTAACGTAGATTAGTTACTAATTTAACAAAGCAAGGTTGCACCAAGAGCTCTTCTTTGACATTGGTGGCCTAGTTTGGTGGTTCTAAGGCTAGTGAAAGTGGTGGTTGTTGGTACGGTTCCAACAAGGCTTGATGCAAAACTGATTCTTCGGTTCTTAACCAACGAATGCTCTTGCTTATGAAATGCTTTATGCATCACCTTGAATAGGTATTAGATATATTTAAAGCATATGAATCCCTTGGATCAAATGCATTTCCAATCAAAGGGTAAAATAGTCATAGTCTCTTAGGCGATTTGTGGTGTATGAACACCATTCAAATCATTTGTTGTGCTTAATTACCAAATATTTTAAACTCTACAATTAGGTATTAAATATATTTAAAGCATATGAATCCCTTGGATCAAACTTATTTGAAATCAAAGGGTAAAATCGTCATAGTCTCTTAGGAGATTTGTTGTGTATGAACACCTTTTAAATCATTTGTTGTGCTTAATTCGCAAATATTTTAAAATCCTTGAGGAGGTATTAGATATATTTAAAGGATATGAATCCCTTGGAACAAACTCATTTCAAATCAAAGGGTAAAATCGTCATAGTCTCTTAGGCGATTTGTGGTGTATGTACACCTTTAAAATCATTTGTTGTGCTTAATTAGAAACTATTTTTGACTCCTTGAATAGGTATTAGATATATTTAAAGAATATGAATCCCTTGGATTAAACTCATTTCAAAATAAAGGGTGAAATCGTCATAGTCTCTTAGTCGATTTGTGGTGTATGTACACCTTTCAAATCATTTGTTGTGCTTAATTACAAAATATTTTTGACTCCTTGAATAGGTATTAGATATATTTAAAGAATATGAATCCCTTGGATAAAACTCATTTCAAATCAAAGAGTGAAATCGTCACAGTCTCTTAGGCGATTTATGGTGTATGAACACCATTGAAATAATTTGTTGTGCTTAATTACCAAATATTTTAGACTCCTTGAATAGGTATTAGATATATTTAAATCATATGAATCCCTTGGATCAAACGCATTTCAAATCAAAGGGTAAAATCGTCATAGTATCTTAGGCGATTTATGGTGTATGAACACCATTCAAATAATTTGTTGTGCTTAATTACCAAATATTTTTGACTCCTTGAATAGGTATTAGATATATTTAAAGCATACGAATCCCTTGGATCAAACGCATTTCAAATCAAAGCGTAAAATCGTTATAGACTCTTTGGCGATTTGTGGTGTATGAACACCATTCAAATCATATGTTGTGCTTAATTACCAAATATTTTTGAATCCTTGAATAGGTATTAGACATATTTAAAGCGTATGAATCCCTTGGATCAAACTCATTTCAAATCAAAGGTTAAAATCGTCATAGTATCTTAGGCGATTTATGGTGTATGAACACCATTCAAATCATTTGTTGTGCTTAATTACCAAATATTTTAGACTCCTTGAATAGGTATTATATATATTTAAATCATATGAATCCCTTGGATCAAACGCATTTCAAATCAAAGGGTAAAATCGTCATAGTATCTTAGGCGATTTATGGTGTATGAACACCATTCAAATAATTTGTTGTGCTTAATTACCAAATATTTTTGATTCTTTGAATAGGTATTAGATATACTTAAGGATATGAATCCCTTGGATCAAACGCATTTCAAAACAAAGGGTAAAATCGTCATTGTATCTTAGGCGATTTGTGGTGTATGAACACCATTCAATTCATTTGTTTTGCTTAATTACCAATTGTTTTTGACTCTTTGAATAGGTATTAGATATATTTAAAGCATATGAATCCCTTGAGTCAAATAAAATTTCAAATCAAAGGGTAAAATCGTCATAATCTTTTAGGCGATTTATGGATTATGAACACCATTCAAATAATTGGTTGTGCTTATTTACCAAATATTTTTGACTCCTTGAATAGGTATTAGATATATTTCAAGCATATGAATCCCTTGGATCAAACACATTTCTAATCAAATTGTAAAATCGTCATAGTCTGTTAGATGATTTATCGTGTGTGAACACCATTCAAATCATTTGTTGTGCTTAATTACCAAATATTTTTGAATCCTTGAGTGGTATTAGATATATTTAAAGTATATAAATCTCTTGGATCAAACGCATTTTAAATCAAAGGGTAAAATCGTCATAGTCTCTTAGGCGATTTGTGGTGTATGAACACCATTCAAATCATTAGTTGTGCTTAATTACCAATTGTTTTTGACTCCTTGAATCAGTATTATATATATTTAAGGCATATGAATCCCTTGGATCAAACGCATTTCAAATCAAAGGGTAAAATCGTCATAGACTCTTAGGCAATCTATGGTGTAAGAACACACATCAAATAATTTTTTCTCTTTAATAACCAAATATTTTAGACTCTACAATTAGGTATTAGATATATTAAAAGCATATGAATCCGTTGGGTCAAACTCATTTGAAATCAAAGGGTAAAATCGTCATAGTCTCTTAGGTGATTTGTTGTGTATGAACACCTTTTAAATCATTTGTTGTGCTTAATTACCAAATATTTTTGAATCCTTGAAAAGGTATTAGATAATTTTAAGGATATGAATCCCTTGGATCAAACTCATTTCAGATCAAAGGGTAAAATCGTCATAGTCTCTTAGGCTATTCATGGTGTATGAAGACCATTCAAATCATTTGTTGTGCTTAATTACCAAATATTTTCGACTCCTTGAATAGGTATTAGATATATTTTAATCATATGATTCCCTGGGATGAAACGCATTTCAAATTAAAGGGTAAAATCGTCATAGTATCTTAGGCGATTTATGGTGTATGAACACCATTCAAATAATTTGTTGTGCTTAATTACAAAATATTTTTGACTCCTTGAATAGGAATTAGATATATTTAAATCATACGAATCCCTTGGATCAAACGCATTTCAAATCAAAGGGTAAAATCGTCATAGTTTCTTAGGCGATTTGTGGTGTATGAACACCATTCAAATCATTTGTTGTGCTTAATTACCAATTGTTTTTGACTCCTTGAATAGGGATTAGATATATTTAAAGAATACGAATCCCTTGGATCAAACGCATTTCAAATCAAAGGGTAAAATCAACATAGTTTCTTAAGCGATTTGTGGTGTATGGACATCATTCAAATCATTTGTTGTGCTTAATTACCAATTGTGTTTGACTCTTTTAATAGGTATTATATATATTTAAAGGATATGAATCCCTTGGATCAAACGCATTTCAAATCAAATGGTAAAATCGTCATAGTCTCTTAGGCAATCTATGGTGTAAGAACACATTTCAAATAATTTTTTCTCCTTAATAACCAAATATTTTAGACTCTACAATTAGGTATTAGATATATTAAAAGCATATGAATCCGTTGGGTCAAACTCATTTGAAATCAAAGGGTAAAATCGTCATAGTCTCTTAGGTGATTTGTTGTGTATGAACACCTTTTAAATCATTTGTTGTGCTTAATTACCAAATATTTTTGAGTCCTTGAAAAGGTATTAGATAATTTTAAGGATATGAATCCCTTGGATCAAACTCATTTCAAATCAAAGGGTAAAATCGTCGTAGTCTCTTAGGCGATTTGTGGTGTATGTACACCTTTCAAATCATTTGTTGTGGTTAATTACAAAGTATTTTGACTCCATGAATAGGTATTAGATATATTTAAAGAATATGAATACTTTGGATAAAACTCATTTCAAATCAAAGGGTGAAATCTTTAAAGTCTCTTAGGCGATTCATGGTGTATGAACACCATTCAAATCATTTGTTGTGCTTAATTATCAAATATTTTAGACTCCTTGAATAGGTATTAGATATATTTTAATCATATGATTCCCTTGGATGAAACGCATTTCAAATCAAAGAGTAAAATCGTCATAGTATCTTAGGCGATTTATGGTGTATGAACACCATTCAAATAATTTGTTGTGCTTAATTACAAAATATTTTTGACTCCTTGAATAGGAATTAGATATATTTAAAGCATACGAATCCCTTGGATCAACCGCATTTCAAATCAAAGGGTAAAATCGTCATAGTTTCTTAGGCGATTTGAGGTGTATGAACACCATTCAAATCATTTGTTGTGCTTAATTACCAATTGTTTTTGACTCCTCGAATAGGTATTAGATATATTTAAAGAATACGAATCCCTTGGATGAAACGCATTTCAAATCAAAGGGTAAAATCAACATAGTTTCTTAAGCGATTTGTGGTGTATGGACATCATTCAAATAATTTGTTGTGCTTAATTACCAATTGTGTTTGACTCTTTGAATAGGTATTAGATATATTTAAAGCATATGAATCCCTTGGATCAAACGCATTGCAAATCAAAGGGTAAAATCGTCATAGTTTCTTAGGCGATTTGTGGTGTATGTACACCTTTCAAATCATTTGTTGTGCTTAATTACCAAATATTTATGACTCCTTAAATGGGTATTAGATATATTTAAAGCATATGAATCCCTTGGATCAAATGCATTTCAAATTAAAGGGTAAAATTGTCATAGTCTCTTAGGCGATTTATGGCGTATGAACACCATTCAAATAATTTGTTGTGCTTAATTACCAAATATTTTTGACTCCTTGAATAGGTATTAGATATATTAAAAGCATATGAATCCGTTGGATCAAACTCATTTGAAATTGTCATGAGTCAAGAGCCAAAGTCAACCATTGGAGATGAGCCTATTTGCTTGGTTCTTGAGACCTTTGGATTCAAGCTCAAGGCCAATGGATCTTTTGTGACTATGTTAGCTTGGGAAGAAGAACTAGCTTGAAATGGCTAATATGGGGCGTCCATATGTAGTCTTATAGAGTATTCTATTTGCTTTTGTTGAGTAATTTTTATTCATGTAATAAAAACTACATTAGGGCCGAAATTATGGTTAATTCGGTTGGTTATGTAGATTCTAGTAGGTTTCCAAATCCTATTGGGATTAGGATTGATGTTTAGAGTGAAAAGGATAAGGAGGCGTGTGGAAAGGTGATAAGGCCGAATGCCTATCATTTTCCTTAGGTGCTTATCCTTGCTTAACTCTATCTCTATCTTTCCCTTCATTTTAGGAATTTAGTTTTATCTTGCTTTTTAGATAGAGTTAGGGTTCCTTATCATACTAGAGTGTACTAGTATAAATAGGGGACTATGTACGCCATTTTCATTCAGAAAATACAAAGAACTTTGAGTCATTTTTTCGAGCTTAATTGTTTGTCAATTAAATTCGTGCCATTTAATAATTTTCAGGAGTGATAATTATTGAGTGATTAATCTACTTAATTCCAGGAGTGGTTTAAGTGAGATTGAAAGTTAATTAAATCTTTCAGGAGTGATTGATTTAATTTCCATATCCCATAAACACATAAAGATACAAACTTTAGCTACAAAACACATAAAAATTCGGACTTTAAAATATCTAGGTTCCTTTGCATTGGAGTACACTTGAATATTGCTTTCATAGAGCCATATTCATATCAATTGGTATCAGTTTTCCAGGAGGGTTTGGAAAGAAAGTGTCCGACTTTCTTGGTAAGCATTCTAAACTAGTTAATTCTAGTTATTGATCATTGTTTGGGCTTGTGTGGTTGGTTGGCTATTGCTCTTGTTGGCGTGACTTTGTGTATTTGTGTGGCTTATTTGTTGATTGTTTTAAGCTTTAAATCATGTCTAGTGTGGAGAAACTTGAAAAAATGATGCATGATTTACTTATTGGTGTTGAGGAGGACAGAGCTAGGGCTAGGAGGTTGGAAACCGCCCAATTAACCTTGCATGATATGTTTAAAAGGAGAAACGACCCTAATCATGTTGATTATGAATCTGATCATGAGGTTGTCCAAAAAGTTAAATCCACTTATGATGATGATAGGGGAATAAAATTGGATGATTTTGATGGTAATACAAATCCTGAAGATTTGCTTGAGTGGATTAGGCAACTTGAGAAGGTGTGTGACTATAGGGGATTTGATGATGATAAAAAGTTTAAAATTGCCACTATTAGACTAACTAAATATGCTGGAATTTGGTTAGAAAGTCTAAAAGCAAAAAGGGCAAAACTTGGAAAACCTAAGCTTAAAAGTTGGGAGAAGCTTAAAAAGAAGTTGAAAGAGAGATTTATTCCAAGTGATTTCATTCAAAGGCAATACATGAAAAAGCGTGATTTAACTCAAAATTCTATGAGTGTGAATGATTATACTTTGGAATTTGATAATTTATGCTTGCTATGTGGGAATGAAGAGGTTGAGCAAGAAAAAATTGCTAGGTTTATTGGAGGTCTTCATAAATCTATTGCTAGAAAGATTGATATTGCCAACTATAGTACTTTTGATGATGTGTGTCAATTGGTTTTGAAGTTTGAAAGACATGAACTTGAGGATAAGAGAACCTATGGGGGGAAAAACACCACTTTCAAAAGCTTTAACCCTAACCCTAATTATCCATCTTCTTCCAAAACCTTTGAAAAAAATGAAATTCCTTCTAAGGGGGAACAAAAGGGGGAGCGCCCTAAATTGGTGGTTTCTAGAGAGAAGTATGATGATAGTAGGAAGTGTTTTAAGTGTCAAGGGAGGGGTCATATTGCTGCAAATTGTCCCACTAGAAAAGCCCTAACCATGAGACAATACGTGACCATGGAGGAGGAAGAGAGGATGTATGACTATGTGGTGGAGAGTGACCATGAGAGTGAGGAGAATGAGGATGAAGATGCCTATGCTGAAGATGACTCTAGGATGATTGGAGTTATTAGGAGGACGTTACATGTTGATCATTCACCTAATCATGAGCAAAGAGAAAATATTTTTCATACTAGATGTAGAGTTGGTGATTTCTCTTGCAATGTGATTATTGATAGTGGATCTTGCACTAATGTGGTGGCATCTAATGTGGTCTCTAAGTTGAATTTGTTGGTTAGAGATCATCCTTGTCCTTACAAGTTGAGTTGGTTAGATGATAAGACTGGTTTGATGGTTAAGAAACAAGCCCTTGTTTCTTTTTCGATTGGTAGCTACAAAGATGAGTTGTGGGGTGATGTTCTTCCTATGAGTGCTTGTCATGTTCTTCTTGGTAGACCTTGGCAATTTGATCGAAAGGTTATTCATGAGGGGGAGACCAATGTGTATTCTGTTTTGATGGGGTCCAAAAGGATTTGACTTATGCCCTTGTCTCCTAACACTATTGCGCCAAAGAAGAAGGATGAAAGCAAGCAAAGTTTGTTCCTTTCACCCAAAGAGTTCGAAAAGGAGGTTGAAATAGAAGGTCATGGTTATGCTTTATTTGTTAAATGTACTTTAACTAATGATGTTTCTATGAAGGATCCTAACCTTGCAGCTTTGCTAGAGGAGTTTGGGGATGTCTTTCCCAAAGAGTTGCCTCAAGGGTTACCACCTTCAAGAGGGATTGAGCATGCTATTGATCTAGTGCCAGGCGCACCTTTGCCTAACAAACCAACATATAGATGCGATCCTATGGCTTCTAAGGAGCTACAAAAACAGATTGAAGAGTTGATTGAACGAGGCTATGTGAAAGAAAGCATGAGTCCATGCGCCGTTCCTGCCCTTCTTGTCCCTAAGAAGGATGGTACATAGAGGATGTGCATTGATAGTAGGGCCGTCAACAACATCACCATCAAGTATCGTTTTCCTATGCCTAGATTAGAGGACATGCTTGATGAGTTACATGGAGCTTTGGTGTTTTCAAAGATAGACCTAAGGAGTGGATATCACCAAATGAGAATTAGGGAAGGAGATGAGTGGAAAACCGCTTTTAAGACCAAACAAGGTCTATATGAGTGGATGGTGATGCCTTTTGGTCTTTGCAATGCTCCTAGTTCTTTCATGAGACTTATGAATGAGGTACTACGTCCCTTTCTTAACAAGTTTATTATTGTCTATCTAGATGATATTCTTGTGTATAGTACTAGTATTGAATCTCATTTGGCTCATTTAAGACTTTTGTTTGAAAAATTGAGAGAACAAAAACTGTATGGCAAGATGGAAAAATGTGACTTTCTTGTACCTACTATTGCTTTTCTTGGCTATATTGTTTCTAGGGATGGAGTACATGTTGATCCAGAGAAAGTCAAAGCTATTTCCACATGGTTGGCGCCAAGCAATGCTCATGAGTGTAGAAGTTTTCATGGCCTAGCTTCCTTGTATAGGAGGTTCATTCGAAACTTCTCAACAGTTATGGCTCCAATCACAGAGTTGATGAAGAAGGGAGAGTTTTCTTGGAACTCTCAAGCTCAAAGATCATTTGAAGAGGTGAAGAGGCTCCTTTGCAACGCCCCTATCCTAGCCTTGCCAGATTTTCACAAATTGTTCGAGGTAGAGTGTGATGCAAGTGGGATTGGCGTAGGTGCTGTTTTGATCCAAGAGAAGAGACCTATTGCATTCTTTAGTGAGAAATTGAGTGGCGCCAAGCTCAATTACTCCAATTATGATCGTGAGTTTTATGCTATTGTAAGGGCCTTGGATCATTGGTCTCATTATTTAAGGCCAAAGCCTTTTATACTTCATTCAGATCATGAGGCACTCAAACACATCCATGGGCAATAAAAGCTCAATTATAGGCACGCCAAGTGGGTTGAATTCCTACAATCTTTTACTTTTTCTTCTAAGTATAAAGAAGGAAAGAGTAATGTTGTTGCTGATGCTCTTTCTAGGCGTTCCTATCTCTTAACCATGGTTGATGCTCGTATTTTAGGGTTTGATCATTTGAAAGAATTGTATGTAAAAGATGAAGACTTTTGTAATTCTTTTAATAACCCTAATGGCATGTATGTAGTGCAAGAAGGATTTCTGTTTAAGGGGAACAGGCTTTGTGTTCCTAAGAGTGGCGTGAGGGAGTTGTTGGTGAGGGAAGTCCATAGTGGTGGCGTGGCTGGCCATTTTGGCATTCAAAAGACCCTAGACACATTGAGTGAGAGTTTCTATTGGCCTAGCATGGTGAAAGATGTTCATATGGTGGTTAGTAGGTGTGCTAGTTGTCAAAGGGCCAAGAGTACCTTCCATAAAGGCCTATACACTCCATTACCAGTCCGTAATGCTCCTTGGGATAGTGTGAGTATGGATTTCATAGTAGGGTTGCCTAGAACTCAAAGGGGAAAAGATGCTATCATGGTGGTGGTAAATCGTTTCTCTAAGATGGCTCACTTTGTACCTATGCATAAAACTAATGATGCCTTACATGTTGCTGATTTGTACTTTAGGGAGATCATTCGCCTACATGGCATCCCTAGAAGTATTGTTAGTGATCGTGATTCCAAGTTCCTAAGTCACTTTTGGAGGAGCTTGTGGAAGATGGTTGGAACCAAGTTACTTTTCAGTACTAGTCATCATCCTCAAACTGATGGCCAAACTGAAGTAACTAATAGAACTCTTGGAGCTTTATTGCGTGGTTTGGTGAGTAAAACACAAAAGGATTGGGATATGAAGCTAGCCCATGCTGAATTTGCTTATAATCGAGCTCATTCAACCACTACCTCTCAATCTCCATTTGAGGTGGTCTATGATATCAATCCTTTCCTTCCTATTGATTTTATTGTACTAACCAAATCTGAAATTCATGTTGATGCAAAGAAGAGGTTCGAAACCTTCAAAAAAACGTGAGAGCAAGTCAAGGCAAGAATAGAGAAGATGAACACTCAATACAAGGAGAGAGCAAACAAGCATAGAAGGCAACCAAAGTTCAAAAGTGGCGATCTTGTGTGGATTCATTTGAGAAAGGAGAGGTTCCCAAGCAAGAGGAAGAATAAGCTCATGCCTAGGGCTGATGGTCCCTTTGAGGTGCTTGAGGTGATTGCAGATAGTGCCTACAAGATTGATCTTCCAAGTGAGTATGGAGGTGTGAGTGCTACCTTCAACGTTGGAGATCTTAGTCCTTACTATGATGATGAAAATTTGAGGACAAATTTTTTTGAAGAGGGAGAGAATGACATGAGTCAAGAGCCAAAGTCAACCATTGGAGATGAGCCTATTTGCTTGGTTCTTGAGACCTTTGGATTCAAGCTCAAGGCCAATGGATCTTTTGTGA
Organism: Patellifolia procumbens; assembly: GCA_947645195.1. Lineage (NCBI taxonomy): Eukaryota > Viridiplantae > Streptophyta > Magnoliopsida > Caryophyllales > Amaranthaceae > Patellifolia > Patellifolia procumbens. Next base: position 148,610 of record CANSGD010000800.1, read on the forward strand.
CTATGTTAGCTTGGGAAGAAGAACTACCTTGAAATGGCTAATATGGGGCGTCCATATGTAGTCTTACAGAGTATTCTATTTGCTTTTGTTGAGTCATTTTTATTCATGTAATAAAAACTACATTAGGGTCGAAATTATGGTTAATTCGGTTGGTTATGTAGATTCTAGTAGGTTTCCAAATCCTATTGGGATTAGGATTGATGTTTAGACTGAAAAGGATAAGGAGGCGTGTGGAAAGGTGATAAGGCCGAATGCCTATCATTTTCCTTAGGTGCTTATCCTTGCTTAACTCTATCTCTATCTTTCCCTTCATTTTAGGGATTTAGTTTTATCTTGCTTTTTAGATAGAGTTAGGGTTCCTTATCATACTAGAGTGTACTAGTATAAATAGGGGACTATGTACACCATTTTCATTCAGAAAATACAAAGAACTTTGAGTCATTTTTTCGAGCTTAATTGTTTGTCAATTAAATTCGTGCCATTTAATAATTTTCAGGAGTGATAATTATTGAGTGATTAATCTACTTAATTCCAGGAGTGGTTTAAGTGAGATTGAAAGTCAATTAAATCTTTCAGGAGTGATTGATTTAATTTCCATATCCCATAAACACATAAAGATACAAACTTTAGCTACAAAACACATAAAAATTCGGACTTTAAAATATCTAGGTTCCTTTGCATTGGAGTACACTTGAATATTGGTTTCATAGAGCCATATTCATATCAGAAATCAAAGGGTAAAATTGTCATAGTCTCTTAGGTGATTTGTTGTGTATGAACACCTTTTAAATCATTTGTTGTGCTTAATTACCAAATATTTTTTTAATCCTTGAATAGGTATTAGATATATTTAAAGCATATGAATCCCTTGGATTAAGTTCATTTCAAATCAAAGGGTAAAATCGTCATAGTCTCTTAGGAGATTTGTTGTGTATGAACACCTTTTATATCATTTGTTGTGCTTAATTACCAAATATTTTTGAATCCTTGAATAGGTATTAGATATATTTAAAGCATATGGATCCCTTGGATCAAACTCATTTCAAATCAAAGGGTAAAATCGTCATAGTCACTTAGGCGATTTATGGTGTAAGAACACATTTCAAATAATTTTTCTCCTTAATAACCAAATATTTTAGACTCTACAATTAGGTATTAGATATATTTAAAGCATATGAATCCCTTGGATCAAACTTATTTGAAATCAAAGGGTAAAATCATCATAGTCTATTAGGAGATTTGTTGTGTATGAACACCTTTTAAATCATTTGTTGTGCTTAATTACCAAATATTTTTGAATCCTTGAATAGGTATTAGATATATTTAAAGCATATGGATCCCTTGGATCAAACTCATTTCAAATCAAAGGGTAAAATTGTCATAGTCTCTTAGGCGATTTATGGTGTAAGAACACATTTCAAATAATTTTTTCTCCTTAATTACCAATTATTTTAGACTCTACAATGAGGTATTAGATATATTTAAAGCATATGAATCCCTTGGATCAAACTTATTTGAAAGCAAAGGGTAAAATCATAATAGTCTTTTAGGAGATTTGTTGTGTATAAACACCTTTTTAAATATTTTGTTGTGCTTAATTTCCAAATATTTTTGACTCCTTGAATAGGTATTAGATATATTTAATGCAAATGAATCCCTTGGATAAAACTCATTTCAAATCAAAGGGTAAAATAGTCATAGTCTCTTAGGCGTATTATGGTGTATGAACACCATTCAAATCATTTGTCGTGCTTAACTACCAAATATTTTTGACTACTTGAATAGGTATTAGATATATTTAAATCATATGAATCCCTTGGATCAAATGCATTTAAAATCAAAGGGTAAAATAGTCATAGTCTCTTAGGCGATTTATGGCGTATGAACACCAATCAAATAATTTATTGTGCTTAATTACCAAATATTTTTGATTCCTTGAATAGGTATTAGATATATTTAAAGTATACGAATCCCTTGGATCAAACGCGTTTCAAATCAAAGGGTAAAATCATCATAGTCTCTTAGGCGATTTGTGGTGTATGAACACCATTCAAATCAATTTTTGTGCTTAATTACCAATTGTTTTTGGCTCCTTGAATAGGTATTATATATATTTAAAGCATATGAATCCCTTGAATAAAATAAAATTTCAAATGAAAGGGTAAAATTGTCATAGTCTCTTAGGCGATTTGTGGTGTATGTACACATTTCAAATCAGTTGTTGTGCTTATTTACCAAATATTTTTGACTCCTTGAATAGGTATCAGATATATTTAAAGCATATGAATCCCTTGGATCAAACGCATTTCAAATAAAAGGGTAAAATTGTCATAGTCTCTTACGCAATCTATGGTGTAAGGACACATTTCAAATAATTTTTTCTCCTTAATAACCAAATATTATAGACTCTACAATTAGGTATTAGATATATTAAAAGCATATGAATCCATTGCATCAAACTCATTTGAAATCAAAGGGTAAAATCGTCATAGTCTCTTAGGTGATTTGTTGTGTATGAACACCTTTTAAATCATTTGTTGTGCTTAATTACCAAAAAAATTTTTTACTCCTTGAATAGGTATTAGATATATTTAAAGCATATGAATCCCTTGGATCAAGTTCATTTCAAATCAAAGGTTAAAATCGTCAAAGTCTCTTACGCGATTTGTGGTGTATGTACACATTTCAAATCATTTGTTGTGCTTAATTACAAAATATTTTGGACTCCTTGAATGGGTATCAGATATATTTAAAGCATATGAATCCCTTGGATAAAATGCATTTCCAATCAAAGGGTAAAATCGTCATAGTCTCTTAGGCGATTTGTGGTGTATGAACACCATTCAAATCATTTGTTGTGCTTAATTACCATATATTTTAGACTCTACAATTAGGTATTAGATGTATTTAAAGCATATGAATCCCTTGGATCAAACTTATTTGAAATCAAAGGGTAAAATCGTCATAGTCTCTTAAGAGATTTGTTGTGTATGAACACCTTTTAAATCATTTGTTGTGCTTAATTACCAAATATCTTTGAATCCTTGAATAGGTATTAGATATACTTAAAGGATATGAATCCCTTGGAACATACTCATTTCAAATCAAAGGGTAAAATCGTCATAGTCTCTTAGGCGATTTGTGGTGTATGTACACCTTTGAAATCATTTGTTGTGCTTAATTACAAAATATTTTTGAATCCTTGAATAGGTATTAGATATATTTAAAGAATATGAATCCCTTGGATAAAACTCATTTCAAATCGAAGGGTGAAATCGTCACAGTCTCTTAGGCGATTTATGGTGTATGTACACCATTCAAATAATTTGTTGTGCTTAATTACCAAATATTTTTTACTCCTTGAATAGGTATTAGATATATTTAAAGCATATGAATCCCTTGGATCATACGCATTTCAAATCAAAGGGTAAAATTGTCATAGTCTCTTATGCAATCTATGGTGTAAGAACACATTTCAAATAATTTTTTCTCCTTAATAACCAAATATTATAGACTCTACAATTAGGTATTAGATATATTAAAGGCATATGAATCCGTTGGATCAAACTGATTTGAAATCAAAGGGTAAAATCGTCATAGTCTCATAGGTGATTTGTTGTGTATGAACACCTTTTAAATCATTTGTTGTGCTTAATTACCAAATTTTTTTTACTCCTTGAATATGTATTAGATATATTTAAAGCATATGAATCCCTTGGATCAAGTTCATTTCAAATCAAAGGGTAAAATCGTCATAGTCTCTTACGCGATTTGTGGTGTATGTACACATTTCAAATCATTTGTTGTGCTTAATTACAAAATATTTTTGACTCCTTGTGATGCAGGAGCATCCATGATCAATCCAAGTCTCCTAGAAAAGAGTCATCAAGAAGAGATTAAGGTGAAGGAGATTCCATTCATTAGCTTACTTAATCCAATTTCGAACAAGCAAGTACTTCGAATTGTTAATTAAGCTTAACACCTTCTTAATCTATTTTAAGCCTTGTTGATTAATGCTTATGATCATCTTAACATCATAAAGTATTAGTAATCAAGCTTGAATTATGATTAAATAGCTTAATTAATTAGTTCTAAGTCATTAAAGTAAGCCTAGTGAAACTATTTTGGAAGATCAGTTTTTATACGGTTAGTTTAGGGAACGTTTTGAGCATGTTTTTGAGCTTTATTCTTGGCTAAGGCAACCATACATGACTCACCTGTGTGCTTACATACATCACCAACAAGCATGTGAAGAGTTGGAGGCAAGAATCAATAGGAAATGAGAGCTTCATGAAGAAGTATCCAAAACCGCAGCTCCCAGGCGTCATTCTGGGCTCCACTTCATCAGTTCTGGGCAGCCGCTTTTCTTAAGCTTTTGGAGCTGATTTTTTGAGGATATTTTCCTTAGAATGTCTATTTTATTTCCTTAGTTTCCTTTTTGCAGTAGGATATTTTCGTTTCTCAGAATATCCTAATCATTGCACCTAGGTACTGAAAACTGGCCAGATTTTTGTAATACTTTAAGATGGCTTTTGTTACCTAAGAAAAACATCACCAAATGACGTGAATCTTTGGTATGTTACTGCCTTATATGTTAGGATTGTAATGTAAGAAGTTTCATTAAACTTTGTTGAATGAATTAAGAGTTATACTCATTTCTTTGAGCTGTGCGCTTAGAGTAAAATTGGACAGTTTGTCCTAATTCAAGTCTTTGAGTTAATTAGCTAACTAACGTAGATTAGTTACTAATTTAACAAAGCAAGGTTGCACCAAGAGCTCTTCTTTGACATTGGTGGCCTAGTTTGGTGGTTCTAAGGCTAGTGAAAGTGGTGGTTGTTGGTACGGTTCCAACAAGGCTTGATGCAAAACTGATTCTTCGGTTCTTAACCAACGAATGCTCTTGCTTATGAAATGCTTTATGCATCACCTTGAATAGGTATTAGATATATTTAAAGCATATGAATCCCTTGGATCAAATGCATTTCCAATCAAAGGGTAAAATAGTCATAGTCTCTTAGGCGATTTGTGGTGTATGAACACCATTCAAATCATTTGTTGTGCTTAATTACCAAATATTTTAAACTCTACAATTAGGTATTAAATATATTTAAAGCATATGAATCCCTTGGATCAAACTTATTTGAAATCAAAGGGTAAAATCGTCATAGTCTCTTAGGAGATTTGTTGTGTATGAACACCTTTTAAATCATTTGTTGTGCTTAATTCGCAAATATTTTAAAATCCTTGAGGAGGTATTAGATATATTTAAAGGATATGAATCCCTTGGAACAAACTCATTTCAAATCAAAGGGTAAAATCGTCATAGTCTCTTAGGCGATTTGTGGTGTATGTACACCTTTAAAATCATTTGTTGTGCTTAATTAGAAACTATTTTTGACTCCTTGAATAGGTATTAGATATATTTAAAGAATATGAATCCCTTGGATTAAACTCATTTCAAAATAAAGGGTGAAATCGTCATAGTCTCTTAGTCGATTTGTGGTGTATGTACACCTTTCAAATCATTTGTTGTGCTTAATTACAAAATATTTTTGACTCCTTGAATAGGTATTAGATATATTTAAAGAATATGAATCCCTTGGATAAAACTCATTTCAAATCAAAGAGTGAAATCGTCACAGTCTCTTAGGCGATTTATGGTGTATGAACACCATTGAAATAATTTGTTGTGCTTAATTACCAAATATTTTAGACTCCTTGAATAGGTATTAGATATATTTAAATCATATGAATCCCTTGGATCAAACGCATTTCAAATCAAAGGGTAAAATCGTCATAGTATCTTAGGCGATTTATGGTGTATGAACACCATTCAAATAATTTGTTGTGCTTAATTACCAAATATTTTTGACTCCTTGAATAGGTATTAGATATATTTAAAGCATACGAATCCCTTGGATCAAACGCATTTCAAATCAAAGCGTAAAATCGTTATAGACTCTTTGGCGATTTGTGGTGTATGAACACCATTCAAATCATATGTTGTGCTTAATTACCAAATATTTTTGAATCCTTGAATAGGTATTAGACATATTTAAAGCGTATGAATCCCTTGGATCAAACTCATTTCAAATCAAAGGTTAAAATCGTCATAGTCTCTTAGGCGATTTATGGTGTAAGAACACATTTCAAATAATTTTTTCTCCTTAATAACCAAATACTTTAGACTCTACAATTAGGTATTAGATATATTTAAAGCATATGAATCCCTTGGATCAAACTTATTTGAAATTAAAGGGTAAAATCATCATAGTCTATAAGGAGATTTGTTATGTATGAACACCTTTTAAATAATTTGTTGTGCTTAATTACCAATTTTTCTTGAATCCTTGAATAGGTATTATATATATTTAAAGGATATGAATCCCTTGGATCAAACTCATTTCAAATCAAAGGGTAAAATCGTCATAGTTTCTTAGGCGATTTGTGGTGTATGTACACCTTTCAAATCATTTGTTGTGCTTAATTACCAAATATTTTTGACTCCTTAAATGGGTATTAGATATATTTAAAGCATATGAATCCTTTGGATCAAACGCATTTCAAATCAAAGGGTTAAATCGTGATAGACTCTTAGGCGATTTGTGGTGTATGAACACCAATCATTTGTTGTGCTTAATTACCAATTGTTTTTGACTCCTTGAATAGGTATTAAATATATTTAAAGCATATGAATCCCTTGGATCAAACGCATTTCAAATCAATGGGTAGAATCGTCATAGTTTCTTAGGCAATTTGTGGTGTATGTACACCTTTCAAATCATTTGTTGTGCTTAATTACCAAATATTTTTGACTCCTTAAATGGGTATTAGATATAGTTAAAGCATATGAATCCTTTGGATCAAACGCATTTCAAATCAAAGGGTAAAATCGTCATAGTCTCTTAGGCGATTTATGGAGTAAGAACACATTTCAAATAATTTTTTCTCCTTAATAACCAAATATTTTATAGTCTACAATTAGGTATTAGATATATTAAAAGCATATAAATCTGTAGGATCATACTCACTTGAAATCAAAGGGTAAAATCGTCATAGTCTCTTAGGTGATTTGTTGTGTATGAACACCTTTTAAATCATTTGTTGTGCTTAATTACCAAATATTTTTTACTCCTTGAATAGGTATTAGATATATTTAAAGCATATGAATCCCTTGGATCAAGTTCATTTCAAATCAAAGGGTAAAATCGTCATAGTCTCTTAGGCAATTTGTGGTGTATGTACACCTTTCAAATCATTTGTTGTGCTTAATTACCAAATATTTTTGACTCCTTAAATGGGTATTAGATATAGTTAAAGCATATGAATCCTTTGGATCAAACGCATTTCAAATCAAAGGGTAAAATCGTCATAGTCTCTTAGGCGATTTATGGTGTAAGAACACATTTCAAATAATTTTTTCTCCTTAATAACCAAATACTTTAGACTCTACAATTAGGTATTAGATATATTTAAAGCATATGAATCCCTTGGATCAAACTTATTTGAAATTAAAGGGTAAAATCATCATAGTCTATAAGGAGATTTGTTATGTATGAACACCTTTTAAATAATTTGTTGTGCTTAATTACCAATTTTTCTTGAATCCTTGAATAGGTATTATATATATTTAAAGGATATGAATCCCTTGGATCAAACTCATTTCAAATCAAAGGGTAAAATCGTCATAGTTTCTTAGGCGATTTGTGGTGTATGTACACCTTTCAAATCATTTGTTGTGCTTAATTACCAAATATTTTTGACTCCTTAAATGGGTATTAGATATATTTAAAGCATATGAATCCTTTGGATCAAACGCATTTCAAATCAAAGGGTTAAATCGTGATAGACTCTTAGGCGATTTGTGGTGTATGAACACCAATCATTTGTTGTGCTTAATTACCAATTGTTTTTGACTCCTTGAATAGGTATTAAATATATTTAAAGCATATGAATCCCTTGGATCAAACGCATTTCAAATCAATGGGTAGAATCGTCATAGTTTCTTAGGCAATTTGTGGTGTATGTACACCTTTCAAATCATTTGTTGTGCTTAATTACCAAATATTTTTGACTCCTTAAATGGGTATTAGATATATTTAAAGCATATGAATCCCTTGGATCAAACGCATTTCAAATCAAAGGGTAAAATCGTCATAGTCTCTTAGGCGATTTATGGTGTAAGAACACATTTCAAATAATTTTTTCTCCTTAATAACCAAATATTTTAGACTCTACAATTAGGTATTAGATATATTTAAAGCATATGAATCCCTTGGATCAAACTTATTTGAAATTAAAGGGTAAAATCATCATAGTCTATAAGGAGATTTGTTATGTATGAACACCTTTTAAATAATTTGTTGTGCTTAATTACCAAATTTTTTTGAATCCTTGAATAGGTATTAGATATATTTAAAGGATATGAATCCCTTGGATCAAACTCATTTCAAATCAAAGGGTAAAATCGTCATAGTCTCTTAGGCGATTTGTGGTGTATGTACACCTTTCAAATCATTTGTTGTGCTTAATTACCAAATATTTTTGACTCCTTAAATGGGTATTAGATATATTTAAAGCATATGAATCCCTTGGATCAAACGCATTTCAAATCAAAGGGTTAAATCGTGATAGACTCTTAGGCGATTTGTGGTGTATGAACACCATTCAAATCATTTGTTGTGCTTAATTACCAATTGTTTTTGACTCCTTGAATAGGTATTAGATATATTTAAAGCATATGAATCCCTTGGATCAAACGCATTTCAAATCAATGGGTAGAATCGTCATAGTTTCTTAGGCGATTTGTGGTGTATGTACACCTTTCAAATCATTTGTTGTGCTTAATTACCAAATATTTTTGACTCCTTAAATGGGTATTAGATATAGTTAAAGCATATGAATCCTTTGGATCAAACGCATTTCAAATCAAAGGGTAAAATCGTCATAGTCTCTTAGGCGATTTATGGAGTAAGAACACATTTCAAATAATTTTTTCTCCTTAATAACCAAATATTTTAGAGTCTACAATTAGGTATTAGATATATTAAAAGCATATGAATCCGTTGGATCAAACTCATTTGAAATCAAAGGGTAAAATCGTCATAGTCTCTTAGGTGATTTGTTGTGTATGAACACCTTTTAAATCATTTGTTGTGCTTAATTACCAAATATTTTTTACTCCTTGAATAGGTATTAGATATATTTAAAGCATATGAATCCCTTGGATCAAGTTCATTTCAAATCAAAGGGTAAAATCGTCATAGTCTCTTAGGAGATTTGTTGTGTATGAACACCTTTTAAATCATTTGTTGTGCTTAATTACCAAATATTTTTGAATCCTTGAATAGGTATTAGATATATTTAAAGCATATGAATCCCTTTAATCAAACTTATTTCAAATCAAAGGGTAAAATCGTCATAGTCTCTTAGGTGATTTATGGTGTAAGAACACATTTCAAATAATTTTTTCTCCTTAATATCCAAATAATTTAGACTCTACAATTAGGTATTAGATATAATTAAAGCATATGAATCCCTTAGATCAAAATTATTTGAAATCAAAGGGTAAAATCGTCATAGTCTCTTAGGCGATTTATGGTGTAAGAACACATTTCAAATAATTTTTTGTCCTTAATAACCAAATATTTTAGACTCTACAATTAGGTATTAGATATATTTAAAGCATATGAATCCCTTGAATCAAACTAATTTGAAATCAAAGGGTAAAATCATCATAGTCTCTTAGGAGATTTGTTGTGTATGAACACATTTTAAATCATTTGTTGTGCTTAATTACACAAATATTTTTGAATCCTTGAATAGGTATTAGATATATTTAAAGGGTATGAATCCCTTGGATCAAACTCATTTCAAATCAAAGGGTAAAATCGTCATAGTCTCTTAGGCGATTTGTGGTGTATGTACACCTTTCAAATCGTTTGTTGTGCTTAATTAAAAAATATTTTTGACTCCTTGAATAGGTATTAGATATATTTAAAGAATATGAATCCCTTGGATAAAACTCATTTCAAATCAAAGGGTGAAATCGTCACAGTCTCTTAGGCGATTTATGGTGTATGAACACCATTCAAATAATTTGTTGTGCTTAATTACCAAATATTTGAGACTCCTTGAATAGGTATTAGATATATTTAAATCATATGAATCCCTTGGATCAAACGCATTACAAATCAAAGGGTAAAATCGTTATAGTATCTTAGGCGATTTATGGTGTATGAACACCATTCAAATAATTTGTTGTGCTTAATTACCAAATATTTTAGACTCCTTGAATAGGTATTAGATATATTTAAATCATATGAATCCCTTGGATCAAACGCATTTCAAATCAAAGGGTAAAATCGTCATAGTATCTTAGGCGATTTATGGTGTATGAACATCATTCAAATAATTTATTGTGCTTAATTTCCAAATATTTTTGACTCCTTGAATAGGTATTAGATATATTTAAATCATAGGAATCCCTTGGATCAAACGCATTTCAAATCAAAGGGTAAAATCGTCATAGACTCTTAGGCGATTTGTGGTGTATGAACACCATTCAAATCATTTGTTGTGCTTAATTACCAATTGTTTTTGACTCCTTGAATAGGTATTAGATATATTTAAAGCATATGAATCCCTTAGATCAAACGTATTTAAAATCAAAGGGTAAAATCGTCATAGTTTCTTAGGCGATTTGTGGTGTATGTACACCTTTCAAATCATTTGTTGTGCTTAATTACCAAATATTTTTGACTCCTTAAATGGGTATTAGATATATTTAAAGCATATGAATCCTTTGGATCAAACGCATTTCAAATCAAAGGGTAAAATCGTCATAGTCTCTTAGGCGATTTATGGAGTAAGAACACATTTCAAATAATTTTTTCTCCTTAATAACCAAATATTTTAGAGTCTACAATTAGGTATTAGATATATTTAAAGCATATGAATACCTTGGATCAAACTAATTTGAAATCAAAGGGTAAAATCATCATAGTCTCTTAGGTGATTTGTTGTGTATAAACACCTTTTAAATCATTTGTTGTGCTTAATTACCAAATATTTTTGAATCCTTGAATAGGTATTAGATATATTTAAAGGATATGAATCCCTTGGATCAAACTCATTTCAAATCAAAGGGTAAAATCGTCATAGTCTCTTAGGCGATTTATGGTGTATGAACACCATTCAAATAATTTGTTGTGCTTAATTACGAAATATTTTTGACTCCTTGAATAAGTATTAGATATATTTAAAGCATACGAATCCCTTGGATCAAACGCATTTCAAATCAAAGGGTAAAATAATCATAGACTCTTAGGCGATTTGAGGTGTATGAACACCATTCAAATCATTTGTTGTGCTTAATTACCAATTGTTTTTGATTCTTTAAATAGGTATTAGATATATTTAAAGCATATGAATCCCTTGGATCAAACGCATTTCAAATCAAAGGGTAAAATCGTCATAGTTTCTTAGGCGATTTGTGGTGTATGTACACCTTTCAAATCATTTGTTGTGCTTAATTACCAAATATTTTTGACTCCTTAAATGGGTATTAGATATATTTAAAGCATATGAATCCTTTGGATCAAACGCATTTCTAATCAAAGGGTAAAATCGTCATAGTCTCTTAGGCGATTTATGGAGTAAGAACACTTTTCAAATAATTTTTTCTCCTTAATAACCAAATATTTTAGAGTCTACAATTTGGTATTAGATATATTAAAAGCATATGAATCCGTTCGATCAAAGTCATTTGAAATCAAAGGGTAAAATCGTAATAGTCTCTTAGGCGATTTGTTGTGTATGAACACCTTTTAAATCATTTGTTGTGCTTAATTACCAAATATTTTTTACTCCTTGAATAGGTATTAGATATATTTAAAGCATATGAATCCCTTGGATCAAGTTCATTTCAAATCAAAGGGTAAAATCGTCATAGTCTCTTAGGAGATTTGTTGTGTATAAACACATTTTAAATCATTTGTTGCGCTTAATTACCAAATATTTTTGAATCCTTGAATAGGTATTAGATATATTTAAAGGATATGAATCCCTTGGATCAAACTCATTTCAAATCAAAGGGTAAAATCGTCATAGTGTCTTAGGCGATTTGTGGTGTATGTACACCTTTGAAATCATTTGTTGTTCTTAATTACAAAATATTTTTGACTGCTTGAATAGGTTTTTGATATATTTAAATATTATGAATCCCTTGGATAAAACTCATTTCAAATAAAAGGGTGAAATCGTCACAGTCTCTTAGGCGATTTATGGTGTATGAACACCATTCAAATAATTTGTTGTGCTTAATTACCAAATATTTTAGAATCCTTGAATAGGTATTAGATATATTTAAAGCATATGAATCCCCTGGATCAAACTCATTTCAAATCAAAGGGTAAAATCGTCATAGTCTCTTAGGCGATTTATGGTGTAAGAACACATTTCAAATAATTTTTTTGACCTTAATAACCAAATATTTTAGACTCTACAATTAGGTATTAGATATATTTAAAGCGTATGAATCCCTTGAATCAAACTAATTTGAAATCAAAGGGTAAAATCATCATAGTCTCTTAGGAGATTTGTTGTGTATGAACACATTTTAAATCAATTGTTGTGCTTAATTACCAAACATTTTTGAATCCTTGAATAGGTATTAGATATATTTAAAGGATATGAATCCCTTGGATCAAACTCATTTCAAATCAAAGGGTGAAATCGTCATAGTCTCTTAGGCGATTTGTGGTTTATGTACACCTTTCAAATCGTTTGTTGTGCTTAATTAAAAAATATTTTTGACTCCTTGAATAGGTATTAGATATATTTAAAGAATATGAATCCCTTGGATAAAACTCATTTGAAATCAAAGGGTGAAATCGTCACAGTCTCTTAGGCGATTTATGGTGTATGAACACATTTCAAATATTTTTTTCTCCTTAATAACCAAATATTTTAGACTCTACAATTAGGTATTAGATATATTTAAAGCATATGAATCCCTTGGATCAAACTAATTTGAAATCAAAGGGTAAAATCATCATAGTCTCTTAGGAGATTTGTTGTGTATGAACACATTTTAAATCATTTGTTGTGCTTAATTACCAAATATTTTTGAATCCTTGAATAGGTATTAAATATAGTTAAAGGATATGAATTCCTTGGATCAAACTCATTTCAAATCAAAGGGTAAAATCGTCATAGTCTCTTAGGCGATTTATGGTGTATGAACACCATTCAAATAATTTGATGTGCTTAATTACGAAATATTTTTGACTCCTTGAATAAGTATTAGATATATTTAAAGCATACGAATCCCTTGGATCAAACGCATTTCAAATCAAAGGGTAAAATAATCATAGACTCTTAGGCGATTTGTGGTGTATGAACACCATTCAAATCATTTGTTGTGCTTAATTACCAATTGTTTTTGATTCTTTGAATAGGTATTAGATATATTTAAAGCATATGAATCCCTTGGATCAAACGCATTTCAAATCAAAGGGTAAAATCGTCATAGTTTCTTAGGCGATTTGTGGTGTATGTACACCTTTCAAATCATTTGTTGTGCTTAATTACCAAATATTTTTTACTCCTTAAATGGGTATTAGATATATTTAAAGCATATGAATCCTTTGGATCAAACGCATTTCTAATCAAAGGGTAAAATCGTCATAGTCTCTTAGGCGATTTGTTGTGTATGAACACCTTTTAAATCATTTGTTGTGATTAATTACCAAATATTTTTTACTCCTTGAATAGGTATTAGATATATTTAAAGCATATGAATCCCTTGGATCAAGTTCATTTCAAATCAAAGGGTAAAATCGTCATAGTCTCTTAGGAGATTTGTTGTGTATAAACACATTTTAAATCATTTGTTGTGCTTAATTACCAAATATTTTTGAATCCTTGAATAGGTATTAGATATATTTAAAGGATATGAATCCCTTGGATCAAACTCATTTCAAATCAAAGGGTAAAATCGTCATAGTGTCTTAGGCGATTTGTGGTGTATGTACACCTTTGAAATCATTTGTTGTTCTTAATTACAAAATATTTTTGACTGCTTGAATAGGTTTTTGATATATTTAAATATTATGAATCCCTTGGATAAAACTCATTTCAAATCAAAGGGTGAAATCGTCACAGTCGCTTAGGCGATTTATGGTGTATGAACACCATTCAAATAATTTATTGTGCTTAATTACCAAATAGTTTAGACTCTACAATTAGGTATTAGATATATTTAAAGCATATGAATCCCTTGGATCAAACTTATTTGAATTAAAGGGTAAAATCATCATAGTCTCTAAGGAGATTTGTTATGTATGAACACCTTTTAAATTATTTGTTGTGCTTAATTACCAATTATTTTTGAATCCTTGAATAGGTATTATATATATTTAAAGGATATGAATCCCTTGGATCAAACTCATTTCAAATCAAAGGGTAAAATCGTCATAATCTCTTTGGCGATTTGTGGTGTATGTACACCTTTCAAATCATTTGTTGTGCTTAATTACAAAATATTTTTGACTCCTTGAATAGGTATTAGATATATTTAAATAATAGGAATCCCTTGGACAAAACTCATTTCAAATCAAAGGGTGAAATCGTCACAGTCTCTTAGGCGATTTATGGTGTATGAACACCATTCAAATAATTTGTTGTGCTTAATTACCAAATAAATTAGACTCCTTGAATAGGTATTAGATATATTTAAATCATATGAATCCCTTGGATCAAACATATTTCAAATCAAAGGGTATAATCGTCATAGTATCTTAGGCGAATTATGGTGTATGACCACCATTCAAATAATTTGTTGTGCTTAATTACCAAATATTTTTGACTCCATGAATAGGTATTAGATATATTTAAAAGATACAAAATCCTTGGAACAAACGCATTTCAAATCAAAGGGTTAAATCGTGATAGACTCTTAGGCGATTTGTGGTGTATGAACACCATTCAAATCATTTGTTGTGCTTAATTACCAATTGTTTTTGATTCTTTGAATAGGTATTAGATATATTTAAAGCATATGAATCCCTTGGATCAAACGCATTTCAAATCAAAGGGTAAAATCGTCATAGTTTCTTAGGCGATTTGTGGTGTATGTACACCTTTCAAATCATTTGTTGTGCTTAATTACCAAATATTTTTTACTCCTTAAATGGGTATTAGATATATTTAAAGCATATGAATCCTTTGGATCAAACGCATTTCTAATCAAAGGGTAAAATCGTCATAGTCACTTAGGCGATTTATGGTGTAAGAACACATTTCAAATAATTTTTTCTCCTTAATAACCAAATACTTTAGACTCTACAATTAGGTATTCGATATATTTAAAGCATATGAATCCCTTGGATCAAACTTATTTGAAATTAAAGGGTAAAATCATCATAGTCTGTAAGGAGATTTGTTATGTATGAACACCTTTTAAATCATTTGTTGTGCTTAATTACCAATTATTTTTGAATCCTTGAATAGGTATTATATATGTTTAAAGGATATGAATCCCTTGGATCAAACTCATTTCAAATCAAAGGGTAAAATCGTCATAATCTCTTTGGCGATTTGTGGTGTATGTACACCTTTTAAATCATTTGTTGTGCTTAATTACAAAATATTTTTGACTCCTTGAATAGGTATTAGATATATTTAAATAATAGGAATCCCTTGGATAAAACTCATTTCAAATCAAAGGGTGAAATCGTCACAGTCTCTTAGGCAATTTATGGTGTATGAACACCATTCAAATAATTTGTTGTGCTTAATTACAAAATAAATTCGACTCCTTGAATAGGTATTAGATATATTTAAATCATATGAATCCCTTGGATCAAACATATTTCAAATCAAAGGGTATAATCGTCATAGTATCTTAGGCGAATTATGGTGTATGACCACCATTCAAATAATTTGTTGTGCTTAATTACCAATTATTTTTGACTCCATGAATAGGTATTTGATATATTTAAAGCATACAAATCCCTTGGATCAAACGCATTTCAAATCAAAGGGTTAAATCGTGATAGACTCTTAGGCGATTTGTGGTGTATGAACACCATTCAAATCATTTGTTGTGCTTAATTACCAATTGTTTTTGACTCCTTGAATAGGTATTAGATATATTTAAAGCATATGAATCCCTTGGATCA
The DNA here is from genome assembly GCA_947645195.1 of Patellifolia procumbens. Taxonomy (NCBI): domain Eukaryota; kingdom Viridiplantae; phylum Streptophyta; class Magnoliopsida; order Caryophyllales; family Amaranthaceae; genus Patellifolia; species Patellifolia procumbens. Next base: position 164,794 of record CANSGD010000800.1, read on the forward strand.
AACGCATTTCAAATCAATGGGTAGAATCGTCATAGTCTCTTAGGCGATTTGTGGTGTATGTACAAATTAAAAATCATTTGTTGTGCTTAATTAGAAACTATTTTTGACTACTTGAATAGGTATTAGATATATTTAAAGAATATGAATCCCTTGGATTAAACTCATTTCAAAATAAAGGGTGAAATCGTCATAGTCTCGTAGTCGATTTGTGGTGTATGTACACCTTTCAAATCATTTGTTGTGCTTAATTACAAAATATTTTTGACTCCATGAATAGGTATTAGATATATTTAAACAATATGAATCCCTTGGATAAAACTCATTTCAAATCAAAGGGTGAAATCGTCACAGTCTCTTAGGCGATTTATGGTGTATGAACACCATTCAAATAATTTGTTGTGCTTAATTACCAAATATTTTAGACTCCTTGAATAGGTATTAGATATATTTAAATCATATGAATCCCTTGGATCAAACGCATTTCAAATCAAAGGGTAAAATCGTCATAGTCTCTTAGGCGATTTATGGTGTAAGAACACATTTCAAATAATTTTTTTGACCTTAATAACCAAATATTTTAGACTCTACAATTAGGTATAAGATATATTTAAAGCATATGAATCCCTTGGATCAAACTAATTTGAAATCAAAGGGTAAAATCATCATAGTCTCTTAGGAGATTTGTTGTGTATGAACACATTTTAAATCATTTGTTGTGCTTAATTACCAAATATTTTTGAATCCTTGAATAGGTATTAGATATATTTAAAGGATATGAATCCCTTGGATCAAACTCATTTCAAATCAAAGGGTAAAATCGTCATAGTCTCTTAGGCGATTTGTGGTGTATGTACACCTTTCAAATCGTTTGTTGTGCTTAATTAAAAAATATTTTTGACTCCTTGAAAAGGTATTAGATATATTTAAAGAATACGAATCCCTTGGATAAAACTCATTTCAAATCAAAGGGTAAAATCGTCATAGTCTCTTAGGCGATTTATGGTGTATGAACACATTTCAAATAATTTTTTCTCCTTAATAACCAAATATTTTAGACTCTACAATTAGGTATTAGATATATTTAAAGCATATGAATCCCTTGGATCAAACTTATTTGAAATCAAAGGGTAAAATCATCATAGTCTCTTAGGAGATTTGTTGTGTATGACCACATTTTAAATCATTTGTTGTGCTTAATTACCAAATATTTTTGAATCCTTGAATAGGTATTAGATATATTTAAAGGATATGAATCCCTTGGATCAAACTCATTTCAAATCAAAGGGTAAAATCGTCATAGTCTCTTAGGCGATTTGTGGTGTATGTACACCTTTCAAATCATTTGTTGTGCTTAATTACAAAATATTTTTGACTCCTTGAATAGGTATTAGATATATTTAAAGAATATGAATCCCTTGGATAAAACTCATTTCAAATCAAAGGGTGAAATCGTCACAGTCTCTTAGGCGATTTATGGTGTATGAACACCATTCAAATAATTTGTTGTGCTTAATTACCAAATATTTTAGACTCCTTGAATAGGTATTAGATATATTTAAATCATATGAATCCCTTGGATCAAACACATTTCAAATCAAAGGGTAAAATCGTCATAGTATCTTAGGCGATTTATGGTGTATGAACACCATTCAAATAATTTGTTGTGCTTAATTACCAAATATTTTTGACTCCTTGAATAGGTATTAGATATATTTAAAGCATACGAATCCCTTGGATCAAACGCATTTCAAATCAAAGGGTAAAATCGTCATAGACTCTTAGGCGATTTGTGGTGTATGAACACCATTCAAATCATTTGTTGTGCTTAATTACCAATTGTTTTTGATTCTTTGAATAGGTATTAGATATATTTAAAGCATATGAATCCCTTGGATCAAACGCATTTCAAATCAAAGGGTAAAATCGTCATAGTTTCTTAGGCGATTTGTGGTGTATGTACACCTTTCAAATCATTTGTTGTGCTTAATTACCAAATATTTTTGACTCCTTAAATGGGTATTAGATATATTTAAAGCATATGAATCCTTTGGATCAAACGCATTTCAAATCAAAGGGTAAAATCGTCATAGTCTCTTAGGCGATTTATGGAGTAAGAACACATTTCAAATAATTTTTTCTCCTTAATAACCAAATATTTTAGAGTCTACAATTAGGTATTAGATATATTAAAAGCATATGAATCCGTTGGATCAAAGTCATTTGAAATCAAAGGGTAAAATCGTCATAGTCTCTTAGGCGATTTGTTGTGTATGAACACCTTTTAAATCATTTGTTGTGCTTAATTACCAAATATTCTTTACTCCTTGAATAGGTATTAGATATATTTAAAGCATATGAATCCCTTGGATCAAGTTCATTTCAAATCAAAGGGTAAAATCGTCATAGTCTCTTAGGAGATTTGTTGTGTATGAACACCTTTTAAATCATTTGTTGTGCTTAATTACCAAATATTTTTGAATCCTTGAATAGGTATTAGATATATTTAAAGGATATGAATCCCTTGGATCAAACTCATTTCAAATCAAAGGGTAAAATCGTCATAGTCTCTTAGGCGATTTGTGGTGTATGTACACCTTTGAAATCATTTGTTGTTCTTAATTACAAAATATTTTTGACTCCTTGAATAGGTATTTGATATATTTAAATAATAGGAATCTCTTGGATAAAACACATTTCAAATCAAAGGGTGAAATCGTCACAGTCTCTTAGGCGATTTATGGTGTATGAACACCATTCAAATAATTTGTTGTGCTTAATTACCAAATATTTTAGACTCCTTGAATAGGTATTAGATATATTTAAAGCATATGAATCCCTTGGATCAAACTCATTTCAAATCAAAGGGTAAAATCATCATAGTCTCTTAGGCGATTTATGGTGTAAGAACACATTTCAAATAATTTTTTCTCCTTAATAACCAAATATTTTAGACTCTACAATTAGGTATTAGATATATTTAAAGCATATGAATCCCTTGGATCAAACTTATTTGAAATTAAAGGGTAAAATCATCATAGTCTCTTAGGAGATTTGTTGGGTATGAACACCTTTTAAATCATTTGTTGTGCTTAATTACCAATTATTTTTGAATCATTGAATAGGTATTATATATGTTTAAAGGATATGAATCCCTTGGATCAAACTCATTTCAAATCAAAGGGTAAAATCGTCATAATCTCTTTGGCGATTTGTGGTGTATGTACACCTTTCAAATCATTTGTTGTGCTTAATTACAAAATATTTTTGACTCCTTGAATAGGTATTAGATATATTTAAAGAATATGAATCCCTTGGATAAAACTCATTTCAAATCAAAGGGTGAAATCGTCACAGTCTCTTAGTTGATTTATGGTGTATGAACACCATTCAAATAATTTGTTGTGCTTAATTACCAAATATTTTAGACTCCTTGAATAGGTATTAGATATATTAAATCATATGAATCCCTTGGATCAAACACATTTCAAATCAAAGGGTAAAATCGTCATTGTATCTTAGGCGATTTATGGTGTATGAACACCATTCAAATAATTTGTTGTGCTTAATTACCAAATATTTTTGACTCCTTGAATAGGTATTAGATATATTTAAAGCATACGAATCCCTTGGATCAAACGCATTTCAAATCAAAGGGTAAAATCATCATAGACTCTTAGGCGATTTGTGGTGTATGAACACCATTCAAATCATTTGTTGTGCTTAATTACCAATTGTTTTTGATTCTTTGAATAGATATTAGATATATTTAAAGCATATGAATCCCTTGGATCAAACGCATTTCAAATCAAAGGGTAAAATCGTCATAGTTTCTTAGGCGATTTGTGGTGTATGTACACCTTTCAAATCATTTGTTGTGCTTAATTACCAAATATTTTTGACTCCTTAAATGGGTATTAGATATATTTAAAGCATATGAATCCTTTGGATCAAACGCATTTCTAATCAAAGGGTAAAATCGTCATAGTCTCTTAGGCGATTTATGGAGTAAGAACACATTTCAAATAATTTTTTCTCCTTAATAACCAAATATTTTAGAGTCTACAATTCGGTATTAGATATATTAAAAGCATATGAATCCGTTGGATCAAAGTCATTTGAAATCAAAGGGTAAAATCGTCATAGTCTCTTAGGCGATTTGTTGTGTATGAACACCTTTTAAATCATTTGTTGTGATTAATTACCAAATATTTTTTACTCCTTGAATAGGTATTAGATATATTTAAAGCATATGAATCCCTTGGATCATGTTCATTTTAAATCAAAGGGTAAAATCGTCATAGTCTCTTAGGAGATTTGTTGTGTATAAACACATTTTAAATCATTTGTTGTGCTTAATTACCAAATATTTTTGAATCCTTGAATAGGTATTAGATATATTTAAAGGATATGAATCCCTTGGATCAAACTCATTTCAAATCAAAGGGTAAAATCGTCATAGTGTCTTAGGCGATTTGTGGTGTATGTACACCTTTGAAATCATTTGTTGTTCTTAATTACAAAATATTTTTGATTCCTTGAATAGGTATTTGATATATTTAAATAATATGAATCTCTTGGATAAAACTCATTTCAAATCAAAGGGTGAAATCGTCATAGTCTCTTAGGCGATTTATGGTGTATGAACACCATTCAAATAATTTGTTGTGCTTAATTACCAAATATTTTAGACTCCTTGAATAGGTATTAGATATATTTAAAGCATATGAATCCCCTGGATGAAACTCATTTCAAATCAAAGGGTAAAATCATCATAGTCTCTTAGGCGATTTATGGTGTAAGAACACATTTCAAATAATTTTTTCTCCTTAATAACCAAATACTTTAGACTCTACAATTAGGTATTCGATATATTTAAAGCATATGAATCCCTTGGATCAAACTTATTTGAAATTAAAGGGTAAAATCATCATAGTCTCTAAGGTGATTTGTTAGGTATGAACACCTTTTAAATCATTTGTTGTGCTTAATTACCAATTGTTTTTGACTCCTTGAATAGGTATTAGATATATTTAAAGCATATGAATCCCTTGGATCAAACGCATTTCAAATCAATGGGTAGAATCGTCATAGTCTCTTAGGCGATTTGTGGAGTATGTACAAATTAAAAATCATTTGTTGTGCTTAATTAGAAACTATTTTTGACTCCTTGAATAGGTATTAGATATATTTAAAGAATATGAATCCCTTGGATTAAACTCATTTCAAAATAAAGGGTGAAATCGTCATAGTCTCGTAGTCGATTTGTGGTGTATGTACACCTTTCAAATCATTTGTTGTGCTTAATTACAAAATATTTTTGACTCCTTGAATAGGTATTAGATATATTTAAACAATATGAATCCCTTGGATAAAACTCATTTCAAATCAAAGAGTGAAATCGTCACAGTCTCTTAGGCGATTTATGGTGTATGAACACCATTCAAATAATTTGTTGTGCTTAATTACCAAATATTTTAGACTCCTTGAATAGGTATTAGTTATATTTAAATCATATGAATCCCTTGGATCAAACGCATTTCAAATCAAAGGGTAAAATCGTCATAGTCTCTTAGGCGATTTATGGTGTAAGAACACATTTCAAATAATTTTTTTGACCTTAATAACCAAATATTTTAGACTCTACAACTAGGTATTAGATATATTTAAAGCATATGAATCCCTTGAATCAAACTAATTTGAAATCAAAGGGTAAAATCATCATAGTCTCTTAGGAGATTTGTTGTGTATGAACACATTTTAAATCATTTGTTGTGCTTAATTACCAAATATTTTTGAATCCTTGAATAGGTATTAGATATATTTAAAGGATATGAATCCCTTGGATAAAACTCATTTCAAATCAAAGGGTAAAATCGTCATAGTCTATTAGGCGATTTGTGGTGTATGTACACCTTTCAAATCGTTTGTTGTGCTTAATTAAAAAAATATTTTTGACTCCTTGAATAGATATTAGATATATTTAAAGAATACGAATCCCTTGGATAAAACTCATTTCAAATCAAAGGGTGAAATCGTCACAGTCTCTTAGGCGATTTATGGTGTATGAACACATTTCAAATAATTTTTTCTCCTTAATAACAAAATATTTTAGACTCTACAATTAGGTTTTAGATATATTTAAAGCATATGAATCCCTTGGATCAAACTTATTTGAAATCAAAGGGTAAAATCATCATTGTCTCTTAGGAGATTTGTTGTGTATGAACACATTTTAAATCATTTGTTGTGCTTAATTACAAAATATTTTTGAATCCTTGAATAGGTATTACATATATTTAAAGGATATGAATCCCTTGAATCAAACTCATTTCAAATCAAAGGGTAAAATCTTCATAGTCTCTTAGACGATTTGTGAAGTTTGTACACCTTTCAAATCATTTGTTGTCCTTAATTACAAAATATTTTTGACTCCTTGAATAGGTATTAGATATATTTAAAGAATATGAATCCCTTGGATAAAACTCATTTCTAATCAAAGGGTGAAATCGTCACAGTCTCTTAGTTGATTTATGGTGTATGAACACCATTCAAATAATTTGTTGTGCTTAATTACCAAATATTTTAGACTCCTTGAATAGGTATTAGATATATTAAATCATATGAATCCCTTGGATCAAACACATTTCAAATCAAAGGGTAAAATCGTCATTGTATCTTAGGCGATTTGTGGTGTATGAACACCATTCAAATCATTTGTTGTGCTTAATTACCAATTGTTTTTGATTCTTTGAATAGGTATTAGATATATTTAAAGCATATGAATCCCTTGGATTAAACGCATTTCAAATCAAAGGGTAAAATCGTCATAGTTTCTTAGGCGATTTGTGGTGTATGTACACCTTTCAAATCATTTGTTGTGCTTAATTACCAAATATTTTTACTCTTTAAATGGGTATTAGATATATTTAAAGCATATGAAACCTTTGGATCAAACGCATTTCTAATCAAAGGGTAAAATCGTCATAGTCTCTTAGGCGATTTATGAAGTAAGAACACATTTCAAATACTTTTTTCTCCTTAATAACCAAATATTTTAGAGTGTACAATTCGGTATTAGATATATTAAAAGCATATGAATCCTTTGGATCAAAGTCATTTGAAATCAAAAGGGTAAAATCGTCATAGTCTCTTAGGCGATTTGTTGTGTATGAACACCTTTTAAATCATTTGTTGTGCTTAATTACCAAATATTTTTTACTCCTTGAATAGGTATTAGATATATTTAAAGCATATGAATCCCTTGGATCAAGTTCATTTCAAATCAAAGGGTAAAATCGTCATAATCTCTTAGGAGATTTGTTGTGTATAAACACATTTTAAATCATTTGTTGTGCTTAATTACCAAATATTTTTGAATCCTTGAATAGGTATTAGATATATTTAAAGGATATGAATCCCTTGGATCAAACTCATTTCAAATCAAAGGGTAAAATCGTCATAGTGTCTTAGGCGATTTGTGGTGTATGTACACCTTTGAAATCATTTGTTGTTCTTAATTACAAAATATTTTTGACTCCTTGAATAGGTATTTGATATATTTAAATAATATGAATCCCTTGGATAAAACTCATTTCAAATCAAAGGGTGAAATCGTCACAGTCTCTTAGGCGATTTATGGTGTATGAACACCATTCAATTAATTTGTTGTGCTTAATTACGAATTATTTTAGACTCCTTGAATAGGTATTAGATATATTTAAAGCATATGAATCCCCTGGATCAAACTCATTTCAAATCAAAGGGTAAAATCGTCATAGTCTCTTAGGCGATTTATGGTGTAAGAACACATTTCAAATAATTTTTTCTCCTTAATAACCAAATACTTTAGACTCTACAATTAGGTATTAGATATATTTAAAGGATATGAATCCCTTGGATAAAACTCATTTCAAATCAAAGGGTAAAATCGTCATAGTCTATTAGGCGATTTGTGGTGTATGTACACCTTTCAAATCGTTTGTTGTGCTTAATTAAAAAATATTTTTGACTCCTTGAATAGATATTAGATATATTTAAAGAATACGAATCCCTTGGATAAAACTCATTTCAAATCAAAGGGTGAAATCCTCACAGTCTCTTAGGCAATTTATGGTGTATGAACACATTTCAAATAATTTTTTCTCCTTAATAACAAAATATTTTAGACTCTACAATTAGGTTTTAGATATATTTAAAGCATATGAATCCCTTGGATCAAACTTATTTGAAATCAAAGGGTAAAATCATCATTGTCTCTTAGGAGATTTGTTGTGTATGAACACATTTTAAATCATTTGTTGTGCTTAATTACAAAATATTTTTGAATCCTTGAATAGGTATTACATATATTTAAAGGATATGAATCCCTTGAATCAAACACATTTCAAATCAAAGGGTAAAATCTTCATAGTCTCTTAGGCGATTTGTGGTGTTTGTACACCTTTCAAATCATTTGTTGTCCTTAATTACAAAATATTTTTGACTCCTTGAATAGGTATTAGATATATTTAAAGAATATGAATCCCTTGGATAAAACTCATTTCTAATCAAAGGGTGAAATCGTCACAGTCTCTTAGTTGATTTATGGTGTATGAACACCATTCAAATAATTTGTTGTGCTTAATTACCAAATATTTTAGACTCCTTGAATAGGTATTAGATATATTAAATCATATGAATCCCTTGGATCAAACACATTTCAAATCAAAGGGTAAAATCGTCATTGTATCTTAGGCGATTTGTGGTGTATGAACACCATTCAAATCATTTGTTGTGCTTAATTACCAATTGTTTTTGATTCTTTGAATAGGTATTAGATATATTTAAAGCATATGAATCCCTTGGATTAAACGCATTTCAAATCAAAGGGTAAAATCGTCATAGTTTCTTAGGCGATTTGTGGTGTATGTACACCTTTCAAATCATTTGTTGTGCTTAATTACCAAATATTTTTGACTCTCTTAAATGGGTATTAGATATATTTAAAGCATATGAAACCTTTGGATCAAACGCATTTCTAATCAAAGGGTAAAATCGTCATAGTCTCTTAGGCGATTTATGAAGTAAGAACACATTTCAAATACTTTTTTCTCCTTAATAACCAAATATTTTAGAGTGTACAATTCGGTATTAGATATATTAAAAGCATATGAATCCTTTGGATCAAAGTCATTTGAAATCAAAAGGGTAAAATCGTCATAGTCTCTTAGGCGATTTGTTGTGTATGAACACCTTTTAAATCATTTGTTGTGCTTAATTACCAAATATTTTTTACTCCTTGAATAGGTATTAGATATATTTAAAGCATATGAATCCCTTGGATCAAGTTCATTTCAAATCAAAGGGTAAAATCGTCATAATCTCTTAGGAGATTTGTTGTGTATAAACACATTTTAAATCATTTGTTGTGCTTAATTACCAAATATTTTTGAATCCTTGAATAGGTATTAGATATATTTAAAGGATATGAATCCCTTGGATCAAACTCATTTCAAATCAATGGGTAAAATCGTCATAGTGTCTTAGGCGATTTGTGGTGTATGTACACCTTTGAAATCATTTGTTGTTCTTAATTACAAAATATTTTTGACTCCTTGAATAGGTATTTGATATATTTAAATAATATGAATCCCTTGGATAAAACTCATTTCAAATCAAAGGGTGAAATCGTCACAGTCTCTTAGGCGATTTATGGTGTATGAACACCATTCAATTAATTTGTTGTGCTTAATTACGAATTATTTTAGACTCCTTGAATAGGTATTAGATATATTTAAAGCATATGAATCCCCTGGATCAAACTCATTTCAAATCAAAGGGTAAAATCGTCATAGTCTCTTAGGCGATTTATGGTGTAAGAACACATTTCAAATAATTTTTTCTCCTTAATAACCAAATACTTTAGACTCTACAATTAGGTATTAGATATATTTAAAGCATATGAATCCCTTGGATCAAACTTATTTCAAATCAAAGGGTTAAATCGTGATAGACTCTTAGGCGATTTGTGGTGTATGAACACCATTCAAATCATTTGTTGTGGTTAATTACCAATTGTTTTTGACTCCTTGAATAGGTATTAGATATATTTAAAGCATATGAATCCCTTGGATCAAACGCATTTCAAATCAATGGGTAGAATAGTCATAGTCTCTTAGGCGATTGGTGGTGTATGTACAAATTTAAAATCATTTGTTGTGCTTAATTAGAAATTATTTTTGACTCCTTTAATAGGTATTAGATATATTTAAAGAATATGAATCCCTTGGATTAAACTCATTTCAAAATAAAGGGTGAAATCGTCATAGTCTCGTAGTCGATTTGTGGTGTATGTACACCTTTCAAATCATTTGTTGTGCTTAATTACAAAAAATTTTTGACTCATTGAAGATGTATTAGATATATTTAAAGAATATGAATCCCTTGGATAAAACTCATTTCAAATCAAAGTGTGAAATCGTCACAGTCTCTTAGGCGATTTATGGTGTATGAACACCATTCAAATAATTTGTTGTGCTTAATTACCAAATAATTTAGACTCCTTGAATAGGTATTAGTTATATTTAAATCATATGAATCACTTGGATCAAACGCATTTCAAATCAAAGGGTAAAATCGTCATAGTATCTTAGGCAATTAATGGTGTATGAACACCATTCAAATAATTTGATGTGCTTAATTACCAAAAAATTTTGACTCCTTGAATAGGTATTAGATATATTTAAAGCATGCGAATCCCTTGGATCAAACGCATTTCAAATCAAAGGGTAAAATCGTCATAGACTATTAGGCGATTTGTGGTGTATGAACACCATTGAAATCATTTGTTGTGCTTAATTACAAAATATTTTTGAATCCTTGAATAGGTATTAGACATATTTAAAGCATATGAATCCCTTGGATCAAACTCATTTCAAATCAAAGGGTAAAATCGTCATAGTCTCTTAGGCAATTTAAGGTGTAAGAACACATTTCAAATAATTTTTTCTCCTTAATAACAAAATACTTTAGACTCTACAATTAGGTATTAGATATATTTAAAGCATATGAATCCCTTAGATTAAACTTATTTGAAATCAAAGGGTAAAATCATCATAGTCTCTAAGGAGATTTGCTATGTATGAACACCTTTTAAATCATTTGTTGTGCTTAATTACCAATTATTGTTGAATCCTTGAATAGGTATTATATATATTTAAAGGATATGAATCCCTTGGATCTAACTCATTTCAAATCAAAGGGTAAAATCGTCATAATCTCTTTGGCGATTTGTGGTGTATGTACACCTTTCAAATCATTTGTTATGCTTAATTAAAAACTATTTTTGACTCCTTGAATAGGTATTAGATATATTTAAATAATATGAATCCCTTGGATAAAACTCATTTCAAATCAAAGGGTGAAATCGTCACAATCTCTTAGGCGATTTATGGTGTATGAACACCATTCAAATAATTTGTTGTGCTTAATTACCAAATAAATTAGACTCCTTGAATAGGTATTAGATATATTTAAATCATATGAATCCCTTGGATCAAACACATTTCAAATCAAAGGGTATAATCGTCATAGTATCTTAGGCCATTTATGGTGTATGAGCACCATTCAAAAAATTTGTTGTGCTTAATTAACAAATATTTTTGACTCCTTGAATAGGTATTAGATATATTTAAAGCATATGAATCCCTTGGATCAAACGCATTTCAAATCAAAGGGTTAAATCGTCATAGTTTCTTAGGCGATTTGTGGTGTATGTACACCTTTCAAATTATTTGTTGTGCTTAATTACCAAATATTTTTGACTCCTTAAATGGGTATTAGATATATTTATAGCATATGAATCCTTTGGATCAAATGCTTTTTAAATCAAAGGGTAAAATCGTCATAGTCTCTTAGGCAATTTATGGAGTAAGAACACATTTCAAATAATTTTGTATCCTTAATAACCAAATATTTTAGAGTCTACAATTAGGTATTAGATATCTTAAAAGCATATGAATCCGTTGGATCAAACTCATTTGAAATCAAAGGGTAAAATCGTCATAGTCTCTTAGGTGATTTGTTGTGTATGAACACCTTTTAAATCATTGGTTGTGCTTAATTACCAAATATTTTTTACTCCTTGAATAGGTATTAGATATATTTAAAGCCTATGAATCCCTTGGATCAAGTTCATTTCAAATCAAAGGGTAAAATCGTCATAGTCTCTTAGGAGATTTGTTGTGTATGAAAACATTTTAAATCATTAGTTGTGCTTAATTACCAAATATTTTTGAATCCTTGAATAGGTATTAGATATATTTAAAGGATATGAATCCCTTGGATCAAACTCATTTCAAATCAAAGGGTAAAATCATCATAGACTCTTAGGCGATTTGTGGTGTATGAACACCATTCAAATCATTTGTTGTGCTTAATTACCAATTTTTTTTGATTCTTTGAATACGTATTAGATATATTTAAAGCATATGAATCCCTTGGATCAAACGCATTTCAAATCAAAGGGTAAAATCGTCATAGTTTCTTAGGCGATTTGTGGTGTATGTACACCTTTCAAATCATTTGTTGTGCTTAATTACCAAATATTTTTACTCCTTAAATGGGTATTAGATATATTTAAAGCATATGAATCCTTTGGATCAAACGCATTTCAAATCAAAGGGTAAAATCGTCATAGTCTCTTAGGCGATTTATGGAGTAAGAACACATTTCATATAATTTTTTCTCCTTAATAACCAAATATTTTAGGGTCTACAATTCGGTATTAGATATATTAAAAGCATATGAATCCGTTGGATCAAAGTCATTTGAAATCAAAGGGTAAAATCGTCATAGTCTCTTAGGCGATTTGTTGTGTATGAACACCTTTTAAATCATTTGTTGTGCTTAATTACCAAATATTTTTTACTCCTTGAATAGGTATTAGATATATTTAAAGCATATGAATCCCTTGGATCAAGTTCATTTCAAATCAAAGGGTAAAATCGTCATAGTCTCTTAGGAGATTTGTTGTGTATAAACAAATTTTAAATCATTTGTTGTGCTTAATTACCAAATATTTTTGAATCCTTGAATAGGTATTAGATATATTTAAAGGATATGAATCCCATGGATCAAACTCATTTCAAATTAAAGGGTAAAATCGTCATAATCTCTTTGGCGATTTGTGGTGTATGTACACCTTTCAAATCATTTGTTGTGCTTAATTACAAAATATTTTTGACTCATTGAATAGGTATTAGATATATTTAAATAATAGGAATCCCTTGGATAAAACTCATTTCAAATCAAAGGGTGAAACGTCACAGTCTCTTAGGCGATTTATGGTGTATGAACACCATTCAAATAATTTGTTGTGCTTAATTACCAAATAAATTAGACTCCTTGAATAGGTATTAGATATATTTAAATCATATGAATCACTTGGATCAAACATATTTCAAATCAAAGGGTATAATCGTCATAGTATCTTAGGCGAATTATGGTGTATGACCACCATTCAAATAATTTGTTGTGCTTAATTACCAAATATTTTTGACTCCATGAATAGGTATTAGATATATTTAAAGCATACAAATCCCTTGGATCAAACGCATTTCAAATCAAAGGGTTAAATCGTTATAGACTCTTAGGCGATTTGTGGTGTATGAACACCATTCAAATCATTTGTTGTGGTTAATTAACAATTGTTTTTGACTCCTTGAATAGGTATTAGATATATTTAAAGAATATGAATCCCTTGGATCAAACGCATTTCAAATCAATGGGTAGAATCGTCATAGACTCTAAGGTGATTTGTGGTGTATGAACACCATTCAAATCATTTGTTGTGCTTAATTACCAATTGTTTTTGACTCCTTGAATAGGTATTAGATATATTTAAAGGATATGAATCCCTTGGATCTAACTCATTTCAAATCAAAGGGTAAAATCATCATAATCTCTTTGGCGATTTGTGGTGTATGTACACCTTTCAAATCATTTCTTATGCTTAATTAAAAAACATTTTTGACTCCTTGAATAGGTATTAGATATATTTAAATAATATGAATCCCTTGGATAAAACTCATTTCAAATCAAAGGGTGAAATTGTCACAGTCACTTAGGCGATTTATGGTGTATGAACACCATTCAAATAATTTGTTGTGCTTAATTACCAAATAAATTAGACTCCTTGAATAGGTATTAGATATATTTAAATCATATGAATCCCTTGGATCAAACACATTTCAAATCAAAGGGTATAATCGTCATAGTATCTTAGGCGATTTATGGTGTATGAGCACCATTCAAAAAATTTGTTGTGCTTAATTACCAAATATTTTTGACTCCTTGAATAGGTATTAGATATATTTAAAGCATATGAATCCCTTGGATCAAACACATTTCAAATCAAAGGGTAAAATCGTCATTGTATCTTAGGCGATTTATAGTGTATGAGCACCATTCAAAAAATTTGTTGTGCTTAATTACCAAATATTTTTTACTCCTTGAATAGGTATTAGATATATTTAAAGCGTACGAATCCCTTGGATCAAACGCATTTCAAATCGAAGGGTTAAATCGTGATAGACTCTTAGGCGATTTGTGGTGTATGAACACCATTCAAATCATATGTTGTGCTTAATTACCAATTGTTTTTGACTCCTTGAATAGGTATTAGATATATTTAAAGAATATGAATCCCTTGGATCAAACGCATTTCAAATCAATGGGTAGAATTTGTAGTGTATGTACACCTTTCAAATAATTTGTTGTGCTTAATTACCAAATATTTTTGACTCCTTAAATGGGTATTAGATATATTTGTAGCATATGAATCCTTTGGATCAAACGCATTTCAAATCAAAGGGTAAAATCGTCATAGTCTCTTAGGCAATTTATGGAGTAAGAACACATTTCAAATAATTTTTTCTCCCTAATAACCAAATATTTTAGAGTCTACAATTAGGTATTACATATCTTAAAAGCATATGAATCCGTTGGATAAAACTCATTTGAAATCAAAGGGTAAAATCGTCATAGTCTCTTAGGTGATTTGTTGTGTATGAACACCTTTTAAATCATTTGTTGTGCTTAAATACCAAATATTTTTTACTCCTTGAATAGGTATTAGATATATTTAAAGCATATGAATCCCTTGGATCAAGTTCATTTCAAATCAAAGGGTAAAATCGTCATACTCTCTTAGGAGATTTGTTGTGTATGAACACATTTTAAATCATTTGTTGTGCTTAATTACCAAATATTTTTGAATCCTTGAATAGGTATTAGATATATTTAAAGGATATGAATCCCTTGGATCAAACTCATTTCAAATCAAAGGGTAAAATCATCATAGACTCTTAGGCGATTTGTGGTGTATGAACACCATTCAAATCATTTGTTGTGCTTAATTACCAATTGTTTTTGATTCTTTGAATAGGTATTAGATATATTTAAAGCATATGAATCCCTTGGATCAAACGCATTTCAAATCAAAGGGTAAAATCGTCATAGTTTCTTAGGCGATTTGTGGTGTATGTACACCTTTCAAATCATTTGTTGTGCTTAATTACCAAATATTTTTACTCCTTAAATGGGTATTAGATATATTTAAAGCATATGAATCCTTTGGATCAAACGCATTTTAAATCAAAGGGTAAAATCGTCATAGTCTCTTAGGCGATTTATGGAGTAAGAACATATTTCAAATAATTTTTTCTCCTTAATAACCAAATATTTTAGAGTCTACAATTCGGTATTAGATATATTAAAAGCATATGAATCCGTTGGATCAAAGTCATTTGAAATCAAAGGGTAAAATCGTCATAGTCTCTTAAGCGATTTGTTGTGCATGAACAGCTTTTATATCATTTGTTGTGCTTAATTACCAAATATTTTTTACTCCTTGAATAGGTATTAGATATATTTAAAGCATATGAATCCCTTGGATCAAGTTCATTTCAAATCAAAGGGTAAAATCGTCATAGTCTCTTAGGAGATTTGTTGTGTATGAACACATTTTAAATCATTTGTTGTGCTTAATTACCAAATATTTTTGAATCCTTGAATAGGTATTAGATATATTTAAAGGATATGAATCCCTTGGATCAAACTCATTTCAAATCAAAGGGTAAAATCGTCATAGTGTCTTAGGCGATTTGTGGTGTATGTACACCTTTGAAATAATTTGTTGTTCTTAATTACAAAATATTTTTGACTCCTTGAATAGGTTTTTGATATATTTAAATAATATGAATCCCTTGGATACAACTCATTTCAAATCAAAGGGTGAAATCGTCACAGTCTCTTAGGCGATTTATGGTGTATGAACACCATTCAAATAATTTGTTGTGCTTAATTACCAAATATTTTAGACTCCTTGAATAGGTATTAGATATATTTAAAGCATATGAATCCCCTGGATCAAACTCATTTCAAAACAAAGGGTAAAATCGTCATAGTCTCTTAGGCGATTTATGGTGTAAGAACACATTTCAAATAATTTTTTCTCCTTAATAACCAAATACTTTAGACTCTACAATTAGGTATTAGATATATTTAAAGCATATGAATCCCTTTGATCAAACTTATTTGAAATTAAAGGGTAAAATCATCATAGTCTCTAAGGAGATTTGTTATGTATGAACACCTTTTAAATCATTTGTTGTGCTTAATTACCAATTGTTTTTGAATCCTTGAATAGGTATTATATATATTTAAAGGATATGAATCCCTTGGATCAAACTCATTTCAAATCAAAGGGTAAAATCGTCATAATCTCTTTGGCGATTTGTGATGTTTGTACTCCTTTCAAATCATTTGTTGTGCTTAATTACATAATATTTTTTACTCCTTGAATAGGTATTAGATATATTTAAATAATAGGAATCCCTTGGATAAAACTCATTTCAAATCAAAGGGTGAAATCGTCACAGTCTCTTAGGCAATTTATGGTGTATGAACACCATTCAAATAATTTGTTGTGCTTAATTACCAAATAAATTAGACTCCTTGAATAGGTATTAGATATATTTAAATCATATGAATCCCTTGGATCAAACATATTTCAAATCAAAGGGTATAATCGTCATAGTATCTTAGGCGAATTATGGTGTATGACCACCATTCAAATAATTTGTTTTGCTTAATTACCAAATATTTTTGACTCCATGAATAGGTATTAGATATATTTAAAGCATACAAATCCCTTGGATCAAACGCATTTCAAATCAAAGGATTAAATCGTGATAGACTCTTAGGCGATTTGTGGTGTATGAACACCATTCAAATCATTTGTTGTGATTAATTTCCAATTGTTTTTGACTCCTTGAATAGGTATTAGATATATTTAAAGCATATGAATCCCTTAGATCAAACGCATTTCAAATCAATGGGTAGAATCGTCATAGTCTCTTAGGCGATCTATGGTGTATGTACAAATTTAAAATCATTTGTTGTGCTTAATTAGAAACTATTTTTGACTCCTTGAATAGGTATTAGATATATTTAAAGAATATGAATCCCTTGGATTAAACTCATTTCAAAATAAAGGGTGAAATCATCATAGTCTCGTAGTCGATTTGTGGTGTATGTACACCTTTCAAATCATTTGTTGTGCTTAATTACAAAATATTTTTGACTCCTTGAATAGGTATTAGATATATTTAAAGAATATGAATCCCTTGGATAAAACTCATTTCAAATCAAAGAGTGAAATCGTCACAGTCTCTTAGGCGATTTATAGTGTATGAACACCATTCAAATAATTTGTTGTGCTTAATTACCAAGTATTTTAGACTCCTTGAATAGGTATTAGTTATATTTAAATCATATGAATCCCTTGGATCAAACGCATTTCAAAACAAAGGGTAAAATCGTCATAGTCTCTTAGGCGATTTATGGTGTAAGAACACATTTCAAATAATTTTTTTGACCTTAATAACCAAATATTTTAGACTCTACAATTAGGTATTAGATATATTTAAAGCATATGAATCCCTTGAATCAAACTAATTTGAAATCAAAGGGTAAAATCATCATAGTCTCTTAGGAGATTTGTTGTGTATGAACACCTTTTAAATCATTTGTTGTGCTTAATGATGCAGGAGCATCCATGATCAATCCAAGTTTCCTAGCAAAGAGTCATCAAGAAGAGATTAAGGTGAAGGAGATTCAATTCATTAGCTTACTTAATCCAATTTCGAACAAGCAAGTACTTCGAATTGTTAATTAAGCTTAACACCTTCTTAATCTATTTTAAGCCTTGTTGATTAATGTTTATGATCATCTTAACATCATAAAGTATTAGTAATCAAGCTTGAATTATGATTAAATAGCTTAATTAATTAGTTCTAAGTCATTAAAGTAAGCCTACTGAAACTGTTTTGGAAGATCAGTTTTTGTACGGTTAGTTTAGGGAACGTTTTGAGCATGTTTTTGAGCTTTATTCTTGGCTAAGGCAACCATACATGACTCACCTGTGTGCTTACATACATCACCAACAAGCATGTGAAGAGTTGGAGGCAAGAATCAATAGGAAATGAGAGCTTCATGAAGAAGTATCCAAAACCGCAGCTCTGTGGCGTCATTCTGGGCTCCACTTCATCAGTTCTGGGCAGCCGCTTTTCTTAAGCTTTTGGAGCTGATTTTTTGAGGATATTTTCCTTAGAATGTATATTTTATTACCTTAGTTTCCTTTTTGCAGTTGGATATTTTAGTTTCTCAGAAGACCCTAATCATTGCACCTAGGTACTGAAAACTGGCCCAGATTTTGTAATATTTTAAGATGGCTTTTGTTACCTAAGCAAAACATCACCAAATGATGTGAATTTTTGGTATGTTGCTGCTTTATATGTTAGGATTATAATGTAAGAAGTTTTATTAGACTTTGTTGAATGAATGAAGAGTTATACTCATTTCTTTGAGCTGTGCGCTTAGAGTAAAACTGGACAGTTTGTCCTAATTCAAGTCTTTGAGTTAATTAGCTAACTAACGTAGATTAGTTAGTAATTTAACAAATCAAGGTTGCACCAAGCGCTCTTCTTTGACATTGGTGGCCTAGTTTGGTGGTTCTAAGGCTAGTGAAAGTGGTGGTTGTTGGTACGGTTCCAACAAGGCTTGAAGCAAAACTATTTCTTCGGTTTTAAACCAACGAATGCTCTTGCTTATGAAATGCTTTATGCATCATTTGGTATCAGAGCTTTGGTTAGTTTAAGAGCATTCTTTTAACCCTCTAATCATCCTTTAATCATTTCCTAAACTCATACACTTATTCCCCCCAAAACCGAAACCAATTCTAAGCCCAAACACATCACTTTTCTTCTCTTTTCACCTCTAATCTTTGATACAATTTCGTGGTTGTTAAAATGAGTGGTAATGAAGATCCAAATCAGTTTAGAAGGGGCATGACATCGAATGAAGCAAGGTTAGTTGGCCTTGAGAATCAAATGGCTACAATTAGTGAGTAAATGGCAAATCTCATGGAAGCTTTTCGAAGTTCTAGTGTTGGAGTTAGAAGAGAAGTTCATGAAAGAAGGCACTTTGAAGATGAGAATGAGGTTGTTTATGACTCTAGTGAAGAAGTGCAATCACAAACTTCTAATCAAAGAAGGAGGCCACGAAAACAAGATGAATTTCGAGACATCAAGTTAGATGTTCCAGAGTTTGATGGAAACCTTAATCCGGATGCTTACTTGGAATGGGTTTCGAGATGTAATAGGATTTTCGAGCTAAAGGAGTATGATGATTCGAAATCTTTCAAGTTGGCTATCACTAAGCTAAAGGGTTATGCATCCCTTTGGTGGGAAAACGTTGCTCTTGCTAGAGAAAGGAAGCATAAGCCGAAAATCAAGAGTTGGAAGAAACTGAAAAAGAAGATGGAAGCTAAGTTTCTCCCCTCCACTTACACTCTTGATTTATATAACCAACTTTGTGATTTTTCTCAAGGTACCAAGAGTGTCGAGACATACGTCCATGAATATGAGAAGTTGATGATGAAATTGGATGTTCAAGAAAGGGAAGAGCAGACCATGGCTAGTTTTGTGAAGGGCCTAGATCGTGACATTCAAAAGAAGCTTGAACTTCAATCTTAATCTACTTTAGATGAACTTTTCAAGTTGGCTCTTAAGGTGGAAAAGCATCAAAAAGACAAGAAGAAGAAGGTATTTAGCAAAGGAACTTCTTATGCTAAAGGAGGTTCTAGTTCGTATGTGAAGCCTACTTCTACATCTCCATTTACACCTAAAAATGAAGCTGGTTCGAAATTTCTTGATAAAGGGAAGAAAGTTGCTGAAAGTTCTTCCAAGAAGGATGATGTCAAATATTTTAAGTGTCATGGTTATGGTCATTATCAAGCACAATGCCCAAACAGAAGGGTGATGACCTTACTAGACATTAAAAACATAGAAGATGCCCTTAAAGATCAAGAGGAGCACGAAAAAGAATCTGAAAAGGAGGACGAATGCAATGAAGATGTTCTTGTTGATGAAGTGGAAGGAGATGATCATCTTAGCTTGGTTCTAAGGAGGGTCCTTCACTCCAAAGAAGCCGAAGCTATACCATCTCAACGAGACCAGATTTTTCAGACGAAATGCTTAATCAAGGGCAAGATTTGTTCCATGATCATTGATGGTGGGAGTTCCACTAATGTAGCTTCGAATTATATGGTGGAGAAGCTCAATCATCCTACCTTCAATCATCCTAAACCATATACGCTTCATTGACTTAATGATGGTAACTGTGTGGAGGTAACAAAACAAGCTTTAATTAGCTTCTCTTTTGGTGATTCGTATAATGATAAGGTTTTATGTGATGTAGTGCCTATGAATGCATGTCATATTCTCTTAGGGAGGCCGTGGCAATCTGATAAGGAAACCTTACATAATGGTGGGACTAATACATACTAATACATACACTTTCATGCATGAAAACATGAAAATTATACTTAGTCCTAGCAAAAAGGGTCCGAATTTGCCTAAGAAAGAAACCTCCAATTCAAAGGCTAAAAATCAGAAATCCTTAATTCTCCAAAAACATCAAGTTGATAAGGCCATTGAAAAGGGGAAGGAAATGTATTTGTTGTTGTTATTTGCTGCAAATGATGAAAATACTCGTGAATTACATGATTGGGTTAAACCATTAGTGAACGATTTTAGTGATATTTTTCCCGAGGATCTTCCATATGGTTTACCACCTAGTAGGGGTATTGAGCATCAAATTGACTTAGTTCCTGGAGCACCATTACCTAACAAGGCAGCTTATAGATGTAATCCTGAAGAAGCTAAAGAGTTGCAAAAACAGATTACTGAATTGTTAGCTAAGGGGTTTGTACAAGAAAGTCTTAGTCCATGTGCTGTTCCTGTTATTTTGGTTCCAAAGAAGGATGGAACTATGCGTATGTGTGTAGATTGCAGGGCTATAAACAACATTACCATCAAGTATAGGTATCCTATTCCTAGGCTTGATGATTTGCTTGATGAATTACATGGTGCTACTATATTCTCCAAGATAGATTTGCGTAGTGGTTATCATCAGATTCGAATCAAGGAAGGGGATGAATGGAAAACAGCCTTTAAGACTAAGAGTGGGTTATATGAGTGGCGTGTTATGCCATTTGGTTTAACTAATGCTCCTAGCACTTTCATGAGGCTCATGCATGAGGTACTTCGTCCCTTCATTGGTTCATTTGTTTTGGTTTATTTTGATGATATTCTTGTGTATAGCAACAATGAACAGGATCATCTTATTCATCTAAAGAAGGTTTTCCTTAAGCTAAGGGAAAAGAAGCTATATGCAAAGATGGAGAAGTGTGAATTCTTCACTTCTAGTGTGTCTTTTCCTGGCTTCATTATTTCATCTCAGGGTATTTCTATGGATAAATCCAAGGTGGAGGCAATCAAATCATGGCCGATTCCAAAGTCCATCACAGAAGTTCGAAGTTTTCATGGATTGGCATCTTTTTACAGGAGATTCATCAGAGGTTTTAGTACTATTTTGGCTCCACTGACCGAATGTATCAAAGGGGGTTCTTTCACTTGGACTCCAGCAGCTCAGGAAGCATTTGATCAGTTGAAAAGCAAGCTTTGTGAGGCGCCTGTTCTAGCCTTACCAGATTTCAAGAAAGTGTTTGAAGTGGAATGTGATGCAAGTGGCGTAGGGATTGGAGCTGTTTTACAACAAGGAGGGCGTCCCATAGCCTATTTCAGTGAGAAGCTCAATCATGGCAAGCTCAACTACAGCACCTATGATAAAGAGTTCAATGCTATTGTTCGTGCCTTGACTTATTGGACTCATTATCTTAGGCCAGCTCAGTTTTTGTTGCATTCAGATCATCAAGCTTTGAAGTACATTAATGGGCAACATAAGCTCAGTTCACGGCATGCTAAATGGGTGGAGTTCCTTCAATCTTTTGATTTTGTTTTAAAGTACAAAACTGGAGTTTCTAATGTGGTTGCAGATGCATTATCTAGGAGGCATTCTATGCTTTCTCTAATGGAGGCTCGAGTTCTTGGCTTCACTCATATTAAGGAGCTTTATTATGATGATCCAGATTTTTCACCATTGATAGAAGCGTGCAAGGATGGTTCTCATGGAGCTTTTTCGGTTCTAGATGGTTTTCTCTTCCAAAATAATATACTTTGTATCGCTAAGTGCTCACTAAGGGATTTGCTCATCAAGGAGGTTCATGGAGGAGGCCTAGCAGGACATTTTGGTATTAACAAAACTGTGGATGTTTTGCAGGAATACTTTTATTGGCCAAAACTTGCAGGTGATGTTCACTCAGTTCTAGCTCGATGTTCTACATGTCAAAAGGCCAAGAGTTCTTTTCATCAAGGGCTCTATACTCCACTTCCAGTTCCTAATCAGCCATGGGAAGATGTTAGTATGGATTTCATTGTAGCTTTGCCTAGAACTCAAAGGCAAAGAGATGCTATTATGGTGGTGGTGGATCGATTCTCAAAGATGGTTCATTTCATTGCTTGCAACAAGACGGATGATGCAATTCATGTAGCTGATTTGTACTTCAAGGAAATCATTAGATTACATGGTGTACCGAAAACTATTATTTCTGATAAGGATGTTAAGTTCCTCAGTTTCTTTTGGAAGACTTTATGGAAGCTCCTACGTACTAAGCTCCTCTTTAGTACCACGGCGCATCCACAAACTGATGGTCAAACCGAGGTGACAAACAGGACACTTACTACTCTCCTCAGGACTCTAGTTAACAAGTCACAGAAAGATTGGGATCTAAAGCTAGCACATGCAGAATTTGCTTATAATAGATCACCTACATATGCCACGAAGTGCTCTCCATTCGAAGTGAACTATGGGGTTAATCCTTTAAGCCCCATTGATTTACTACCTATTCCAGTTGAAGTGAGGCAAAGAAAAGATGCAGAGGAGAAGGCAAAGGAGATGAAGAAGCTTCACCAACAGAGCACGCATTGAGAAGGTTAATGAAGCTTACAAGGTCCGAGCTAACAAGCATCGAAAGGAGGTCATTTACAAGCCCGAGGACTTGGTATGGTTGCACCTAAGGAAGGAACGATTTCCATCAAGAAGGAAGAACAAGCTGATGCCAAGGAGTGATGGTCCATTTAGGGTGCTTGAGAAGATCAATAACAATGCATACAAGATAGAACTACCAAGTGAGATGGGCAACATTTCGGCCACCTTCAATGTGGGTGACTTAGCTCCATATTTGGAAGAAGATTTCGAGTTGCAAGAAGACTTTTCCAAACCAGGGGAGAATGATGCAGGATCATCCATGATCAATCCAAGTCTCCTAGCAAAGATTCATCAAGAAGAGATTAAGGTGAAGGAGATTCAATTCATTAGCTTACTTAATCCAATTTCGAACAAGCAAGTACTTCGAATTGTTAATTAAGCTTAACACCTTCTTAATCTATTTTAAGCCTTGTTGATTAATGCTTATGATCATCTTAACATCATAAAGTATTAGTAATCAAGCTTGAATTATGATTAAATAGCTTAATTAATTAGTTCTAAGTCATTAAAGTAAGCCTAGTGAAACTGTTTTGGAAGATCAGTTTTTGTACGGTTAGTTTAGGGAACGTTTTGAGCATGTTTTTGAGCTTTATTCTTGGCTAAGGCAACCATACATGAATCACCTGTGTGCTTACATACATCACCAACAAGCATGTGAAGAGTTGGAGGCAAGAATCAATAGGAAATGAGAGCTTCATGAAGAAGTATCCAAAACCGCAGCTCTGTGGCGTCTTTCTGGGTCCCATTTCTTCAGTTCTGGGCAGCCGCTTTTCTTAAGCTTTTGGAGCTGAGTTTTTGAGGATATTTTCCTTAGATTGTCTATTTTATTACCTTAGTTTCCTTTTTGCAGTAGGATATTTTAGTTTCTCAGAATACCCTAATCATTGCACCTAGGTACTGAAAACTGGCCCAGATTTTGTAATATTTTAAGATGGCTTTTGTTACCTAAGCAAAACATCACCAAATGACGTGAATTTTTGGTATGTTGCTACTTTATATGTTAGGATTGTAATGTAATAAGTTTCATTAGACTTTGTTGAATGAATGAAGAGTTATACTCATTTCTTTGAGCTGTGCGCTTAGAGTAAAACTGGACAGTTTGTCCTAATTCAAGTCTTTGAGTTAATTAGCTAACTAACGTAGATTAGTTACTAATTTAACAAAGCAAGGTTGCACCAAGAGCTCTTCTTTGACATTGGTGGCCTAGTTTGGTGGTTCTAAGGCTAGTGAAATTGGTGGTTGTTGGTACGGTTCCAACAAGGCTTGAAGCAAAACTATTTCTTCGGTTTTAAACCAACGAATGCTCTTGCTTATGAAATGATTTATGCATCACTTAATTACCAAATATTTTTTACTCCTTGAATAGGTATTAGATATATTTAAAGCATATGAATCCCTTGGATCAAGTTCATTTCAAATCAAAGGGTAAAATCGTCATAGTCTCTTAGGAGATTTGTTGTGTATGAACACCTTTTAAATCATTTGTTGTGCTTAATTACCAAATATTTTTGAATCCTTGAATAGGTATTAGATATATTTAAAGCATATGTGATCCAAAGTCAAGCCCACTTAAAGGCTCTTTGGTTCATGAACCAGTTGCACTTGTTTTAGAAGCTCTTGGCTTTTCTCCATTTGTTCTTAAGCCCGAGTTTGTTACTTGTTTAACTTGGATGGTGGATTGAGGCTTGCATCATATTTTGAAGAGCCCAAGTTTTGTTTGGGTTTCAAGCATGATTGTAAAGGAAGCCCAAGTTCTGTTTGGATTCCTATTTAATCTATTTCTTTTTTTGTTTTATTTCAAGCTTAAAATAAAGCCTGGTGATTACTTAAGACACTAAGGCAAGTAGGCGTGTGTTTTGTGGCTGATTAGGCATGTAATTAGGGGTTATTTACAGCTCATAATTGCTGATTGCCTTCTTTGTAGCAGCCCCTTAAATGAGGCTTAATTAGGGCCTGAATCAAGGAGTTTTGTAACTCCTCAAAGCCATTCCTCTTAGGACGTTTTTTAGGGTGTTTCAGCTCCTCCTTGCTGCTCCTTATTTCTATATAAGGAGAGAAAATGATAATAGAAAGCAGATTTGAGTTTTGATAAAAAAAACCTTTGTGTTATAGTTTTTACTTTGAGTTTGTCTCAAGTATTGCTAACCCTTATTACTTTGAGTGAGTCTTGAGTGATATGCCTAGGACAGATTGAGTGAGTCTTATCTCTGACCTAGAACCCCAAAACATTGAGTGTGTTCTTGTGTTTTGGTACTATATCTTGTTTCGAGTGATTTCTTGTTAAAGTGAGTGTTCTATTGTTCGTAAGTTTAGAATCATCATCCAATACTTTGGAGGGTGATTTTAGATTCACATCAATATGAATCCCTTGGATCAAACTTATTTCAAATCAAAGGGTAAAATCGTCATAGTCTCTTAGGCGATTTATGGTGTAAGAACACATTTCAAATAATTTTTTCTCCTTAATAACCAAATATTTTAAATTCTACAACTAGGTATTAGATATGTTTAAAGCTTATGAATCCCTTGGATCAAACTTATTTGAAATCAAAGGGTAAAATCATCATAGTCTCTTAGGAGATTTGTTGTGTATAAACACATTTTAAGTCATTTGTTGTGCTTAATTAACAAATATTTTTGAATCCTTGAATACGTATTAGATATATTTAAAGGATATGAATCCCTTGGATCAAACTCATTTCAAATCAAAGGGTAAAATCGTCATAGTCTCATAGGCGATTTGTGGTGTATGTACACCTTTCAAATCATTTGTTGTGCTTAATTACAAAATATTTTTGACTCCTTGAATAGGTATTAGATATATTTAAAGAATATGAATCCCTTGGATAAAACTCAATTCAAATCAAAGGGTGAAATCGTCACAGTCTCTTAGGCGATTTATTGTGAATGAACACCATTCAAATCATTTGTTGTGCTTAATTACCAAATATTTTAGACTCCTTGAATAGTTATTAGATATATTTAAATCATATGAATCGCTTAGATCAAACGCATTTCAAATCAAAGGGTAGAATCGTTATAGTTTCTTAGGCGATTTGTGGTGTATGTACACCTTTCAAATCATTTGTTGTGCTTAATTCCCAAATATTTTTGACTCGTTAAATGGGTATTAGATATATTTAATGCATATGAATCCCTTGGATCAAACGCATTTCAAATCAAAGGGTAAAATCGTCATAGTCTCTTAGGCGATTTATGGTGTAAGAACACATTTCAAATATTTTTCCCTCCTTAATAACAAAATATTTTAGACTCTACAATTAGGCATTAGATATATTTAAAGCATATGAATCCCTTGGATCAAACTTATTTGAAATCAAAGGGTAAAATCATAATATTCTTTTAGGAGATTTGTTGTGTATAAACACCTTTTTAAATCATTTGTTGTGCTTAATTACCAAATATTTTTGACTCCTTGAATAGGTATTAGATATATTTAATGCAAATGAATCCCTTGGATAAAACTCATTTCAAATCAAAGGGTAAAATCGTCATAGTCTCTGAGGCGTTTTATGCTGTATGAACACCATTCAAATCATTTGTGGTGCTTAACTACCAAATATTTTTAACTCCTTCAATAGGTATTAGATATATTTAAATCATATGAATCCCTTGGATCAAATGCATTTCAAATCAAAGGGTAAAATAGTCATAGTCTCTTAGGCGATTTATGGCGTATGAACACCATTCAAATTATTTGTTGTGCTTAATTACCGAATATTTTT
Source organism: Patellifolia procumbens (assembly GCA_947645195.1). Classification (NCBI taxonomy): domain Eukaryota; kingdom Viridiplantae; phylum Streptophyta; class Magnoliopsida; order Caryophyllales; family Amaranthaceae; genus Patellifolia; species Patellifolia procumbens. The sequence goes on from CANSGD010000800.1 coordinate 192,030, forward strand.
GACTCCTTGAATAGGTATTACATATATTTAAAGCATATGAATCCCTTGGATCAAACGCATTTCAAATCAAAGGGTAAAATCGTCATAGTCTCTTAGGCAATCTATGGTGTAAGAACACATTTAAATAATTTTTTCTCCTTAATAACCAAATATTATAGACTCTATAATTAGGTATTAGATATATTTAAATCATATGAATCCCTTGGATCAAATGCATTTCAAATCAAAGGGTAAAATAGTCATAGTCTCTTAGGCGATTTATGGCGTATGAACACCATTCAAATTATTTGTTGTGCTTAATTACCGAATATTTTTGACTCCTTGAATAGGTATTACATATATTTAAAGCATATGAATCCCTTGGATCAAACGCATTTCAAATCAAAGGGTAAAATCGTCATAGTCTCTTACGCGATTTGTGGTGTATGTACACATTTCAAATCATTTGTTGTGCTTAATTACCAAATATTTTTGACTCCTTGAATAGGTATTAGATATATTTAAAGCATATGAATCCCTTGGATCAAATGCATTTCCAATCAAAGGGTAAAATCGTCATAGTCTCTTAGGCGATTTGTGGTGTATGAACACCATTCAAATCATTTGTTGTGCTTAATTACCAAATATTTTAGACTCTACAATTAGGTATTAGATATATTTAAAGCATATGAATCCCTTGGATCAAACTTATTTGAAATCAAAGGGTAAAATCATCATAGTCTTTTAGGAGATTTGTTGTGTATAAACACCTTTTTAAATCATTTGTTGTGCTTAATTACCAAATATTTTTGACTCCTTGAATAGGTATTAGATATATTTAATGCAAATGAATCCCTTGGATAAAACTCATTTCAAATCAAAGGGTAAAATCGTCATAGTCTCTGAGGCGTTTTATGGTGTATGAACACCATTCAAATCATTTGTGGTGCTTAACTATCAAATATTTTTGACTCCTTCAATAGGTATTAGATATATTTAAATCATATGAATCCCTTGGATCAAATGCATTTCAAATCAAAGGGTAAAATAGTCATAGTCTCTTAGGCGATTTATGGCGTATGAACACCATTCAAATAATTTGTTGTGCTTAATTAACAAATATTTTTGACTCCTTGAATAGGTATTAGATATATTTAAAGCATACGAATCCCTCGGATCAAATGCGTTTCAAATCAAAGGGTAAAATCATCATAGTCTCTTAGGCGATTTGTGGTGTATGAACACCATTCAAATCCTTTGTTGTGCTTAATTACAAATTGTTTTTGACTCCTTGAATATGTATTAGATATATTTAAAGCATATGAATCCTTTAAATCAAATAAAATTTCAAATCAAAAGGTAAAATCGTCATAGTCTCTTAGGCGATTTGTGGTGTATATACACAGTTGAAATCATTTTTTGTGCTTAATTACCGAATATTTTTGACTCCTTGAATAGGTATTACATATATTTAAAGCATATGAATCCCTTGGATCAAACGCATTTCAAATCAAAGGGTAAAATCGTCATAGTCTCTTAGGCAATCTATGGTGTAAGAACACATTTAAATAATTTTTTCTCCTTAATAACCAAATATTATAGACTCTATAATTAGGTATTAGATATATTAAAAGCATATGAATCCGTTGGATCAAACTCATTTGAAATCAAAGGGTAAAATCGTCATAGTCTCTTAGGTGATTTGTTGTGTATGAACACATTTTAAATCATTTGTTGTGCTTAAATACCAAATAATTTTTACTCCTTGAATAGGTATTAGATATATTTAAAGCATATGAATCCCTTGGATCAAGTTCATTTCAAATCAAAGGGTAAAATCGTCATAGTCTCTTACGCGATTTGTGGTGTATGTACACATTTCAAATCATTTGTTGTGCTTAATTACCAAATATTTTTGACTCCTTGAATAGGTATTAGATATATTTAAAGCATATGAATCCCTTGGATCAAATGCATTTCCAATCAAAGGGTAAAATCGTCATAGTCTCTTAGGCGATTTGTGGTGTATGAACACCATTCAAATCATTTGTTGTGCTTAATTACCAAATATTTTAGACTCTGCAATTAGGTATTAGATATATTTAAAGCATATGAATCCCTTGGATCAAACTTATTTTAAATCAAAGGGTAAAATCGTCATAGTCTTTTAGGATATTTGTTGTGCTTGAACACCTTTTAAATCATTTGTTGTGCTTAATTACCAAATATTTTCGAATCCTTGAATAGGTATTAGATATATTTAAATCAAATGAATCCCTTGGAACAAACTCATTTCAAATCAAAGGGTAAAACCGTCATAGTCTCTTAGGCGATTTGTGGTGTATGTACACCTTTGAAATCATTTGTTGTGCTTAATTACAAAATATTTTTGACTCCTTGAATAGGTATTAGATATATTTAAAGAATATGAATCCCTTGGATAAAACTCATTTCAAATCAAAGGGTGAAATCATCACAGTCTCTTAGGCGATTTATGGTGTATGAACACCATTCAAATAATTTGTTGTGCTTAATTACCAAATATTTTAGACTCTTTTAAGAGGTATTAGATATATATAAAGAATATGAATCCCTTGGATAAAACTCATTTCAAATCAAAGGGTGAAATCGTCACAGTCTCTTAGGCGATTTATGGTGTATGAACACCATTCAAATAATTTGTTGTGCTTAATTACCAAATATTTTAGACTCCTTGAATAGGTATTAGATATATTTAAATCATATCAATCCCTTGGATCAAACGCATTTCAAATCAAAGGGTAAAATCATCATAGTATCTTATTCGATTTATGGTGTATGAACACCATTCAAATAATTTGTTGTGCTTAATTACCAAATATTTTTGACTCCTTGAATAGGTATTAGATATATTTAAAGCATACGAATCCCTTGGATCAAACGCATTTCAAATCAAAGGGTAAAATCGTCATAGACTCTTAGATGATTTGTTGTGTATGAACACCTTTTAAATCATTTGTTGTGCGTAATTACCAAATATTTTTGACTCTTTGAATAAGGTATTAGATATATTTAAAGCATATGAATCCCTTGGATCAAATGCATTTCCAATAAAAGGGTAAAATCGTCATAGTCTCTTAGGCGATTTGTGGTGTATGAACACCATTCAAATCATTTGTTGTGCGTAATTACCAAATATTTTAGACTCTACAATTAGGTATTAGATATATTTAAAGCATATGAATCCCTTGGATCAAACTTATTTGAAATCAAAGGGTAAAATCGTCATAGTCTCTTAGCAGATTTGTTGTGTATGAACACCTTTTAAATCATTTGTTGTGCTTAATTACCAAATATTTTTGATTCCTTGAATAGTTATTAGATATATTTAAAGGATATGAATCCCTTGGATAAAACTCATTTTAAAATAAAGGGTGAAATCGTCATAGTCTCTTATGCGATTTGTGGTGTATTTACACCTTTCAAATCATGTGTTGCGCTTAATTACAAAATATTTTTGACTCCTTGAATAGGTATAAGATATATTTAAAGAATATGAATTTGATGTGAATCTAAAATCACCCTCCAAAGTATTGGATGATGATTCTAAACTTACGAACAATAGAACACTCACTTTAACAAGAAATCACTCGAAACAAGATATAGTACCCAAACACAAGAACACACTCAATGTTTTGGGGTTCTAGGTCAGAGATAAGACTCACTCAATCTCTCCTAGGCTTATCACTCAAGAGTCACTCAAAGTAATAAGGGTTAGCAATACTTGAGACAAACTCAAAGTAAAAACTATAACACAATCTTTTTGCGTTTTGCTTACAAGTCCTCTCAACAACGTACCCAAAGTTCTATTTGTCACCTCCGTTTGCCCATCAGTTTGGGGATGATGAGAGGTGCTAAATAGCAACTTGGTACCAACAAGCTTCCATAGGGTCCTCCAAAAGTGACTAAGAAACTTGGAGTCCCTATCCGAAACTATACTTCGAGGAATGCCATTAAGTTTGACAACTTCCTTAAAGTACATTTCCGCCACTTTTACAGCATTATCAGTTTTATTACAAGCTATGAAGTGAGCCATTTTAGAGAATCTATCTACAACAACCGTGATGCTATCCCTTCCCCTTTGAGTTCTTGGTAATCCTACAATGAAGTCCATGCTAACACTCTCCCATGGGGCATCTGGAACTGGAAGAGGAGTGTAGAGACCTTTGGTGAAGTGACCCTTTGCTTTTTGACAAGTAGCACATCTCTCCACAACCAAAGTCACATCTTTGATCATTCTTGGCCAATAGAAATGCTCACCAAGAATATTAAGAGTCTTTTGGATGCCAAAGTGACCCGCCAAACCACCACTATGCACTTCCCTCACGAACAACTCCCTCACGCCACTCTTTGGGACACACAACTTGTTACCCTTGAAGAGGTAACCATCTTGCTGCACAAACTCTTTTGATGGACTCTCGAACTCACTTGCAAAATCAGGATCATGTTGATAGCCCTCTTTGAGTTGCTCAAAACCCAAAATCTTAGCATCCACCATAGAAAGCAAGTAGTTCCGACGAGACAAAGCGTCGGCCACTACATTACTCTTTCCATCTTTATATTTTGAACTAAAGGTAAATGTTTGGAGAAACTCCACCCATTTAGCAAGCCTTTGGTTCAACTTTTGTTGCCCATGGATGAACTTAAGCGCCTCATGGTCCGAATGAAGGACAAATGGCTTAGGTCTTAAGTAATGAGACCAATGATCAAGAGCCCTCACAATGGCATAGAACTCACGATCATAAGTGGAATAGTTAAGCTTAGCCCCATTTAACTTTTCACTAAAGTAGCACACGGGCTTCCTCTCTTGTATCAAAACCGCACCAATCCCAATCCCACTTGCATCACACTCCACCTCAAACACTTTGTTAAAGTCGGGAAGTACAAGTATGGGAGCATTACAAAGCATATGCTTGACCTTCTCAAAGGCCTTTTGCGCACTCTCACCCCACTTAAACTCACCTTTCTTTGTTAACTCGGTGATAGGAGCCATGATAGTAGAGAAGTTCTTGATGAACCGCTTATAGAAGGAGGCTAGTCCATGGAAGCTTCTTACTTCATGCACATTGGTTGGAGCCAACCATGATTGCACGGCTTTTACTTTTTCCGGGTCTACATGCACCCCCTCTCCTGTTATAATGTATCCTAAGAATACAACACTAGGAGTCATGAATACACATTTCTCAAGCTTGCCATACAACTTCATCTCCCTCAATTTTCCAAACAACCTCCTCAAATGAATTACATGATCTTCATTGTTTTTACTATACACAAGTATGTCATCTAAGTAAACAACAATAAAATCATTAAGGAAAGGACGGAGGACTTCATTCATCAACCGCATGAAGGAGCTTGGGGCATTGCAAAGCCCAAATGGCATAACTAACCACTCATATAACCCTTGCTTTGTTTTGAAAGCCGTTTTCCACTCATCTCCCTCCCTTACTCTCATTTGATGGTATCCACTCCTTAAGTCTATTTTGGAAAAGACTAAGGAACCACTCAATTCATCTATCATATCTTGTAAACTAGGCATAGGAAAACGATATTTGATGGTTATGTTGTTAATGGAACGACTATCAACACACATTCTCCAAGTACCATCTTTCTTTGGTACTAAGAGGGCAGGAACCGCGCAAGGACTAAGGCTCTCTCTCACATAGCCTCTTTCAATCAATTCATTCACTTGCCTTTCAAGTTCCTTACTCTCTTCCGGATTACACCTATAGGCAGCCTTGTTGGGCAAAGGTGATCCTGGAATCAAGTCAATGGCATGCTCAATGCCCCTTATTGGAGGGAGGCCCTTGGGCAAGTCATTGGGGAACACATCTTTGAACTCTTCCAACAACTCATCCAAAAGTGGTGAGTTATTGCAAGTACTCTCATTCTCATCTTTGGTCCTTACAACCAAAGCATACCCCCCACCATTTTCTTCCACTATTTTCTCGAACTCATTACAAGATACAAGATAGTTGCTCTTTTCTTTGTCTTTCTTAGCAACTTTAGGGGGTAGGGGAAACAATTTAACTTTTCTACCATCTTTGACTCCTTGAATAGGTATTAGATATATTTAAATAATAGGAATCCCTTAGATAAAACTCATTTCAAATCAAAGGGTGAAATCGTCACAGTTTCTTAGGCGATTTATGGTGTATGAACACCATTCAAATCATTTGTTGTCCTTAATTACCAATTGTTTTTGACTCCTTGAATAGGTATTAGATATATTTAAAGCATATGAATCCCTTGGATCAAACGCATTTCAAATCTATGGGTAGAATCCTTATAGTCTCTTAGGCGATTTGTGGTGTATGTACACCTTTAAAATCATTTGTTGTGCTTAATTAGAAACTATTTTTGACTCCTTGAATAGGTATTAGATATATTTAAAGCATACGAATCCCTTGGATCAAACGCATTTCAAATCAAAGGGTAAAATTGTCATAGTCTCTTAGGCGATTTGTGGTGTATGAATTCAAATCATTTGTTGTGCTTAATTACCATATATTTTTGAATCCTTTGATAGGTATGAGACAAATTTAAAGCATATGAATCCCTTGGATCAAACTCATTTCAAATCAAAGGGTAAAATCGTCATAGTCTCTTAGGCGATTTATGGTGTAAGAACACATTTCAAATAATTTTTTCTCCTTAATAGCCAAATATTTTAGACTCTACAATTAGGTATTAGATATATTTAAAGCATATGAATCCCTTGGATCAAACTTATTTGAAATTAAAGGGTAAAATCATCATAGTCTCTTAGGAGATTTGTTGTGTATGAACACCTTTTAAATCATTTGTTGTGCTTAATTACCAATTATTTTTGAATCCTTGAATAGGTATTAGATATATTTAAAGGATATGAATCCCTTGGATCAAACTCATTTCAAATCAAAGGGTAAAATCGTCATAGTCTCTTAGGCGATTTGTGGTGTATGTACACCTTTCAAATCATTTGTTGTGCTTAATTTCAAAATATTTTTGACTCCTTGAATAGGTATTAGATATATTTAAAGAATATGAATCCCTTGGATAAAACTCATTTCAAATCAAAGGGTGAAATCGTCACAGTCTCTTAGGCGATTTATGGTGTATGAACACCATTCAAATAATTTGTTGTGCTTAATTACCAAATATTTTAGACTCCTTGAATAGGTATTAGATATATTTAAATCATATGAATCCCTTGGATCAAACGCATTTCAAATCAAAGGGTAAAATCGTCATAGTATCTTAGGCGATTTATGGTGTATGAACACCATTCAAATAATTTGTTGTGCTTAATTACCAAATATTTTTGACTCCTTGAATAGGTATTAGATATATTTAAAGCATATGAATCCCTTGGATCAAACGCATTTCAAATCAAAGGGTAAAATCGTCATAGTTTCTTAGGCGATTTGTGGTGTATGAACACCATTCAAATCATTTGTTGTGCTTAATTACCAAATATTTTTGACTCCTTGAATAGGTATTAGATATATTTAAAGCATATGAATCCCTTGGATCAAACGCATTTCAAATCAATGGGTAAAATCGTCATAGTTTCTTAGGCGATTTGTGGTGTATGTACACCTTTCAAATCATTTGTTGTGCTTAATTACCAAATATTTTTGACTCCTTAAATGGGTATTAGATATATTTAAAGCATATGAATCCTTTGGATCAAACGCATTTCAAATCAAAGGGTAAAATCGTCATAGTCTCTTAGGCGATTTATGGAGTAAGAACACATTTCAAATAATTTTTTCTCCTTAATAACCAAATATTTTAGAGTCTACAATTAGGTATTAGATATATTAAAAGCATATGAATCCGTTGGATCAAACTCATTTGAAATCAAAGGGTAAAATCGTCATAGTCTCTTAGGTGATTTGTTGTGTATGAACACCTTTTAAATCATTTGTTGTGCTTAATTACCAAATATTTTTTACTCCTTGAATAGGTATTAGATATATTTAAAGCATATGAATCCCTTGGATCAAGTTCATTTCAAATCAAAGGGTAAAATCGTCATAGTCTCTTAGGAGATTTGTTGTGTATGAACACATTTTAAATCATTTGTTGTGCTTAATTACCAAATATTTTTGAATCCTTGAATAGGTATTAGATATATTTAAAGCATATGAATCCCTTGGATCAAACTCATTTCAAATCAAAGGGTAAAATCGTCATAGTCTCTTAGGCGATTTGTGGTGTATGTACACCTTTCAAATCATTTGTTGTGCTTAATTACAAAATATTTTTGACTCCTTGAATAGGTATTAGATATATTTAAAGAATATGAATCCCTTGGATAAAACTCATTTCAAATCAAAGGGTGAAATCGTCATAGTCTCTTAGGCGATTTATGGTGTATGAACACCATTCAAATAATTTGTTGTGCTTAATTACCAAATATTTTAGACTCCTTGAATAGGTATTAGATATATTTAAATCATATGAATCCCTTGGATCAAACTCATTTCAAATCAAAGGGTAAAATCGTCATAGTCTCTTAGGCGATTTATGGTGTATGAACACCATTCAAATCATTTGTTGTGCTTAATTACCAAATATTTTAGACTCCTTGAATAGGTATTAGATATATTTAAATCATATGAATCCCTTGGATCAAACGCATTTCAAATCAAAGGGTAAAATCGTCATAGTATCTTAGGCGATTTATGGTGTATGAACACCATTCAAATAATTTGTTGTGCTTAATTACCAAATATTTTTGACTCCTTGAATAGGTATTAGATATATTTAAAGCATACGAATCCCTTGGATCAAACGCATTTCAAATCAAAGGGTAAAATCGTCATAGACTCTTAGGCGATTTGTGGTGTATGAACACCATTCAAATCATTTGTTGTGCTTAATTACCAATTGTTTTTGACTCCTTGAATAGGTATTAGATATATTTAAAGCATATGAATCCCTTGGATCAAATGCATTTCAAATCAAAGGGTAAAATCGTCATAGTTTCTTAGGCGATTTGTGGTGTATGTACACCTTTCAAATCATTTGTTGTGCTTAATTACCAAATATTTTTGACTCCTTAAATAGGTATTAGATATATTTAAAGCATATGAATCCTTTGGATCAAACGCATTTCAAATCAAAGGGTAAAATCGTCATAGTCTCTTAGGCGATTTATGGTGTAAGAACACATTTCAAATAATTTTTTCTCCTTAATAACCAAATATTTTAGACTCTACAATTAGGTATTAGATATATTTAAAGCATATGAATCCTTTGGATCAAACTCATTTGAAATCAAAGGGTAAAATCATCATAGTCTCTTAGGAGATTTGTTGTGTATGAACACATTTTAAATCATTTGTTGTGCTTAATTACCAAATATTTTTGAATCCTTGAATAGGTATTAGATATATTTAAAGGATATGAATCCCTTGGATCAAACTCATTTCAAATCAAAGGGTAAAATCGTCATAGTCTCTTAGGCGATTTGTGGTGTATGTACACCTTTCAAATCATTTGTTGTGCTTAATTACAAAATATTTTTGACTCCTTGAATAGGTATTAGATATATTTAAAGAATATGAATCCCTTGGATAAAACTCATTTCAAATCAAAGGGTGAAATCGTCACAGTCTCTTAGGCGATTTATGGTGTATGAACACCATTCAAATAATTTGTTGTGCTTAATTACCAAATATTTTAGACTCCTTGAATAGGTATTAGATATATTTAAATCATATGAATCCCTTGGATCAAACGCATTTCAAATCAAAGGGTAAAATCGTCATAGTATCTTAGGCGATTTATGGTGTATGAACACCATTCAAATAATTTGTTGTGCTTAATTACCAAATATTTTTGACTCCTTGAATAGGTATTAGATATATTTAAAGCATATGAATCCCTTGGATCAAACGCATTTCAAATCAAAGGGTAAAATCGTCATAGTCTCTTAGGCGATTTGTGGTGTATGAACACCATTCAAATCATTTGTTGTGCTTAATTACCAAATATTTTTGACTCCTTGAATAGGTATTAGATATATTTAAAGCATATGAATCCCTTGGATCAAACGCATTTCAAATCAAAGGGTAAAATCGTCATAGTTTCTTAGGCGATTTGTGGTGTATGTACACCTTTCAAATCATTTGTTGTGCTTAATTACCAAATATTTTTGACTCCTTAAATGGGTATTAGATATATTTAAAGCATATGAATCCTTTGGATCAAACGCATTTCAAATCAAAGGGTAAAATCGTCATAGTCTCTTAGGCGATTTATGGAGTAAGAACACATTTCAAATAATTTTTTCTCCTTAATAACCAAATATTTTAGACTCTACAATTAGGTATTAGATATATTAAAAGCATATGAATCCGTTGGATCAAACTCATTTGAAATCAAAGGGTAAAATCGTCATAGTCTCTTAGGTGATTTGTTGTGTATGAACACCTTTTAAATCATTTGTTGTGCTTAATTACCAAATATTTTTGACTCCTTGAATAGGTATTAGATATATTTAAAGCATATGAATCCCTTGGATCAAGTTCATTTCAAATCAAAGGGTAAAATCGTCATAGTCTCTTAGGAGATTTGTTGTGTATGAACACATTTTAAATCATTTGTTGTGCTTAATTACCAAATATTTTTGACTCCTTGAATAGGTATTAGATATATTTAAAGCATATGAATCCCTTGGATCAAACTCATTTCAAATCAAAGGGTAAAATCGTCATAGTCTCTTAGGCGATTTGTGGTGTATGAACACCTTTCAAATCATTTGTTGTGCTTAATTACAAAATATTTTTGACTCCTTGAATAGGTATTAGATATATTTAAAGAATATGAATCCCTTGGATAAAACTCATTTCAAATCAAAGGGTGAAATCGTCATAGTCTCTTAGGCGATTTATGGTGTATGAACACCATTCAAATCATTTGTTGTGCTTAATTACCAAATATTTTAGACTCTTTGAATAGGTATTAGATATATTTAAAGCATATGAATCCCTTGGATCAAACGCATTTCAAATCAAAGGGTAAAATCGTCATAGTATCTTAGGCGATTTATGGTGTATGAACACCATTCAAATCATTTGTTGTGCTTAATTACCAAATATTTTAGACTCCTTGAATAGGTATTAGATATATTTAAATCATATGAATCCCTTGGATCAAACGCATTTCAAATCAAAGGGTAAAATCGTCATAGTCTCTTAGGCGATTTATGGTGTATGAACACCATTCAAATAATTTGTTGTGCTTAATTACCAAATATTTTTGACTCCTTGAATAGGTATTAGATATATTTAAAGCATATGAATCCCTTGGATCAAACGCATTTCAAATCAAAGGGTAAAATCGTCATAGTCTCTTAGGCGATTTGTGGTGTATGAACACCATTCAAATCATTTGTTGTGCTTAATTACCAATTATTTTTGACTCCTTGAATAGGTATTAGATATATTTAAAGCATATGAATCCCTTGGATCAAATACATTTCAAATCAAAGGGTAAAATCGTCATAGTTTCTTAGGCGATTTGTGGTGTATGTACACCTTTCAAATCATTTGTTGTGCTTAATTACCAAATATTTTTGACTCCTTAAATGGGTATTAGATATATTTAAAGCATATGAATCCTTTGGATCAAACGCATTTCAAATCAAAGGGTAAAATCGTCATAGTCTCTTAGGCGATTTATGGTGTAAGAACACATTTCAAATAATTTTTTCTCCTTAATAACCAAATATTTTAGACTCTACAATTAGGTATTAGATATATTTAAAGCATATGAATCCCTTGGATCAAACTCATTTGAAATCAAAGGGTAAAATCGTCATAGTCTCTTAGGAGATTTGTTGTGTATGAACACATTTTAAATCATTTGTTGTGCTTAATTACCAAATATTTTTGAATCCTTGAATAGGTATTAGATATATTTAAAGGATATGAATCCCTTGGATCAAACTCATTTCAAATCAAAGGGTAAAATCGTCATAGTCTCTTAGGCGATTTGTGGTGTATGTACACCTTTCAAATCATTTGTTGTGCTTAATTACAAAATATTTTTGACTCCTTGAATAGGTATTAGATATATTTAAAGAATATGAATCCCTTGGATAAAACTCATTTCAAATCAAAGGGTGAAATCGTCACAGTCTCTTAGGCGATTTATGGTGTATGAACACCATTCAAATAATTTGTTGTGCTTAATTACCAAATATTTTAGACTCCTTGAATAGGTATTAGATATATTTAAAGCATATGAATCCCTTGGATCAAACGCATTTCAAATCAAAGGGTAAAATCGTCATAGTCTCTTAGGCGATTTATGGTGTATGAACACCATTCAAATCATTTGTTGTGCTTAATTACCAAATATTTTTGACTCCTTGAATAGGTATTAGATATATTTAAAGCATACGAATCCCTTGGATCAAACGCATTTCAAATCAAAGGGTAAAATCGTCATAGTCTCTTAGGCGATTTGTGGTGTATGAACACCATTCAAATCATTTGTTGTGCTTAATTACCAATTGTTTTTGACTCCTTGAATAGGTATTAGATATATTTAAAGCATATGAATCCCTTGGATCAAATAAAATTTCAAATCAAAGGGTAAAATCGTCATAGTTTCTTAGGCGATTTGTGGTGTATGTACACCTTTCAAATCATTTGTTGTGCTTAATTACCAAATATTTTTGACTCCTTAAATGGGTATTAGATATATTTAAAGCATATGAATCCTTTGGATCAAACGCATTTCAAATCAAAGGGTAAAATCGTCATAGTCTCTTAGGCGATTTATGGAGTAAGAACACATTTCAAATAATTTTTTCTCCTTAATAACCAAATATTTTAGAGTCTACAATTAGGTATTAGATATATTAAAAGCATATGAATCCGTTGGATCAAACTCATTTGAAATCAAAGGGTAAAATCGTCATAGTCTCTTAGGTGATTTGTTGTGTATGAACACCTTTTAAATCATTTGTTGTGCTTAATTACCAAATATTTTTTACTCCTTGAATAGGTATTAGATATATTTAAAGCATATGAATCCCTTGGATCAAGTTCATTTCAAATCAAAGGGTAAAATCGTCATAGTCTCTTAGGCGATTTGTTGTGTATGAACACCTTTCAAATCATTTGTTGTGCTTAATTACCAAATATTTTTGAATCCTTGAATAGGTATTAGATATATTTAAAGCATATGAATCCCTTGGATCAAACTCATTTCAAATCAAAGGGTAAAATCGTCATAGTCTCTTAGGCGATTTGTTGTGTATGAACACCTTTCAAATCATTTGTTGTGCTTAATTACCAAATATTTTTGACTCCTTGAATAGGTATTAGATATATTTAAAGCATATGAATCCCTTGGATCAAACTCATTTCAAATCAAAGGGTAAAATCGTCATAGTCTCTTAGGCGATTTATGGTGTAAGAACACATTTCAAATAATTTTTTCTCCTTAATAACCAAATATTTTAGACTCTACAATTAGGTATTAGATATATTTAAAGCATATGAATCCCTTGGATCAAACTTATTTGAAATCAAAGGGTAAAATCATCATAGTCTCTTAGGAGATTTGTTGTGTATGAACACCTTTTAAATCATTTGTTGTGCTTAATTACCAAATATTTTTGAATCCTTGAATAGGTATTAGATATATTTAAAGCATATGAATCCCTTGGATCAAACTCATTTCAAATCAAAGGGTAAAATCGTCATAGTCTCTTAGGCGATTTGTGGTGTATGTACACCTTTCAAATAATTTGTTGTGCTTAATTACAAAATATTTTTGACTCCTTGAATAGGTATTAGATATATTTAAAGAATATGAATCCCTTGGATAAAACTCATTTCAAATCAAAGGGTGAAATCGTCACAGTCTCTTAGGCGATTTATGGTGTATGAACACCATTCAAATAATTTGTTGTGCTTAATTACCAAATATTTTAGACTCCTTGAATAGGTATTAGATATATTTAAATCATATGAATCCCTTGGATCAAACACATTTCAAATCAAAGGGTAAAATCGTCATAGTATCTTAGGCGATTTATGGTGTATGAACACCATTCAAATAATTTGTTGTGCTTAATTACCAAATATTTTTGACTCCTTGAATAGGTATTAGATATATTTAAAGCATATGAATCCCTTGGATCAAACGCATTTCAAATCAAAGGGTAAAATCGTTATAGTCTCTTAGGCGATTTGTGGTGTATGAACACCATTCAAATCATTTGTTGTTCTTAATTACCAATTGTTTTTGTCTCCTTGAATAGGTATTAGATATATTTAAAGCATATGAATCCCTTGGATCAAACGCATTTCAAATCAAAGGGTAAAATCGTCATAGTTTCTTAGGCGATTTGTGGTGTATGTACACCTTTCAAATCATTTGTTGTGCTTAATTACCAAATATTTTTGACTCCTTAAATGGGTATTAGATATATTTAAAGCATATGAATCCTTTGGATCAAACGCATTTCAAATCAAAGGGTAAAATCGTCATAGTCTCTTAGGCGATTTATGGAGTAAGAACACATTTCAAATAATTTTTTCTCCTTAATAACCAAATATTTTAGAGTCTAAAATTAGGTATTAGATATATTAAAAGCATATGAATCCGTTGGATCAAACTCATTTGAAATCAAAGAGTAAAATCGTCATAGTCTCTTAGGTGATTTGTTGTTTATGAACACCTTTTAAATCATTTGTTGTGCTTAATTACCAAATATTCTTTACTCCTTGAATAGGTATTAGATATATTTAAAGCATATGAATCCCTTGGATCAAGTTCATTTCAAATCAAAGGGTAAAATCGTCATAGTCTCTTAGGAGATTTGTTGTGTATGAACACCTTTTAAATCATTTGTTGTGCTTAATTACCAAATATTTTTGAATCTTTGAATAGGTATTAGATATATTTAAAGCATATGAATCCCTTGGATCAAACTCATTTCAAATCAAAGGGTAAAATCGTCATAGTCTCTTAGGCGATTTGTGGTGTATGAACACCTTTCAAATCATTTGTTGTGCTTAATTACCAAATATTTTTGACTCCTTGAATAGGTATTAGATATATTTAAAGCATATGAATCCCTTGGATCAAACTCATTTCAAATCAAAGGGTGAAATCGTCACAGTCTCTTAGGCGATTTATGGTGTATGAACACCATTCAAATCATTTGTTGTGCTTAATTACCAAATATTTTTGACTCCTTGAATAGGTATTAGATATATTTAAAGCATATGAATCCCTTGGATCAAACGCATTTCAAATCAAAGGGTAAAATCGTCATAGTATCTTAGGCGATTTATGGTGTATGAACACCATTCAAATAATTTGTTGTGCTTAATTACCAAATATTTTAGACTCCTTGAATAGGTATTAGATATATTTAAATCATATGAATCCCTTGGATCAAACGCATTTCAAATCAAAGGGTAAAATCGTCATAGTCTCTTAGGCGATTTGTGGTGTATGAACACCATTCAAATAATTTGTTGTGCTTAATTACCAAATATTTTTGACTCCTTGAATAGGTATTAGATATATTTAAAGCATATGAATCCCTTGGATCAAACGCATTTCAAATCAAAGGGTAAAATCGTCATAGATTCTTAGGCGATTTGTGGTGTATGAACACCATTCAAATCATTTGTTGTGCTTAATTACCAATTGTTTTTGACTCCTTGAATAGGTATTAGATATATTTAAAGCATATGAATCCCTTGGATCAAACGCATTTCAAATCAAAGGGTAAAATCGTCATAGTTTCTTAGGCGATTTGTGGTGTATGTACACCTTTCAAATCATTTGTTGTGCTTAATTACCAAATATTTTTGACTCCTTGAATGGGTATTAGATATATTTAAAGCATATGAATCCCTTGGATCAAACGCATTTCAAATCAAAGGGTAAAATCGTCATAGTCTCTTAGGCGATTTATGGTGTAAGAACACATTTCAAATAATTTTTTCTCCTTAATAACCAAATATTTTAGACTCTACAATTAGGTATTAGATATATTTAAAGCATATGAATCCCTTGGATCAAACTCATTTGAAATCAAAGGGTAAAATCGTCATAGTCTCTTAGGAGATTTGTTGTGTATGAACACCTTTTAAATCATTTGTTGTGCTTAATTACCAAATATTTTTGAATCCTTGAATAGGTATTAGATATATTTAAAGCATATGAATCCCTTGGATCAAACTCATTTCAAATCAAAGGGTAAAATCGTCATAGTCTCTTAGGCGATTTGTGGTGTATGTACACCTTTCAAATCATTTGTTGTGCTTAATTACAAAATATTTTTGACTCCTTGAATAGGTATTAGATATATTTAAAGAATATGAATCCCTTGGATAAAACTCATTTCAAATCAAAGGGTGAAATCGTCATAGTCTCTTAGGCGATTTATGGTGTATGAACACCATTCAAATAATTTGTTGTGCTTAATTACCAAATATTTTAGACTCCTTGAATAGGTATTAGATATATTTAAAGCATATGAATCCCTTGGATCAAACTCATTTCAAATCAAAGGGTAAAATCGTCATAGTCTCTTAGGCGATTTATGGTGTATGAACACCATTCAAATAATTTGTTGTGCTTAATTACCAAATATTTTTGACTCCTTGAATAGGTATTAGATATATTTAAAGCATATGAATCCCTTGGATCAAACGCATTTCAAATCAAAGGGTAAAATCGTCATAGTCTCTTAGGCGATTTGTGGTGTATGAACACCATTCAAATCATTTGTTGTGCTTAATTACCAAATATTTTAGACTCCTTGAATAGGTATTAGATATATTTAAAGCATATGAATCCCTTGGATCAAACGCATTTCAAATCAAAGGGTAAAATCGTCATAGTCTCTTAGGCGATTTGTGGTGTATGAACACCATTCAAATCATTTGTTGTGCTTAATTACCAAATATTTTTGACTCCTTGAATAGGTATTAGATATATTTAAAGCATATGAATCCCTTGGATCAAACGCATTTCAAATCAAAGGGTAAAATCGTCATAGTTTCTTAGGCGATTTGTGGTGTATGAACACCATTCAAATCATTTGTTGTGCTTAATTACCAATTGTTTTTGACTCCTTGAATAGGTATTAGATATATTTAAAGCATATGAATCCCTTGGATCAAACGCATTTCAAATCAAAGGGTAAAATCGTCATAGTTTCTTAGGCGATTTGTGGTGTATGTACACCTTTCAAATCATTTGTTGTGCTTAATTACCAAATATTTTTGACTCCTTAAATGGGTATTAGATATATTTAAAGCATATGAATCCTTTGGATCAAACGCATTTCAAATCAAAGGGTAAAATCGTCATAGTCTCTTAGGCGATTTATGGTGTAAGAACACATTTCAAATAATTTTTTCTCCTTAATAACCAAATATTTTAGACTCTACAATTAGGTATTAGATATATTTAAAGCATATGAATCCCTTGGATCAAACTCATTTGAAATCAAAGGGTAAAATCGTCATAGTCTCTTAGGAGATTTGTTGTGTATGAACACCTTTTAAATCATTTGTTGTGCTTAATTACCAAATATTTTTGAATCCTTGAATAGGTATTAGATATATTTAAAGCATATGAATCCCTTGGATCAAACTACATTTCAAATCAAAGGGTAAAATCGTCATAGTCTCTTAGGCGATTTGTGGTGTATGTACACCTTTCAAATCATTTGTTGTGCTTAATTACCAAATATTTTTGACTCCTTGAATAGGTATTAGATATATTTAAAGAATATGAATCCCTTGGATAAAACTCATTTCAAAACAAAGGGTGAAATCGTCATAGTCTCTTAGGCGATTTGTGGTGTATGTACACCTTTCAAATCATTTGTTGTGCTTAATTACCAAATATTTTAGACTCCTTGAATAGGTATTAGATATATTTAAAGCATATGAATCCCTTGGATCAAACTCATTTCAAATCAAAGGGTAAAATCGTCATAGTCTCTTAGGCGATTTGTGGTGTATGAACACCATTCAAATCATTTGTTGTGCTTAATTACCAAATATTTTTGACTCCTTGAATAGGTATTAGATATATTTAAAGCATATGAATCCCTTGGATCAAACTCATTTCAAATCAAAGGGTAAAATCGTCATAGTCTCTTAGGCGATTTGTGGTGTATGAACACCATTCAAATCATTTGTTGTGCTTAATTACCAAATATTTTAGACTCCTTGAATAGGTATTAGATATATTTAAAGCATATGAATCCCTTGGATCAAACGCATTTCAAATCAAAGGGTAAAATCGTCATAGTATCTTAGGCGATTTATGGTGTATGAACACCATTCAAATCATTTGTTGTGCTTAATTACCAAATATTTTTGACTCCTTGAATAGGTATTAGATATATTTAAAGCATACGAATCCCTTGGATCAAACGCATTTCAAATCAAAGGGTAAAATCGTCATAGACTCTTAGGCGATTTGTGGTGTATGAACACCATTCAAATCATTTGTTGTGCTTAATTACCAATTGTTTTTGACTCCTTGAATAGGTATTAGATATATTTAAAGCATATGAATCCCTTGGATCAAATAACATTTCAAATCAAAGGGTAAAATCGTCATAGTTTCTTAGGCGATTTGTGGTGTATGTACACCTTTCAAATCATTTGTTGTGCTTAATTACCAAATATTTTTGACTCCTTAAATGGGTATTAGATATATTTAAAGCATATGAATCCTTTGGATCAAACGCATTTCAAATCAAAGGGTAAAATCGTCATAGTCTCTTAGGCGATTTATGGTGTAAGAACACATTTCAAATAATTTGTTCTCCTTAATAACCAAATATTTTAGAGTCTACAATTAGGTATTAGATATATTAAAAGCATATGAATCCGTTGGATCAAACTCATTTGAAATCAAAGGGTAAAATCGTCATAGTCTCTTAGGTGATTTGTTGTGTATGAACACCTTTTAAATCATTTGTTGTGCTTAATTACCAAATATTTTTGACTCCTTGAATAGGTATTAGATATATTTAAAGCATATGAATCCCTTGGATCAAACTAAAATTTCAAATCAAAGGGTAAAATCGTCATAGTCTCTTAGGCGATTTGTTGTGTATGAACACCATTCAAATCATTTGTTGTGCTTAATTACCAATTGTTTTTGACTCCTTGAATAGGTATTAGATATATTTAAAGCATATGAATCCCTTGGATCAAATCAAATTTCAAATCAAAGGGTAAAATCGTCATAGTCTCTTAGGCGATTTGTGGTGTATGTACACCTTTCAAATCATTTGTTGTGCTTAATTACCAAATATTTTTGACTCCTTGAATAGGTATTAGATATATTTAAAGCATATGAATCCTTTGGATCAAACGCATTTCAAATCAAAGGGTAAAATCGTCATAGTCTCTTAGGCGATTTATGGTGTAAGAACACATTTCAAATAATTTTTTCTCCTTAATAACCAAATATTTTAGACTCTACAATTAGGTATTAGATATATTAAAAGCATATGAATCCGTTGGATCAAACTCATTTGAAATCAAAGGGTAAAATCGTCATAGTCTCTTAGGTGATTTGTTGTGTATAAACACCTTTTAAATCATTTGTTGTGCTTAATTACCAAATATTTTTTACTCCTTGAATAGGTATTAGATATATTTAAAGCATATGAATCCCTTGGATCAAACGCATTTCAAATCAAAGGGTAAAATCGTCATAGTCTCTTAGGCGATTTGTGGTGTATGAACACATTTCAAATAATTTTGTTCTGCTTAATAACCAAATATTTTAGACTCTTCAATTAGGTATTAGATATATTTAAAGCATATGAATCCCTTGGATCAAACTTATTTGAAATCAAAGGGTAAAATCGTCATAGTCTCTTAGGAGATTTGTTGTGTATGAACACCTTTCAAATCATTTGTTGTGCTTAATTACCAAATATTTTTGACTCCTTGAATAGGTATTAGATATATTTAAAGCATATGAATCCCTTGGATCAAACTCATTTCAAATCAAAGGGTAAAATCGTCATAGTCTCTTAGGCGATTTGTGGTGTATGTACACCTTTCAAATCATTTGTTGTGCTTAATTACCAAATATTTTTGACTCCTTGAATAGGTATTAGATATATTTAAAGAATATGAATCCCTTGGATAAAACTCATTTCAAATCAAAGGGTGAAATCGTCATAGTCTCTTAGGCGATTTATGGTGTATGAACACCATTCAAATAATTTGTTGTGCTTAATTACCAAATATTTTAGACTCCTTGAATAGGTATTAGATATATTTAAAGCATATGAATCCCTTGGATCAAACGCATTTCAAATCAAAGGGTAAAATCGTCATAGTCTCTTAGGCGATTTGTGGTGTATGAACACCATTCAAATCATTTGTTGTGCTTAATTACCAAATATTTTTGACTCCTTGAATAGGTATTAGATATATTTAAAGCATATGAATCCCTTGGATCAAATCGCATTTCAAATCAAAGGGTAAAATCGTCATAGTTTCTTAGGCGATTTGTGGTGTATGAACACCATTCAAATCATTTGTTGTGCTTAATTACCAATTGTTTTTGACTCCTTGAATAGGTATTAGATATATTTAAAGCATATGAATCCCTTGGATCAAACGCATTTCAAATCAAAGGGTAAAATCGTCATAGTTTCTTAGGCGATTTGTGGTGTATGTACACCTTTCAAATCATTTGTTGTGCTTAATTACCAAATATTTTTGACTCCTTAAATGGGTATTAGATATATTTAAAGCATATGAATCCTTTGGATCAAACGCATTTCAAATCAAAGGGTAAAATCGTCATAGTCTCTTAGGCGATTTATGGAGTAAGAACACATTTCAAATAATTTTTTCTCCTTAATAACCAAATATTTTAGAGTCTACAATTAGGTATTAGATATATTAAAAGCATATGAATCCGTTGGATCAAACTCATTTGAAATCAAAGGGTAAAATCGTCATAGTCTCTTAGGTGATTTGTTGTGTATGAACACCTTTTAAATCATTTGTTGTGCTTAATTACCAAATATTTTTGACTCCTTGAATAGGTATTAGATATATTTAAAGCATATGAATCCCTTGGATCAAGTTCATTTCAAATCAAAGGGTAAAATCGTCATAGTCTCTTAGGAGATTTGTGGTGTATGAACACCTTTCAAATCATTTGTTGTGCTTAATTACCAAATATTTTTGACTCCTTGAATAGGTATTAGATATATTTAAAGCATATGAATCCCTTGGATCAAACTCATTTCAAATCAAAGGGTAAAATCGTCATAGTCTCTTAGGCGATTTGTGGTGTATGAACACCTTTCAAATCATTTGTTGTGCTTAATTACCAAATATTTTTGACTCCTTGAATAGGTATTAGATATATTTAAAGCATATGAATCCCTTGGATCAAACGCATTTCAAATCAAAGGGTAAAATCGTCATAGTCTCTTAGGCGATTTGTGGTGTATGAACACCATTCAAATCATTTGTTGTGCTTAATTACCAAATATTTTTGACTCCTTGAATAGGTATTAGATATATTTAAAGCATATGAATCCCTTGGATCAAACGCATTTCAAATCAAAGGGTAAAATCGTCATAGTCTCTTAGGCGATTTGTGGTGTATGAACACCTTTCAAATCATTTGTTGTGCTTAATTACCAAATATTTTTGACTCCTTGAATAGGTATTAGATATATTTAAAGCATATGAATCCCTTGGATCAAACGCATTTCAAATCAAAGGGTAAAATCGTCATAGTCTCTTAGGCGATTTGTGGTGTAAGAACACATTTCAAATAATTTTTTGTGCTTAATAACCAAATATTTTAGACTCTACAATTAGGTATTAGATATATTTAAAGCATATGAATCCCTTGGATCAAACTTATTTGAAATCAAAGGGTAAAATCGTCATAGTCTCTTAGGAGATTTGTTGTGTATGAACACCTTTTAAATCATTTGTTGTGCTTAATTACCAAATATTTTTGAATCCTTGAATAGGTATTAGATATATTTAAAGGATATGAATCCCTTGGATCAAACTCATTTCAAATCAAAGGGTAAAATCGTCATAGTCTCTTAGGCGATTTGTGGTGTATGTACACCTTTCAAATCATTTGTTGTGCTTAATTACAAAATATTTTTGACTCCTTGAATAGGTATTAGATATATTTAAAGAATATGAATCCCTTGGATAAAACTCATTTCAAATCAAAGGGTGAAATCGTCATAGTCTCTTAGGCGATTTGTGGTGTATGAACACCATTCAAATCATTTGTTGTGCTTAATTACCAAATATTTTTGACTCCTTGAATAGGTATTAGATATATTTAAAGCATATGAATCCCTTGGATCAAACTCATTTCAAATCAAAGGGTAAAATCGTCATAGTCTCTTAGGCGATTTATGGTGTATGAACACCATTCAAATAATTTGTTGTGCTTAATTACCAAATATTTTTGACTCCTTGAATAGGTATTAGATATATTTAAAGCATATGAATCCCTTGGATCAAACTCATTTCAAATCAAAGGGTAAAATCGTCATAGTCTCTTAGGCGATTTGTGGTGTATGAACACCATTCAAATCATTTGTTGTGCTTAATTACCAAATATTTTAGACTCCTTGAATAGGTATTAGATATATTTAAATCATATGAATCCCTTGGATCAAACGCATTTCAAATCAAAGGGTAAAATCGTCATAGTATCTTAGGCGATTTATGGTGTATGAACACCATTCAAATAATTTGTTGTGCTTAATTACCAAATATTTTTGACTCCTTGAATAGGTATTAGATATATTTAAAGCATACGAATCCCTTGGATCAAACGCATTTCAAATCAAAGGGTAAAATCGTCATAGTCTCTTAGGCGATTTGTGGTGTATGAACACCATTCAAATCATTTGTTGTGCTTAATTACCAATTGTTTTTGACTCCTTGAATAGGTATTAGATATATTTAAAGCATATGAATCCCTTGGATCAAATAAAATTTCAAATCAAAGGGTAAAATCGTCATAGTTTCTTAGGCGATTTGTGGTGTATGAACACCATTCAAATCATTTGTTGTGCTTAATTACCAATTGTTTTTGACTCTTTGAATAGGTATTAGATATATTTAAAGCATATGAATCCCTTGGATCAAACGCATTTCAAATCAAAGGGTAAAATCGTCATAGTTTCTTAGGCGATTTGTGGTGTATGTACACCTTTCAAATCATTTGTTGTGCTTAATTACCAAATATTTTTGACTCCTTAAATGGGTATTAGATATATTTAAAGCATATGAATCCTTTGGATCAAACGCATTTCAAATCAAAGGGTAAAATCGTCATAGTCTCTTAGGCGATTTATGGAGTAAGAACACATTTCAAATAATTTTTTCTCCTTAATAACCAAATATTTTAGAGTCTACAATTAGGTATTAGATATATTAAAAGCATATGAATCCGTTGGATCAAACTCATTTGAAATCAAAGGGTAAAATCGTCATAGTCTCTTAGGTGATTTGTTGTGTATGAACACCTTTTAAATCATTTGTTGTGCTTAATTACCAAATATTTTTGACTCCTTGAATAGGTATTAGATATATTTAAAGCATATGAATCCCTTGGATCAAACTCATTTCAAATCAAAGGGTAAAATCGTCATAGTCTCTTAGGAGATTTGTTGTGTATGAACACCTTTCAAATCATTTGTTGTGCTTAATTACCAAATATTTTTGACTCCTTGAATAGGTATTAGATATATTTAAAGCATATGAATCCCTTGAATCAAATAAAATTTCAAATCAAAGGGTAAAATCGTCATAGTCTCTTAGGCGATTTGTGGTGTATGTACACATTTCAAATCATTTGTTGTGCTTAATTACCAAATATTTTTGACTCCTTGAATAGGTATTAGATATATTTAAAGCATATGAATCCCTTGGATCAAACGCATTTCAAATCCAAGGGTAAAATCGTCATAGTCTCTTAGGCAATCTATGGTGTAAGAACACATTTCAAATAATTTGTTCTCCTTAATAACCAAATATTTTAGACTCCTTGAGTTAGGTATTAGATATATTTAAAGCATATGAATCCCTTGGATCAAACTCATTTGAAATCAAAGGGTAAAATCGTCATAGTCTCTTAGGTGATTTGTTGTGTATGAACACCTTTCAAATCATTTGTTGTGCTTAATTACCAAATATTTTTGACTCCTTGAATAGGTATTAGATATATTTAAAGCATATGAATCCCTTGGATCAAACTCATTTCAAATCAAAGGGTAAAATCGTCATAGTCTCTTAGGCGATTTGTGGTGTATGAACACCTTTCAAATCATTTGTTGTGCTTAATTACCAAATATTTTTGACTCCTTGAATAGGTATTAGATATATTTAAAGAATATGAATCCCTTGGATCAAACTCATTTCAAATCAAAGGGTAAAATCGTCATAGTCTCTTAGGCGATTTGTGGTGTATGAACACCATTCAAATAATTTGTTGTGCTTAATTACCAAATATTTTAGACTCCTTGAATAGGTATTAGATATATTTAAAGCATATGAATCCCTTGGATCAAACGCATTTCAAATCAAAGGGTAAAATCGTCATAGTCTCTTAGGCGATTTGTGGTGTATGAACACCTTTCAAATCATTTGTTGTGCTTAATTACCAAATATTTTTGACTCCTTGAATAGGTATTAGATATATTTAAAGCATATGAATCCCTTGGATCAAACGCATTTCAAATCAAAGGGTAAAATCGTCATAGTCTCTTAGGCGATTTGTGGTGTATGAACACCATTCAAATCATTTGTTGTGCTTAATTACCAATTGTTTTTGACTCCTTGAATAGGTATTAGATATATTTAAAGCATATGAATCCCTTGGATCAAACGCATTTCAAATCAAAGGGTAAAATCGTCATAGTCTCTTAGGCGATTTGTGGTGTATGAACACCTTTCAAATCATTTGTTGTGCTTAATTACCAAATATTTTTGACTCCTTGAATAGGTATTAGATATATTTAAAGCATATGAATCCCTTGGATCAAACGCATTTCAAATCAAAGGGTAAAATCGTCATAGTCTCTTAGGCGATTTATGGTGTAAGAACACATTTCAAATAATTTTTTCTCCTTAATAACCAAATATTTTAGACTCCTACAATTAGGTATTAGATATATTTAAAGCATATGAATCCCTTGGATCAAACTCATTTCAAATCAAAGGGTAAAATCGTCATAGTCTCTTAGGCGATTTGTTGTGTATGAACACCTTTTAAATCATTTGTTGTGCTTAATTACCAATTATTTTTGACTCCTTGAATAGGTATTAGATATATTTAAAGCATATGAATCCCTTGGATCAAATAAAATTTCAAATCAAAGGGTAAAATCGTCATAGTCTCTTAGGCGATTTGTGGTGTATGAACACCATTCAAATCATTTGTTGTGCTTAATTACCAATTGTTTTTGACTCTTTGAATAGGTATTAGATATATTTAAAGCAAATGAATCCCTTGGATCAAACACATTTCAAATCAAAGGGTAAAATCGTCATAGTTTCTTAGGCGATTTGTGGTGTATGTACACCTTTCAAATCATTTGTTGTGCTTAATTACCAAATATTTTTGACTCCTTAAATAGGTATTAGATATATTTAAAGCATATGAATCCTTTGGATCAAACGCATTTCAAATCAAAGGGTAAAATCGTCATAGTCTCTTAGGCGATTTATGGTGTAAGAACACATTTCAAATAATTTTTTCTCCTTAATAACCAAATATTTTAGAGTCTACAATTAGGTATTAGATATATTAAAAGCATATGAATCCGTTGGATCAAACTCATTTGAAATCAAAGGGTAAAATCGTCATAGTCTCTTAGGTGATTTGTTGTGTATGAACACCTTTTAAATCATTTGTTGTGCTTAATTACCAAATATTTTTGACTCCTTGAATAGGTATTAGATATATTTAAAGCATATGAATCCCTTGGATCAAGTTCATTTCAAATCAAAGGGTAAAATCGTCATAGTCTCTTAGGCGATTTGTGGTGTATGAACACCTTTCAAATCATTTGTTGTGCTTAATTACCAAATATTTTTGACTCCTTGAATAGGTATTAGATATATTTAAAGCATATGAATCCCTTGGATCAAAGGCATTTCAAATCAAAGGGTAAAATCGTCATAGTCTCTTAGGCGATTTGTGGTGTATGAACACCTTTCAAATCATTTGTTGTGCTTAATTACCAAATATTTTTGAATCCTTGAATAGGTATTAGATATATTTAAAGCATATGAATCCCTTGGATCAAACTCATTTCAAATCAAAGGGTAAAATCGTCATAGTCTCTTAGGCGATTTATGGTGTAAGAACACATTTCAAATAATTTTTTCTCCTTAATAACCAAATATTTTAGACTCTACAATTAGGTATTAGATATATTTAAAGCATATGAATCCCTTGGATCAAACTTATTTGAAATCAAAGGGTAAAATCGTCATAGTCTCTTAGGAGATTTGTTGTGTATGAACACCTTTTAAATCATTTGTTGTGCTTAATTACCAAATATTTTTGACTCCTTGAATAGGTATTAGATATATTTAAAGGATATGAATCCCTTGGATCAAACTCATTTCAAATCAAAGGGTAAAATCGTCATAGTCTCTTAGGCGATTTGTGGTGTATGTACACCTTTCAAATCATTTGTTGTGCTTAATTACAAAATATTTTTGACTCCTTGAATAGGTATTAGATATATTTAAAGAATATGAATCCCTTGGATAAAACTCATTTCAAATCAAAGGGTGAAATCGTCACAGTCTCTTAGGCGATTTATGGTGTATGAACACCATTCAAATAATTTGTTGTGCTTAATTACCAAATATTTTAGACTCCTTGAATAGGTATTAGATATATTTAAAGCATATGAATCCCTTGGATCAAACGCATTTCAAATCAAAGGGTAAAATCGTCATAGTCTCTTAGGCGATTTATGGTGTATGAACACCATTCAAATAATTTGTTGTGCTTAATTACCAAATATTTTTGACTCCTTGAATAGGTATTAGATATATTTAAAGCATACGAATCCCTTGGATCAAACGCATTTCAAATCAAAGGGTAAAATCGTCATAGTCTCTTAGGCGATTTGTGGTGTATGAACACCATTCAAATCATTTGTTGTGCTTAATTACCAATTGTTTTTGACTCCTTGAATAGGTATTAGATATATTTAAAGCATATGAATCCCTTGGATCAAACGCATTTCAAATCAAAGGGTAAAATCGTCATAGTTTCTTAGGCGATTTGTGGTGTATGAACACCTTTCAAATCATTTGTTGTGCTTAATTACCAAATATTTTTGACTCCTTGAATAGGTATTAGATATATTTAAAGCATATGAATCCCTTTGGATCAAACGCATTTCAAATCAAAGGGTAAAATCGTCATAGTCTCTTAGGCGATTTATGGTGTATGAACACATTTCAAATAATTTTTTGTGCTTAATAACCAAATATTTTTGAGTCCTACAATTAGGTATTAGATATATTAAAAGCATATGAATCCGTTGGATCAAAGTCATTTGAAATCAAAGGGTAAAATCGTCATAGTCTCTTAGGCGATTTGTTGTGTATGAACACCTTTCAAATCATTTGTTGTGCTTAATTACCAATTGTTTTTGACTCCTTGAATAGGTATTAGATATATTTAAAGCATATGAATCCCTTGGATCAAATAAAATTTCAAATCAAAGGGTAAAATCGTCATAGTTTCTTAGGCGATTTGTGGTGTATGAACACCATTCAAATCATTTGTTGTGCTTAATTACCAATTGTTTTTGACTCTTTGAATAGGTATTAGATATATTTAAAGCATATGAATCCCTTGGATCAAACGCATTTCAAATCAAAGGGTAAAATCGTCATAGTTTCTTAGGCGATTTGTGGTGTATGTACACCTTTCAAATCATTTGTTGTGCTTAATTACCAAATATTTTTGACTCCTTAAATGGGTATTAGATATATTTAAAGCATATGAATCCTTTGGATCAAACGCATTTCAAATCAAAGGGTAAAATCGTCATAGTCTCTTAGGCGATTTATGGAGTAAGAACACATTTCAAATAATTTTTTCTCCTTAATAACCAAATATTTTAGAGTCTACAATTAGGTATTAGATATATTAAAAGCATATGAATCCGTTGGATCAAACTCATTTGAAATCAAAGGGTAAAATCGTCATAGTCTCTTAGGAGATTTGTTGTGTATGAACACCATTCAAATCCTTTGTTGTGCTTAATTACCAATTGTTTTTGACTCCTTGAATATGTATTAGATATATTTAAAGCATATGAATCCCTTGAATCAAATAAAATTTCAAATCAAAGGGTAAAATCGTCATAGTCTCTTAGGCGATTTGTGGTGTATGAACACCATTCAAATAATTTGTTGTGCTTAATTACCAAATATTTTTGACTCCTTGAATAGGTATTAGATATATTTAAAGCATATGAATCCCTTGGATCAAACGCATTTCAAATCAAAGGGTAAAATCGTCATAGTCTCTTAGGCGATTTGTGGTGTATGAACACCATTCAAATCATTTGTTGTGCTTAATTACCAAATATTTTAGACTCCTTGAATAGGTATTAGATATATTTAAAGCATATGAATCCCTTGGATCAAACGCATTTCAAATCAAAGGGTAAAATCGTCATAGTCTCTTAGGCGATTTGTGGTGTATGAACACCTTTCAAATCATTTGTTGTGCTTAATTACCAAATATTTTTGACTCCTTGAATAGGTATTAGATATATTTAAAGCATATGAATCCCTTGGATCAAATAAAATTTCAAATCAAAGGGTAAAATCGTCATAGTTTCTTAGGTGATTTGTGGTGTATGAACATCATTCAAATCATTTGTTGTGCTTAATTACCAATTGTTTTTGACTCTTTGAATAGGTATTAGATATATTTAAAGCAAATGAATCCCTTGGATCAAACACATTTCAAATCAAAGGGTAAAATCGTCATAGTTTCTTAGGCGATTTGTGGTGTATGTACACCTTTCAAATCATTTGTTGTGCTTAATTACCAAATATTTTTGACTCCTTAAATGGGTATTAGATATATTTAAAGCATATGAATCCTTTGGATCAAACGCATTTCAAATCAAAGGGTAAAATCGTCATAGTCTCTTAGGCGATTTATGGAGTAAGAACACATTTCAAATAATTTTTTCTCCTTAATAACCAAATATTTTAGAGTCTAAAATTAGGTATTAGATATATTAAAAGCATATGAATCCGTTGGATCAAACTCATTTGAAATCAAAGGGTAAAATCGTCATAGTCTCTTAGGCGATTTGTTGTTTATGAACACCTTTTAAATCATTTGTTGTGCTTAATTACAAAATATTCTTTACTCCTTGAATAGGTATTAGATATATTTAAAGCATATGAATCCCTTGGATCAAGTTCATTTCAAATCAAAGGGTAAAATCGTCATAGTCTCTTAGGAGATTTGTTGTGTATGAACACCTTTTAAATCATTTGTTGTGCTTAATTACCAAATATTTTTGAATCCTTGAATAGGTATTAGATATATTTAAAGCATATGAATCCCTTGGATCCAAAGTCATTTCAAATCAAAGGGTAAATTGGTTCATGAACCAGTTGCTCTTAGGCGTTTTGATGGTGTATGAACACTTTTCAAATCCATTTGTTGTGCTTAATTCCCGAGTTTGTTTTGACTCCTTGGATAGGTGGATTGAGGGTGCATCATATTTTGAAGAGCATATGATTCTGTTTGGGTATCAAGCATGATTGTAAAGGAAGGGTAAGTTCTGTTTGGATTCCTATTTAATCTATTTCTTTTTTTGTTGTATGTTCAAGTTTCAAATAATGTGTTGTGATTACTTAAGACACTAAGGCAAGTAGGCGTGTGTTTTGTGGCTGATTAGGTATGTAATTAGGGGTTATTTACAGCTCATAATTGCTGATTGCCTTGTTTGTAGAAGCCCCTTAAATGAGTCTTAATTAGGGCGTGAACAAGGTGTTTTGTAACTCCACAAAGCCATTCCTCTTAGGAAGTTTTTTAGGGTGTTTACAGCTTTCCTTGCTGCTCACTTATCTCTATATCAAAGGAGAGAAAATGGTCATAGTCTCTTAGGAGATTTGAGTTGTGATATAAACACCTTTGTGTTATATTTTTTGCTTTGAGATTGTCTACAAATATTTTTGACTCCTTGAATACTTTGAGTGAGTATTGAGATATATTTAAAGGATATGAATCCCTTGGAGTCTTAACTCTGACTTTGAAATCCAAAACATTGGGTAAAATGGTCATTGTGTCTTTGGTACGATTTGTTGTGTGATGTAACACCTTTCAAATCATGTTTTGTTGTGCTTAAGTTTACCAAATCATTTTTGACTCCTTGAATGGGTATTAGATATATTTAAAGCATATGAATCCCTTGGATCAAACTCATTTCAAATCAAAGGGTAAAATCGTCATAGTCTCTTAGGCGATTTATGGTGTAAGAACACATTTCAAATAATTTTTTCTCCTTAATAACCAAATATTTTAGACTCTACAATTAGGTATTAGATATATTTAAAGCATATGAATCCCTTGGATCAAACTTATTTGAAATCAAAGGGTAAAATCATCATAGTCTCTTAGGAGATTTGTTGTGTATGAACACCTTTTAAATCATTTGTTGTGCTTAATTACCAAATATTTTTGAATCCTTGAATAGGTATTAGATATATTTAAAGGATATGAATCCCTTGGATCAAACTCATTTCAAATCAAAGGGTAAAATCGTCATAGTCTCTTAGGCGATTTGTGGTGTATGTACACATTTCAAATCATTTGTTGTGCTTAATTACAAAATATTTTTGACTCCTTGAATAGGTATTAGATATATTTAAAGAATATGAATCCCTTGGATAAAACTCATTTCAAATCAAAGGGTGAAATCGTCATAGTCTCTTAGGCGATTTATGGTGTATGAACACCATTCAAATCATTTGTTGTGCTTAATTACCAAATATTTTAGACTCCTTGAATAGGTATTAGATATATTTAAATCATATGAATCCCTTGGATCAAACGCATTTCAAATCAAAGGGTAAAATCGTCATAGTATCTTAGGCGATTTATGGTGTATGAACACCATTCAAATAATTTGTTGTGCTTAATTACCAAATATTTTTGACTCCTTGAATAGGTATTAGATATATTTAAAGCATATGAATCCCTTGGATCAAACGCATTTCAAATCAAAGGGTAAAATCGTCATAGTCTCTTAGGCGATTTGTGGTGTATGAACACCATTCAAATCATTTGTTGTGCTTAATTACCAAATATTTTTGACTCCTTGAATAGGTATTAGATATATTTAAAGCATATGAATCCCTTGGATCAAATCGCATTTCAAATCAAAGGGTAAAATCGTCATAGACTCTTAGGCGATTTGTGGTGTATGAACACCATTCAAATCATTTGTTGTGCTTAATTACCAATTGTTTTTGACTCCTTGAATAGGTATTAGATATATTTAAAGCATATGAATCCCTTGGATCAAACGCATTTCAAATCAAAGGGTAAAATCGTCATAGTTTCTTAGGCGATTTGTGGTGTATGTACACCTTTCAAATCATTTGTTGTGCTTAATTACCAAATATTTTTGACTCCTTAAATGGGTATTAGATATATTTAAAGCATATGAATCCTTTGGATCAAACGCATTTCAAATCAAAGGGTAAAATCGTCATAGTCTCTTAGGCGATTTATGGAGTAAGAACACATTTCAAATAATTTTTTCTCCTTAATAACCAAATATTTTAGAGTCTACAATTAGGTATTAGATATATTAAAAGCATATGAATCCGTTGGATCAAACTCATTTGAAATCAAAGGGTAAAATCGTCATAGTCTCTTAGGCGATTTGTGGTGTATGAACACCTTTTAAATCATTTGTTGTGCTTAATTACCAAATATTTTTGAATCCTTGAATAGGTATTAGATATATTTAAAGCATATGAATCCCTTGGATCAAACTCATTTCAAATCAAAGGGTAAAATCGTCATAGTCTCTTAGGCGATTTGTGGTGTATGTACACCTTTCAAATCATTTGTTGTGCTTAATTACCAAATATTTTTGACTCCTTGAATAGGTATTAGATATATTTAAAGCATATGAATCCCTTGGATCAAACTCATTTCAAATCAAAGGGTAAAATCGTCATAGTCTCTTAGGCGATTTGTGGTGTATGAACACCATTCAAATCATTTGTTGTGCTTAATTACCAAATATTTTAGACTCCTTGAATAGGTATTAGATATATTTAAAGCATATGAATCCCTTGGATCAAACGCATTTCAAATCAAAGGGTAAAATCGTCATAGTCTCTTAGGCGATTTGTGGTGTAAGAACACATTTCAAATCATTTGTTGTGCTTAATAACCAAATATTTTAGACTCTACAATTAGGTATTAGATATATTTAAAGCATATGAATCCCTTGGATCAAACTCATTTGAAATCAAAGGGTAAAATCGTCATAGTCTCTTAGGAGATTTGTTGTGTATGAACACCTTTTAAATCATTTGTTGTGCTTAATTACCAAATATTTTTGACTCCTTGAATAGGTATTAGATATATTTAAAGCATATGAATCCCTTGGATAAAACTCATTTCAAATCAAAGGGTAAAATCGTCATAGTCTCTTAGGCGATTTATGGTGTATGAACACCATTCAAATCATTTGTTGTGCTTAATTACCAAATATTTTTGACTCCTTGAATAGGTATTAGATATATTTAAAGCATATGAATCCCTTGGATCAAACGCATTTCAAATCAAAGGGTAAAATCGTCATAGTCTCTTAGGCGATTTATGGTGTATGAACACCATTCAAATAATTTGTTGTGCTTAATTACCAAATATTTTTGACTCCTTGAATAGGTATTAGATATATTTAAAGCATATGAATCCCTTGGATCAAACGCATTTCAAATCAAAGGGTAAAATCGTCATAGTCTCTTAGGCGATTTGTGGTGTATGAACACCATTCAAATCATTTGTTGTGCTTAATTACCAATTGTTTTTGACTCCTTGAATAGGTATTAGATATATTTAAAGCATATGAATCCCTTGGATCAAATAAAATTTCAAATCAAAGGGTAAAATCGTCATAGTCTCTTAGGCGATTTGTGGTGTATGTACACATTTCAAATCATTTGTTGTGCTTAATTACCAAATATTTTTGACTCCTTGAATAGGTATTAGATATATTTAAAGCATATGAATCCCTTGGATCAAACGCATTTCAAATCAAAGGGTAAAATCGTCATAGTCTCTTAGGCAATATATGGTGTAAGAACACATTTCAAATAATTTTTTCTCCTTAATAACCAAATATTATAGACTCTACAATTAGGTATTAGATATATTAAAAGCATATGAATCCGTTGGATCAAACTCATTTGAAATCAAAGGGTAAAATCGTCATAGTCTCTTAGGTGATTTGTTGTGTATGAACACCTTTTAAATCATTTGTTGTGCTTAATTACCAAATATTTTTACTCCTTGAATAGGTATTAGATATATTTAAAGCATATGAATCCCTTGGATCAAGTTCATTTCAAATCAAAGGGTAAAATCGTCATAGTCTCTTAGGCGATTTGTGGTGTATGTACACATTTCAAATCATTTGTTGTGCTTAATTACCAAATATTTTTGACTCCTTGAATAGGTATTAGATATATTTAAAGCATATGAATCCCTTGGATCAAATGCATTTCAAATCAAAGGGTAAAATCGTCATAGTCTCTTAGGCGATTTGTGGTGTATGAACACCATTCAAATCATTTGTTGTGCTTAATTACCAAATATTTTAGACTCTACAATTAGGTATTAGATATATTTAAAGCATATGAATCCCTTGGATCAAACTTATTTGAAATCAAAGGGTAAAATCGTCATAGTCTCTTAGGAGATTTGTTGTGTATGAACACCTTTTAAATCATTTGTTGTGCTTAATTACCAAATATTTTTGAATCCTTGAATAGGTATTAGATATATTTAAAGGATATGAATCCCTTGGATCAAACTCATTTCAAATCAAAGGGTAAAATCGTCATAGTCTCTTAGGCGATTTGTGGTGTATGTACACCTTTCAAATCATTTGTTGTGCTTAATTACCAAATATTTTTGACTCCTTGAATAGGTATTAGATATATTTAAAGAATATGAATCCCTTGGATAAAACTCATTTCAAATCAAAGGGTAAAATCGTCATAGTCTCTTAGGCGATTTATGGTGTATGAACACCATTCAAATAATTTGTTGTGCTTAATTACCAAATATTTTAGACTCCTTGAATAGGTATTAGATATATTTAAAGCATATGAATCCCTTGGATCAAACTCATTTCAAATCAAAGGGTAAAATCGTCATAGTCTCTTAGGCGATTTATGGTGTATGAACACCATTCAAATAATTTGTTGTGCTTAATTACCAAATATTTTTGACTCCTTGAATAGGTATTAGATATATTTAAAGCATACGAATCCCTTGGATCAAACGCATTTCAAATCAAAGGGTAAAATCGTCATAGTCTCTTAGGCGATTTGTGGTGTATGAACACCATTCAAATCATTTGTTGTGCTTAATTACCAATTGTTTTTGACTCCTTGAATAGGTATTAGATATATTTAAAGCATATGAATCCCTTGGATCAAATAAAATTTCAAATCAAAGGGTAAAATCGTCATAGTTTCTTAGGCGATTTGTGGTGTATGAACACCATTCAAATCATTTGTTGTGCTTAATTACCAATTGTTTTTGACTCTTTGAATAGGTATTAGATATATTTAAAGCATATGAATCCCTTGGATCAAACGCATTTCAAATCAAAGGGTAAAATCGTCATAGTTTCTTAGGCGATTTGTGGTGTATGAACACCTTTCAAATCATTTGTTGTGCTTAATTACCAAATATTTTTGACTCCTTGAATAGGTATTAGATATATTTAAAGCATATGAATCCCTTGGATCAAGTTCATTTCAAATCAAAGGGTAAAATCGTCATAGTCTCTTAGGCGATTTGTGGTGTATGAACACATTTCAAATCATTTGTTGTGCTTAATTACCAAATATTTTTGACTCCTTGAATAGGTATTAGATATATTTAAAGCATATGAATCCCTTGGATCAAACGCATTTCAAATCAAAGGGTAAAATCGTCATAGTCTCTTAGGCGATTTGTGGTGTATGAACACCTTTCAAATCATTTGTTGTGCTTAATTACCAAATATTTTAGACTCTACAATTAGGTATTAGATATATTTAAAGCATATGAATCCCTTGGATCAAACTTATTTGAAATCAAAGGGTAAAATCGTCATAGTCTCTTAGGAGATTTGTTGTGTATGAACACCTTTTAAATCATTTGTTGTGCTTAATTACCAAATATTTTTGAATCCTTGAATAGGTATTAGATATATTTAAAGCATATGAATCCCTTGGATCAAACTCATTTCAAATCAAAGGGTAAAATCGTCATAGTCTCTTAGGCGATTTGTGGTGTATGAACACCTTTCAAATCATTTGTTGTGCTTAATTACCAAATATTTTTGACTCCTTGAATAGGTATTAGATATATTTAAAGAATATGAATCCCTTGGATAAAACTCATTTCAAATCAAAGGGTGAAATCGTCATAGTCTCTTAGGCGATTTATGGTGTATGAACACCATTCAAATAATTTGTTGTGCTTAATTACCAAATATTTTAGACTCCTTGAATAGGTATTAGATATATTTAAAGCATATGAATCCCTTGGATCAAACGCATTTCAAATCAAAGGGTAAAATCGTCATAGTCTCTTAGGCGATTTATGGTGTATGAACACCATTCAAATAATTTGTTGTGCTTAATTACCAAATATTTTTGACTCCTTGAATAGGTATTAGATATATTTAAAGCATATGAATCCCTTGGATCAAACGCATTTCAAATCAAAGGGTAAAATCGTCATAGTCTCTTAGGCGATTTGTGGTGTATGAACACCATTCAAATCATTTGTTGTGCTTAATTACCAATTGTTTTTGACTCCTTGAATAGGTATTAGATATATTTAAAGCATATGAATCCCTTGGATCAAATAAAATTTCAAATCAAAGGGTAAAATCGTCATAGTTTCTTAGGCGATTTGTGGTGTATGAACACCATTCAAATCATTTGTTGTGCTTAATTACCAATTGTTTTTGACTCTTTGAATAGGTATTAGATATATTTAAAGCATATGAATCCCTTGGATCAAACGCATTTCAAATCAAAGGGTAAAATCGTCATAGTTTCTTAGGCGATTTGTGGTGTATGTACACCTTTCAAATCATTTGTTGTTCTTAATTACAAAATATTTTTGACTCCTTGAATAGGTATTTGATAATCATTTGTTTTTCTTAATTACAAAATATTTTTGACTCCTTGAATAGGTATTTGATATATTTAAATAATATGAATCCCTTGGATAAAACTCATTTCAAATCAAAGGGTAAAATCGTCATAGTCTCTTAGGCGATTTGTGGTGTATGAACACCATTCAAATCATTTGTTGTGCTTAATTACCAAATATTTTTGACTCCTTGAATAGGTATTAGATATATTTAAATCATATGAATCCCTTGGATCAAACGCATTTCAAATCAAAGGGTAAAATCGTCATAGTCTCTTAGGCGATTTATGGTGTATGAACACCATTCAAATAATTTGTTGTGCTTAATTACCAAATATTTTAGACTCCTTGAATAGGTATTAGATATATTTAAAGCATATGAATCCCTTGGATCAAACGCATTTCAAATCAAAGGGTAAAATCGTCATAGTCTCTTAGGCGATTTATGGTGTATGAACACAATTCAAATCATTTGTTGTGCTTAATTACCAAATATTTTTGACTCCTTGAATAGGTATTAGATATATTTAAAGCATATGAATCCCTTGGATCAAACGCATTTCAAATCAAAGGGTAAAATCGTCATAGTCTCTTAGGCGATTTGTGGTGTATGAACACCATTCAAATCATTTGTTGTGCTTAATTACCAATTGTTTTTGACTCCTTGAATAGGTATTAGATATATTTAAAGCATATGAATCCCTTGGATCAAACGCATTTCAAATCAAAGGGTAAAATCGTCATAGTTTCTTAGGCGATTTGTGGTGTATGTACACCTTTCAAATCATTTGTTGTGCTTAATTACCAAATATTTTTGACTCCTTGAATGGGTATTAGATATATTTAAAGCATATGAATCCTTTGGATCAAACGCATTTCAAATCAAAGGGTAAAATCGTCATAGTCTCTTAGGCGATTTATGGTGTAAGAACACATTTCAAATAATTTTTTCTCCTTAATAACCAAATATTTTAGACTCTACAATTAGGTATTAGATATATTAAAAGCATATGAATCCGTTGGATCAAACTCATTTGAAATCAAAGGGTAAAATCGTCATAGTCTCTTAGGCGATTTGTGGTGTATGAACACCTTTCAAATCATTTGTTGTGCTTAATTACCAAATATTTTTGAATCCTTGAATAGGTATTAGATATATTTAAAGCATATGAATCCCTTGGATCAAACTCATTTCAAATCAAAGGGTAAAATCGTCATAGTCTCTTAGGCGATTTGTGGTGTATGAACACCTTTCAAATCATTTGTTGTGCTTAATTACCAAATATTTTTGACTCCTTGAATAGGTATTAGATATATTTAAAGCATATGAATCCCTTGGATCAAACTCATTTCAAATCAAAGGGTAAAATCGTCATAGTCTCTTAGGCGATTTGTGGTGTATGAACACCTTTCAAATCATTTGTTGTGCTTAATTACCAAATATTTTTGACTCCTTGAATAGGTATTAGATATATTTAAAGCATATGAATCCCTTGGATCAAACGCATTTCAAATCAAAGGGTAAAATCGTCATAGTCTCTTAGGCGATTTATGGTGTATGAACACATTTCAAATAATTTGTTTGTCCTTAATAACCAAATATTTTAGACTCCTACAATTAGGTATTAGATATATTTAAAGCATATGAATCCCTTGGATCAAACTCTTATTTGAAATCAAAGGGTAAAATCGTCATAGTCTCTTAGGAGATTTGTTGTGTATGAACACCTTTTAAATCATTTGTTGTGCTTAATTACCAAATATTTTTGACTCCTTGAATAGGTATTAGATATATTTAAAGCATATGAATCCCTTGGATCAAACTCATTTCAAATCAAAGGGTAAAATCGTCATAGTCTCTTAGGCGATTTGTGGTGTATGTACACCTTTCAAATCATTTGTTGTGCTTAATTACCAAATATTTTTGACTCCTTGAATAGGTATTAGATATATTTAAAGCATATGAATCCCTTGGATCAAACTCATTTCAAATCAAAGGGTAAAATCGTCATAGTCTCTTAGGCGATTTATGGTGTATGAACACCATTTCAAATAATTTGTTGCTGCTTAATAACCAAATATTTTAGACTCCTTGAATAGGTATTAGATATATTTAAAGCATATGAATCCCTTGGATCAAACTTATTTGAAATCAAAGGGTAAAATCGTCATAGTCTCTTAGGAGATTTGTTGTGTATGAACACCTTTTAAATCATTTGTTGTGCTTAATTACCAAATATTTTTGACTCCTTGAATAGGTATTAGATATATTTAAAGCATATGAATCCCTTGGATCAAACTCATTTCAAATCAAAGGGTAAAATCGTCATAGTCTCTTAGGCGATTTGTGGTGTATGAACACCATTCAAATCATTTGTTGTGCTTAATTACCAAATATTTTTGACTCCTTGAATAGGTATTAGATATATTTAAAGCATACGAATCCCTTGGATCAAACGCATTTCAAATCAAAGGGTAAAATCGTCATAGTCTCTTAGGCGATTTGTGGTGTATGAACACCATTCAAATCATTTGTTGTGCTTAATTACCAAATATTTTTGACTCCTTGAATAGGTATTAGATATATTTAAAGCATATGAATCCCTTGGATCAAACGCATTTCAAATCAAAGGGTAAAATCGTCATAGTCTCTTAGGCGATTTGTGGTGTATGAACACCATTCAAATCATTTGTTGTGCTTAATTACCAAATTGTTTTTGACTCCTTGAATAGGTATTAGATATATTTAAAGCATATGAATCCCTTGGATCAAATAAAATTTCAAATCAAAGGGTAAAATCGTCATAGTCTCTTAGGCGATTTGTGGTGTATGTACACATTTCAAATCATTTGTTGTGCTTAATTACCAAATATTTTTGACTCCTTGAATAGGTATTAGATATATTTAAAGCATATGAATCCCTTGGATCAAACGCATTTCAAATCAAAGGGTAAAATCGTCATAGTCTCTTAGGCGATCTATGGTGTAAGAACACATTTCAAATAATTTTTTCTCCTTAATAACCAAATATTTTAGACTCTATAATTAGGTATTAGATATATTAAAAGCATATGAATCCGTTGGATCAAACTCATTTGAAATCAAAGGGTAAAATCGTCATAGTCTCTTAGGTGATTTGTTGTGTATGAACACCTTTTAAATCATTTGTTGTGCTTAATTACCAAATATTTTTTACTCCTTGAATAGGTATTAGATATATTTAAAGCATATGAATCCCTTGGATCAAGTTCATTTCAAATCAAAGGGTAAAATCGTCATAGTCTCTTAGGCGATTTGTGGTGTATGTACACATTTCAAATCATTTGTTGTGCTTAATTACCAAATATTTTTGACTCCTTGAATAGGTATTAGATATATTTAAAGCATATGAATCCCTTGGATCAAATGCATTTCAAATCAAAGGGTAAAATCGTCATAGTCTCTTAGGCGATTTGTGGTGTATGAACACATTTCAAATCATTTGTTGTGCTTAATTACCAAATATTTTAGACTCTACAATTAGGTATTAGATATATTTAAAGCATATGAATCCCTTGGATCAAACTTATTTGAAATCAAAGGGTAAAATCGTCATAGTCTCTTAGGAGATTTGTTGTGTATGAACACCTTTTAAATCATTTGTTGTGCTTAATTACCAAATATTTTTGAATCCTTGAATAGGTATTAGATATATTTAAAGGATATGAATCCCTTGGATCAAACTCATTTCAAATCAAAGGGTAAAATCGTCATAGTCTCTTAGGCGATTTGTGGTGTATGTACACCTTTCAAATCATTTGTTGTGCTTAATTACAAAATATTTTTGACTCCTTGAATAGGTATTAGATATATTTAAAGAATATGAATCCCTTGGATAAAACTCATTTCAAATCAAAGGGTGAAATCGTCACAGTCTCTTAGGCGATTTATGGTGTATGAACACCATTCAAATAATTTGTTGTGCTTAATTACCAAATATTTTAGACTCCTTGAATAGGTATTAGATATATTTAAAGCATATGAATCCCTTGGATCAAACTCATTTCAAATCAAAGGGTAAAATCGTCATAGTCTCTTAGGCGATTTATGGTGTATGAACACCATTCAAATAATTTGTTGTGCTTAATTACCAAATATTTTTGACTCCTTGAATAGGTATTAGATATATTTAAAGCATACGAATCCCTTGGATCAAACGCATTTCAAATCAAAGGGTAAAATCGTCATAGTCTCTTAGGCGATTTGTGGTGTATGAACACCATTCAAATCATTTGTTGTGCTTAATTACCAATTGTTTTTGACTCCTTGAATAGGTATTAGATATATTTAAAGCATATGAATCCCTTGGATCAAATAAAATTTCAAATCAAAGGGTAAAATCGTCATAGTTTCTTAGGCGATTTGTGGTGTATGAACACCATTCAAATCATTTGTTGTGCTTAATTACCAATTGTTTTTGACTCTTTGAATAGGTATTAGATATATTTAAAGCATATGAATCCCTTGGATCAAACGCATTTCAAATCAAAGGGTAAAATCGTCATAGTCTCTTAGGCGATTTGTGGTGTATGAACACCTTTCAAATCATTTGTTGTGCTTAATTACCAAATATTTTTGACTCCTTGAATAGGTATTTGATTAGATATATTTAAAGCATATGAATCCCTTGGATCAAACTCATTTTAAATTAAAGGGTAAAATCGTCATAGTCTTTTTGGCGATTTTTGGGTGTATAACACACCATTTAAAATCATTTGTTTTGCTTAATTACCAAATATTTTTGACTCCTTGAATAGGTATTAGATATATTTAAAGCATATGAATCCCTTGGATCAAACTCATTTCAAATCAAAGGGTAAAATCGTCATAGTCTCTTAGGCGA
Organism: Patellifolia procumbens; assembly: GCA_947645195.1. Taxonomy (NCBI): domain Eukaryota; kingdom Viridiplantae; phylum Streptophyta; class Magnoliopsida; order Caryophyllales; family Amaranthaceae; genus Patellifolia; species Patellifolia procumbens. The sequence goes on from CANSGD010000800.1 coordinate 233,417, forward strand.
TTTATGGTGTATGAACACCATTCAAATAATTTGTTGTGCTTAATTACCAAATATTTTAGACTCCTTGAATAGGTATTAGATATATTTAAAGCATATGAATCCCTTGGATCAAACGCATTTCAAATCAAAGGGTAAAATCGTCATAGTCTCTTAGGCGATTTATGGTGTATGAACACCATTCAAATAATTTGTTGTGCTTAATTACCAAATATTTTTGACTCCTTGAATAGGTATTAGATATATTTAAAGCATATGAATCCCTTGGATCAAACGCATTTCAAATCAAAGGGTAAAATCGTCATAGTCTCTTAGGCGATTTGTGGTGTATGAACACCATTCAAATAATTTGTTGTGCTTAATTACCAAATATTTTTGACTCCTTGAATAGGTATTAGATATATTTAAAGCATATGAATCCCTTGGATCAAACGCATTTCAAATCAAAGGGTAAAATCGTCATAGTCTCTTAGGCGATTTGTGGTGTATGAACACCATTCAAATCATTTGTTGTGCTTAATTACCAATTGTTTTTGACTCCTTGAATAGGTATTAGATATATTTAAAGCATATGAATCCCTTGGATCAAACGCATTTCAAATCAAAGGGTAAAATCGTCATAGTTTCTTAGGCGATTTGTGGTGTATGTACACCTTTCAAATCATTTGTTGTGCTTAATTACCAAATATTTTTGACTCCTTGAATGGGTATTAGATATATTTAAAGCATATGAATCCTTTGGATCAAACGCATTTCAAATCAAAGGGTAAAATCGTCATAGTCTCTTAGGCGATTTATGGTGTAAGAACACATTTCAAATAATTTGTTCTCCTTAATAACCAAATATTTTAGACTCTACAATTAGGTATTAGATATATTTAAAGCATATGAATCCCTTGGATCAAACTCATTTGAAATCAAAGGGTAAAATCGTCATAGTCTCTTAGGCGATTTGTGGTGTATAAACACCATTCAAATCATTTGTTGTGCTTAATTACCAAATATTTTTGACTCCTTGAATAGGTATTAGATATATTTAAAGCATATGAATCCCTTGGATCAAACTCATTTCAAATCAAAGGGTAAAATCGTCATAGTCTCTTAGGCGATTTGTGGTGTATGAACACCATTCAAATCATTTGTTGTGCTTAATTACCAATTGTTTTTGACTCCTTGAATAGGTATTAGATATATTTAAAGCATATGAATCCCTTGGATCAAACTCATTTCAAATCAAAGGGTAAAATCGTCATAGTCTCTTAGGCGATTTGTGGTGTATGAACACCTTTCAAATCATTTGTTGTGCTTAATTACCAAATATTTTTGACTCCTTGAATAGGTATTAGATATATTTAAAGCATATGAATCCCTTGGATCAAACGCATTTCAAATCAAAGGGTAAAATCGTCATAGTCTCTTAGGCGATTTATGGTGTAGGAACACATTTCAAATCATTTGTTCCGTCCTTAATAACCAAATATTTTAGACTCCTACAATTAGGTATTAGATATATTTAAAGCATATGAATCCCTTGGATCAAACTCATTTGAAATCAAAGGGTAAAATCGTCATAGTCTCTTAGGAGATTTGTTGTGTATGAACACCTTTTTAAATCATTTGTTGTGCTTAATTACCAAATATTTTTGACTCCTTGAATAGGTATTAGATATATTTAAAGCATATGAATCCCTTGGATAAAACTCATTTCAAATCAAAGGGTAAAATCGTCATAGTCTCTTAGGCGATTTGTGGTGTATGTACACCTTTCAAATCATTTGTTGTGCTTAATTACCAAATATTTTTGACTCCTTGAATAGGTATTAGATATATTTAAAGCATATGAATCCCTTGGATAAAACTCATTTCAAATCAAAGGGTAAAATCGTCATAGTCTCTTAGGCGATTTATGGTGTATGAACACATTTCAAATCATTTGTTGTGCTTAATTACCAAATATTTTAGACTCCTTGAATTAGGTATTAGATATATTTAAAGCATATGAATCCCTTGGATCAAACTCATTTGAAATCAAAGGGTAAAATCGTCATAGTCTCTTAGGAGATTTGTTGTGTATGAACACCTTTCAAATCATTTGTTGTGCTTAATTACCAAATATTTTTGACTCCTTGAATAGGTATTAGATATATTTAAAGCATATGAATCCCTTGGATCAAACTCATTTCAAATCAAAGGGTAAAATCGTCATAGTCTCTTAGGCGATTTATGGTGTATGAACACCATTCAAATCATTTGTTGTGCTTAATTACCAAATATTTTTGACTCCTTGAATAGGTATTAGATATATTTAAAGCATATGAATCCCTTGGATCAAACGCATTTCAAATCAAAGGGTAAAATCGTCATAGTCTCTTAGGCGATTTGTGGTGTATGAACACCATTCAAATAATTTGTTGTGCTTAATTACCAAATATTTTTGACTCCTTGAATAGGTATTAGATATATTTAAAGCATATGAATCCCTTGGATCAAACGCATTTCAAATCAAAGGGTAAAATCGTCATAGTCTCTTAGGCGATTTGTGGTGTATGAACACCATTCAAATCATTTGTTGTGCTTAATTACCAAATTGTTTTTGACTCCTTGAATAGGTATTAGATATATTTAAAGCATATGAATCCCTTGGATCAAATAAAATTTCAAATCAAAGGGTAAAATCGTCATAGTCTCTTAGGCGATTTGTGGTGTATGTACACCTTTCAAATCATTTGTTGTGCTTAATTACCAAATATTTTTGACTCCTTGAATAGGTATTAGATATATTTAAAGCATATGAATCCCTTGGATCAAACGCATTTCAAATCAAAGGGTAAAATCGTCATAGTCTCTTAGGCAATCTATGGTGTAAGAACACATTTCAAATAATTTTTTCTCCTTAATAACCAAATATTATAGACTCTACAATTAGGTATTAGATATATTAAAAGCATATGAATCCGTTGGATCAAACTCATTTGAAATCAAAGGGTAAAATCGTCATAGTCTCTTAGGTGATTTGTTGTGTATGAACACCTTTTAAATCATTTGTTGTGCTTAATTACCAAATATTTTTTACTCCTTGAATAGGTATTAGATATATTTAAAGCATATGAATCCCTTGGATCAAGTTCATTTCAAATCAAAGGGTAAAATCGTCATAGTCTCTTACGCGATTTGTGGTGTATGTACACATTTCAAATCATTTGTTGTGCTTAATTACCAAATATTTTTGACTCCTTGAATAGGTATTAGATATATTTAAAGCATATGAATCCCTTGGATCAAATGCATTTCCAATCAAAGGGTAAAATCGTCATAGTCTCTTAGGCGATTTGTGGTGTATGAACACCATTCAAATCATTTGTTGTGCTTAATTACCAAATATTTTAGACTCTACAATTAGGTATTAGATATATTTAAAGCATATGAATCCCTTGGATCAAACTTATTTTAAATCAAAGGGTAAAATCGTCATAGTCTCTTAGGAGATTTGTTGTGTATGAACACCTTTTAAATCATTTGTTGTGCTTAATTACCAAATATTTTTGACTCCTTGAATAGGTATTAGATATATTTAAAGAATATGAATCCCTTGGATAAAACTCATTTCAAATCAAAGGGTAAAATCGTCATAGTCTCTTAGGCGATTTATGGTGTATGAACACCATTCAAATAATTTGTTGTGCTTAATTACAAAATATTTTTGACTCCTTGAATAGGTATTAGATATATTTAAAGAATATGAATCCCTTGGATAAAACTCATTTCAAATCAAAGGGTGAAATCGTCACAGTCTCTTAGGCGATTTATGGTGTATGAACACCATTCAAATAATTTGTTGTGCTTAATTACCAAATATTTTAGACTCCTTGAATAGGTATTAGATATATTTAAAGCATATGAATCCCTTGGATCAAACTCATTTCAAATCAAAGGGTAAAATCGTCATAGTATCTTAGGCGATTTATGGTGTATGAACACCATTCAAATCATTTGTTGTGCTTAATTACCAAATATTTTTGACTCCTTGAATAGGTATTAGATATATTTAAAGCATACGAATCCCTTGGATCAAACGCATTTCAAATCAAAGGGTAAAATCGTCATAGACTCTTAGGCGATTTGTGGTGTATGAACACCATTCAAATCATTTGTTGTGCTTAATTACCAATTGTTTTTGACTCCTTGAATAGGTATTAGATATATTTAAAGCATATGAATCCCTTGGATCAAATAAAATTTCAAATCAAAGGGTAAAATCGTCATAGTTTCTTAGGCGATTTGTGGTGTATGAACACCATTCAAATCATTTGTTGTGCTTAATTACCAATTGTTTTTGACTCTTTGAATAGGTATTAGATATATTTAAAGCATATGAATCCCTTGGATCAAACGCATTTCAAATCAAAGGGTAAAATCGTCATAGTTTCTTAGGCGATTTGTGGTGTATGTACACCTTTCAAATCATTTGTTGTGCTTAATTACCAAATATTTTTGACTCCTTGAATAGGTATTAGATATATTTAAAGCATATGAATCCCTTGGATCAAACGCATTTCAAATCAAAGGGTAAAATCGTCATAGTCTCTTAGGCGATTTGTGGTGTATAGAACACCATTTCAAATCATTTGTTGTGCTTAATTACCAAATATTTTAGACTCTACAATTAGGTATTAGATATATTAAAAGCATATGAATCCCTTGGATCAAACTTATTTGAAATCAAAGGGTAAAATCGTCATAGTCTCTTAGGATGATTTGTTGTGTATGAACACCTTTTAAATCATTTGTTGTGCTTAATTACCAAATATTTTTGAATCCTTGAATAGGTATTAGATATATTTAAAGCATATGAATCCCTTGGATCAAACTCATTTCAAATCAAAGGGTAAAATCGTCATAGTCTCTTAGGCGATTTGTGGTGTATGTACACCTTTCAAATCATTTGTTGTGCTTAATTACCAAATATTTTTGACTCCTTGAATAGGTATTAGATATATTTAAAGAATATGAATCCCTTGGATAAAACTCATTTCAAATCAAAGGGTGAAATCGTCATAGTCTCTTAGGCGATTTATGGTGTATGAACACCATTCAAATAATTTGTTGTGCTTAATTACCAAATATTTTAGACTCCTTGAATAGGTATTAGATATATTTAAAGAATATGAATCCCTTGGATAAAACTCATTTCAAATCAAAGGGTAAAATCGTCATAGTCTCTTAGGCGATTTATGGTGTATGAACACCATTCAAATAATTTGTTGTGCTTAATTACCAAATATTTTAATCTCCTTGAATAGGTATTAGATATATTTAAAGCATATGAATCCCTTGGATCAAACGCATTTCAAATCAAAGGGTAAAATCGTCATAGTATCTTAGGCGATTTATGGTGTATGAACACCATTCAAATAATTTGTTGTGCTTAATTACCAAATATTTTTGACTCCTTGAATAGGTATTAGATATATTTAAAGCATATGAATCCCTTGGATCAAACGCATTTCAAATCAAAGGGTAAAATCGTCATAGTCTCTTAGGTGATTTGTTGTGTATGAACACCTTTTAAATCATTTGTTGTGCTTAATTACCAAATATTTTTGACTCCTTGAATAGGTATTAGATATATTTAAAGCATATGAATCCCTTGGATCAAGTTCATTTCAAATCAAAGGGTAAAATCGTCATAGTCTCTTAGGCGATTTGTGGTGTATGTACACATTTCAAATCATTTGTTGTGCTTAATTACCAAATATTTTTGACTCCTTGAATAGGTATTAGATATATTTAAAGCATATGAATCCCTTGGATCAAACGCATTTCAAATCAAAGGGTAAAATCGTCATAGTCTCTTAGGCGATTTGTGGTGTATGAACACCATTCAAATCATTTGTTGTGCTTAATTACCAAATATTTTAGACTCCTTGAATAGGTATTAGATATATTTAAAGCATATGAATCCCTTGGATCAAACTTATTTGAAATCAAAGGGTAAAATCGTCATAGTCTCTTAGGAGATTTGTTGTGTATGAACACCTTTTAAATAATTTGTTGTGCTTAATTACCAAATATTTTTGACTCCTTGAATAGGTATTAGATATATTTAAAGCATATGAATCCCTTGGATCAAACGCATTTCAAATCAAAGGGTAAAATCGTCATAGTCTCTTAGGTGATTTGTGGTGTATGTACACCTTTCAAATCATTTGTTGTGCTTAATTACCAAATATTTTTGACTCCTTGAATAGGTATTAGATATATTTAAAGCATATGAATCCCTTGGATCAAGTTCATTTCAAATCAAAGGGTAAAATCGTCATAGTCTCTTACGCGATTTGTGGTGTATGTACACATTTCAAATCATTTGTTGTGCTTAATTACCAAATATTTTTGACTCCTTGAATAAGGTATTAGATATATTTAAAGCATATGAATCCCTTGGATCAAATGCATTTCAAATCAAAGGGTAAAATCGTCATAGTCTCTTAGGCGATTTGTGGTGTATGAACACCATTCAAATCATTTGTTGTGCTTAATTACCAAATATTTTAGACTCTTCAATTAGGTATTAGATATATTTAAAGCATATGAATCCCTTGGATCAAACTTATTTGAAATCAAAGGGTAAAATCGTCATAGTCTCTTAGGAGATTTGTTGTGTATGAACACCTTTTAAATAATTTGTTGTGCTTAATTACCAAATATTTTTGACTCCTTGAATAGGTATTAGATATATTTAAAGCATACGAATCCCTTGGATCAAACGCATTTCAAATCAAAGGGTAAAATCGTCATAGACTCTTAGGATGATTTGTTGTGTATGAACACCTTTTAAATCATTTGTTGTGCTTAATTACCAAATATTTTTTACTCCTTGAATAGGTATTAGATATATTTAAAGCATATGAATCCCTTGGATCAAGTTCATTTCAAATCAAAGGGTAAAATCGTCATAGTCTCTTAGGCGATTTGTGGTGTATGTACACATTTCAAATCATTTGTTGTGCTTAATTACCAAATATTTTTGACTCCTTGAATAGGTATTAGATATATTTAAAGCATATGAATCCCTTGGATCAAATGCATTTCAAATCAAAGGGTAAAATCGTCATAGTCTCTTAGGCGATTTGTGGTGTATGAACACCATTCAAATCATTTGTTGTGCTTAATTACCAAATATTTTAGACTCTACAATTAGGTATTAGATATATTTAAAGCATATGAATCCCTTGGATCAAACTTATTTGAAATCAAAGGGTAAAATCGTCATAGTCTCTTAGGAGATTTGTTGTGTATGAACACCTTTTAAATCATTTGTTGTGCTTAATTACCAAATATTTTTGAATCCTTGAATAGGTATTAGATATATTTAAAGGATATGAATCCCTTGGATCAAACTCATTTCAAATCAAAGGGTAAAATCGTCATAGTCTCTTAGGCGATTTGTGGTGTATGAACACCTTTTAAATCATTTGTTGTGCTTAATTACAAAATATTTTTGACTCCTTGAATAGGTATTAGATATATTTAAAGGATATGAATCCCTTGGATCAAACTTATTTGAAATCAAAGGGTAAAATCGTCATAGTCTCTTAGGAGATTTGTTGTGTATGAACACCATTCAAATCCTTTGTTGTGCTTAATTACCAATTGTTTTTGACTCCTTGAATATGTATTAGATATATTTAAAGCATATGAATCCCTTGAATCAAATAAAATTTCAAATCAAAGGGTAAAATCGTCATAGTCTCTTAGGCGATTTGTGGTGTATGTACACATTTCAAATCATTTGTTGTGCTTAATTACCAAATATTTTTGACTCCTTGAATAGGTATTAGATATATTTAAAGCATATGAATCCCTTGGATCAAACGCATTTCAAATCCAAGGGTAAAATCGTCATAGTCTCTTAGGCAATCTATGGTGTAAGAACACATTTCAAATAATTTTTTCTCCTTAATAACCAAATATTATAGACTCTACAGTTAGGTATTAGATATATTAAAAGCATATGAATCCGTTGGATCAAACTCATTTGAAATCAAAGGGTAAAATCGTCATAGTCTCTTAGGTGATTTGTTGTGTATAAACACCTTTTAAATCATTTGTTGTGCTTAATTACCAAATATTTTTTACTCCTTGAATAGGTATTAGATATATTTAAAGCATATGAATCCCTTGGATCAAGTTCATTTCAAATCAAAGGGTAAAATCGTCATAGTCTCTTACGCGATTTGTGGTTTATGTACACATTTCAAATCATTTGTTGTGCTTAATTACCAAATATTTTTGACTCCTTGAATAGGTATTAGATATATTTAAAGCATATGAATCCCTTGGATCAAACTGCATTTCAAATCAAAGGGTAAAATCGTCATAGTCTCTTAGGCGATTTGTGGTGTATGAACACCATTCAAATCATTTGTTGTGCTTAATTACCAAATATTTTTGACTCCTTGAATAGGTATTAGATATATTTAAAGCATATGAATCCCTTGGATCAAACTTATTTCAAATCAAAGGGTAAAATCGTCATAGTCTCTTAGGAGATTTGTTGTGTATGAACACCTTTTAAATCATTTGTTGTGCTTAATTACCAAATATTTTAGAATCCTTGAATAGGTATTAGATATATTTAAAGAATATGAATCCCTTGGATAAAACTCATTTCAAATCAAAGGGTAAAATCGTCATAGTCTCTTAGGCGATTTATGGTGTATGAACACCATTCAAATAATTTGTTGTGCTTAATTACAAAATATTTTTGACTCCTTGAATAGGTATTAGATATATTTAAAGAATATGAATCCCTTGGATCAAACTCATTTCAAATCAAAGGGTGAAATCGTCATAGTATCTTAGGCGATTTATGGTGTATGAACACCATTCAAATAATTTGTTGTGCTTAATTACCAAATATTTTTGACTCCTTGAATAGGTATTAGATATATTTAAAGCATACGAATCCCTTGGATCAAACGCATTTCAAATCAAAGGGTAAAATCGTCATAGACTCTTAGGCGATTTGTGGTGTATGAACACCATTCAAATCATTTGTTGTGCTTAATTACCAATTGTTTTTGACTCCTTGAATAGGTATTAGATATATTTAAAGCATATGAATCCCTTGGATCAAATAAAATTTCAAATCAAAGGGTAAAATCGTCATAGTTTCTTAGGCGATTTGTGGTGTATGAACACCATTCAAATCATTTGTTGTGCTTAATTACCAATTGTTTTTGACTCTTTGAATAGGTATTAGATATATTTAAAGCATATGAATCCCTTGGATCAAACGCATTTCAAATCAAAGGGTAAAATCGTCATAGTTTCTTAGGCGATTTGTGGTGTATGTACACCTTTCAAATCATTTGTTGTGCTTAATTACCAAATATTTTTGACTCCTTGAATAGGTATTAGATATATTTAAAGCATATGAATCCCTTGGATCAAACGCATTTCAAATCAAAGGGTAAAATCGTCATAGTCTCTTAGGCGATTTGTGGTGTATAAACACCATTCAAATCATTTGTTGTGCTTAATTAGCAAATATTTTAGACTCTACAATTAGGTATTAGATATATTAAAAGCATATGAATCCCTTGGATCAAACTTATTTGAAATCAAAGGGTAAAATCGTCATAGTCTCTTAGGAGATTTGTTGTGTATGAACACCTTTTAAATCATTTGTTGTGCTTAATTACCAAATATTTTTGAATCCTTGAATAGGTATTAGATATATTTAAATCATATGAATCCCTTGGATCAAACTCATTTCAAATCAAAGGGTAAAATCGTCATAGTCTCTTAGGCGATTTGTGGTGTATGTACACCTTTGAAATCATTTGTTGTGCTTAATTACAAAATATTTTTGAATCCTTGAATAGGTATTAGATATATTTAAAGAATATGAATCCCTTGGATAAAACTCATTTCAAATCAAAGGGTGAAATCGTCACAGTCTCTTAGGCGATTTATGGTGTATGAACACCATTCAAATAATTTGTTGTGCTTAATTACCAAATATTATAGACTCCTTGAATAGGTATTAGATATATTTAAAGAATATGAATCCCTTGGATAAAACTCATTTCAAATCAAAGGGTGAAATCGTCATAGTCTCTTAGGCGATTTATGGTATATGAACACCATTCAAATAATTTGTTGTGCTTAATTACCAAATATTTTAATCTCATTGAATAGGTATTAGATATATTTAAATCATATGAATCCCATGGATCAAACGCATTTCAAATCAAAGGGTAAAATCGTCATAGACTCTTAGATGATTTGTTGTGTATGAACACCTTTTAAATCATTTGTTGTGCTTAATTACCAAATATTTTTTACACCTTGAATAGGTATTAGATATATTTAAAGCATATGAATCCCTTGGATCAAGTTCATTTCAAATCAAAGGGTAAATTCGTCATAGTCTCTTACGCGATTTTTGGTGTAAGTACACATTTCAAATCATTTGTTGTGCGTAATTACCAAATATTTTTGACTCCTTGAATAAGGTATTAGATATATTTAAAGCATATAAATCCCTTGGATCAAATGCATTTCCAATAAAAGGGTAAAATCGTCATAGTCTCTTAGGCGATTTGTGGTGTATGAACACCATTCAAATCATTTGTTGTGCTTAATTACCAAATATTTTAGACTCTACAATTAGGTATTAGATATATTTAAAGCATATGAATCCCTTGGATCAAACTTATTTGAAATCAAAGGGTAAAATCGTCATAGTCTCTTAGCATATTTGTTGTGTATGAACACCTTTTAAATAATTTTTTGTGCTTAATTACCAAATATTTTTAACTCCTTGAATAGGTATTAGAGATATTTAAAGCATACGAATCCCTTGGATCAAACGCATTTCAAATCAAAGGGTAAAATCGTCATAGACTCTTAGATGATTTGTTGTGTATGAACACCTTTTAAATCATTTGTTGTGCTTTATTACCAAATATTTTTTACTCCTTGAATAGGTATTAGATATATTTAAAGCATATGAATCCCTTGGATCAAGTTCATTTCAAATCAAAGGGTAAATTCGTCATAGTCTCTTACGCGATTTTTGGTGTAAGTACACATTTCAAATCAATTGTTGTGCGTAATTACCAAATATTTTTGACTCCTTGAATAAGGTATTAGATATATTTAAAGCATATAAATCCCTTGGATCAAATGCATTTCCAATAAAAGGGTAAAATCGTCATAGTCTCTTAGGCGATTTGTGGTGTATGAACACCATTCAAATCTTTTGTTGTGCTTAATTACCAAATATTTTAGACTCTACAATTAGGTATTAGATATATTTAAAGCATATGAATCCCTTGGATCAAACTTATTTGAAATCAAAGGGTAAAATCGTCATAGTCTCTTAGCAGATTTGTTGTGTATGAACACCTTTTAAATAATTTTTTGTGCTTAATTACCAAATATTTTTGACTCCTTGAATAGGTATTAGAGATATTTAAAGCATACGAATCCCTTGGATGAAACGCATTTCAAATCAAAGGGTAAAATCGTCATAGACTCTTAGATGATTTGTTGTGTATGAACACCTTTTAAATCATTTGTTGTGCTTAATTACCAAATATTTTTTACTCCTTGAATAGGTATTAGATACATTTAAAGCATATGAATCCCTTGGATCAAGTTCATTTCAAATCAAAGGGTAAATTCGTGATATTCTCTTACGCGATTTTTGGTGTAAGTACACATTTCAAATCATTTGTTGTGCGTAATTACCAAATATTTTTGACTCCTTGAATAAGGTATTAGATATATTTAAAGCATATAAATCCCTTGGATCAAATGCATTTCCAATAAAAGGGTAAAATCGTCATAGTCTCTTAGGCGATTTGTGGTGTATGAACACCATTCAAATCATTTGTTGTGCTTAATTACCAAATATTTTAGACTCTACAATTAGGTATTAGATATATTTAAAGCATATGAATCCCTTGGATCAAACTTATTTGAAATCAAAAGGGTAAAATCGTCATAGTCTCTTAGCAGATTTGTTGTGTATGAACACCTTTTAAATCATTTGTTGTGCTTAATTACCAAATATTTTTGAATCCTTGAATAGGTATTAGATATATTTAAAGGATATGATTCCCTTGAACAAACTCATTTCAAAAAAAAGGGTAAAATCGTCAAAGTCTCTTAGGCGATTTGTGGTGTATGTACCCCTTTGAAATTTTTTGTTGTGCTTAATTACAAAATATTTTTGACTCCTTGAATAGGTATTAGATATATTTAAAGGATATGAATCCCTTGGATAAAACTCATTTTAAAGTAAAGGGTGAAATCGTCATAGTCTCTTAGGCGATTTGTGGTGTATTTACACCTTTCAAATCATGTGTTGCGCTTAATTACAAAATATTTTTGACTCTTTGAATAGGTATTAGATATATTTAAAGAATATGAATTTGATGTGAATCTAAAATCACCCTCCAAAGTATTGGATGATGATTCTAAACTTACGAACAATAGAACACTCACTTTAACAAGAAATCACTCGGAACGAGATATAGTACCAAAACACAAGAACACACTCAATGTTTTGGGGTTCTAGGTCAGAGATAAGACTCACTCAATCTCTCCTAGGCTTATCACTCAAGACTCACTCAAAGTAATAAGGGTTAGCAATACTTGAGACAAACTCAAAGTAAAAACTATAACACAAAGGTTTTTTTATCAAAACTCAAATCTCCTTTCTATTATCATTTTCTCTCCTTATATAGAGATAAGGAGCAACAAAGGAGGAGCTGAAACACCCTAAAAACGTCCTAAGAGGAATGGCTTTGAGGAGTTACAAAACTCCTTGATTCATGCCCTAATTAAGCCTCATTTAAGGGGCTGCTACAAAGAAGGCAATCAGCAATTATGAGCTGTAAATAACCCCTAATTACATGCCTAATCAGCCACAAAACACACGCCTACTTGCCTTAGTGTCTTAAGTAATCACTAGGCTTTATTTTAAGCTTGAAATAAAACAAAAAAAGAAATAGATTAAATAGGAATCCAAACAGAACTTGGGCTTCCTTTACAATCATGCTTGAAACCCAAACAGAACTTGGGCTCTTCAAAATGTGATGCACGCCTCAATCCACCATCCAAGTTAAACAAGTAACAAACTCGGGCTTAAGAACAAATGGAGAAAAGCCAAGAGCTTCTAAAACAAGTGCAACTGGTTCATGAACCAAAGAGCCTTTAAGTGGGCTTGACTTTGGATCATTCTCCCCTTCTTTTGAAGAGTTTGCCCTCAAACTTGAATCATCTAAGTATGGTGACAAATCCCCCACATTGAACGTAGCACTAACACCCATCAACTCATCAGGAAGCTCAATTTTGTAAGCACTATCATTCACCCTTTCAGTCACTCTAAATGGACGATCAGAACGAGGCATGAGTTTGTTTTTGCGAAGTTTGGGAAATCTCTCTTTCCTCAAATGAAGCCAAACCAAATCCCCGGGTTGAAAGATGGGTTGCTTTCGTCGTTTGTTTGCTCTCTCTTGGTATTTCTTATTCATCACCTCAATTCTTTTCTTCACTTGCTCACAGGTTTTTTGAAAGGCTTCCACCCTCTTTTTATCATCTTTCTCCACAATATCCCCTTTAACCATAGGAATAAGATCAATAGGCACAAAGGGATTCACTCCATAAACTACTTTAAATGGGGAGCGAGAAGTAGTTAAGGAATGAGCTCGATTGTAAGCAAACTCCCCATGGGCTAGTTTCATGTCCCAATCTTTTTGCGTTTTGCTTACAAGTCCTCTCAACAACGTACCCAAAGTTCTATTTGTCACATCCGTTTGCCCATCAGTTTGGGGATGATGAGAGGTGCTAAATAGCAACTTGGTACCAACAAGCTTCCATAGGGTCCTCCAAAAGTGACTAAGAAACTTGGAGTCCCTATCCGAAACTATACTTCGAGGAATGCCATGAAGTTTGACAACTTCCTTAAAGTACATTTCCGCCACTTTTACAGCATCATCAGTTTTATTACAAGCTATGAAGTGAGCCATTTTAGAGAATCTATCTACAACAACCGTGATGCTATCCCTTCCCCTTTGAGTTCTTGGTAATCCTACAATGAAGTCCATGCTAACACTCTCCCATGGGGCATCTGGAACTGGAAGAGGAGTGTAGAGACCTTTGGTGAAGTGACCCTTTGCTTTTTGACAAGAAGCACATCTCTCCACAACCAAAGTCACATCTTTGATCATTCTTGGCCAATAGAAATGCTCACCAAGAATATTAAGAGTCTTTTGGATGCCAAAGTGACCCGCCAAACCACCACTATGCACTTCCCTCACGAACAACTCCCTCACGCCACTCTTTGGGACACACAACTTGTTACCCTTGAAGAGGTAACCATCTTGCTGCACAAACTCTTTTGATGGACTCTCGAACTCACTTGCAAAATCAGGATCATGTTGATAGCCCTCTTTGAGTTGCTCAAAACCCAAAATCTTAGCATCCACCATAGAAAGCAAGTAGTTCCGACGAGACAAAGCGTCGGCCACTACATTACTCTTTTCATCTTTATATTTTGAACTAAAGGTAAATGTTTAGAGAAACTCCACCCATTTAGCATGCCTTTGGTTCAACTTTTGTTGCCCATGGATGAACTTAAGCGCCTCATGGTCCGAATGAAGGACAAATGGCTTAGTTCTTAACTAATGAGACCAATGATCAAGAGCCCTCACAATGGCATAGAACTCACGATCATAAGTGGAATAGTTAAGCTTAGCCCCATTTAACTTTTCACTAAAGTAACACACGGGCTTCCTCTCTTGTATCAAAACCGCACCAATCCCAATCCCACTTGCATCACACTCCACCTCAAACACTTTGTTAAAGTCTGGAAGTACAAGTATGGGAGCATTACAAAGCATATGCTTGACCTTCTCAAAGGCCTTTTGCGCACTCTCACCCCACTTAAACTCACCTTTCTTTGTTAACTCGGTGATAGGAGCCATGATAGTAGAGAAGTTCTTGATGAACCGCCTATAGAAGGAGGCTAGTCCATGGAAGCTTCTTACTTCATGCACATTGGTTGGAGCCAACCATGATTGCACGGCTTTTACTTTTTCCGGGTCTACATGCACCCCCTCTCCTGTTACAATGTATCCTAAGAATACAACACTAGGACTCATGAATACACATTTCTCAAGCTTGCCATACAACTTCATCTCCCTCAATTTTTCAAACAACCTCCTCAAATGAATTACATGATCTTCATTGTTTTTACTATACACAAGTATGTCATCTAAGTAAACAACAATAAAATCATTAAGGAAAGGACGGAGGACTTCATTCATCAACCGCATGAAGGATCTTGGGGCATTGCAAAGCCCAAATGGCATAACTAACCACTCATATAACCCTTGCTTTGTTTTGAAAGCCGTTTTCCACTCATCTCCCTCCCTTACTCTCATTTGATGGTATCCACTCCTTAAGTCTATTTTGGAAAAGACTAAGGAACCACTCAATTCATCTAGCATATCTTGCAAACGAGGCATAGGAAAACGATATTTGATGGTTATGTTGTTAATGGAACGACTATCAACACACATTCTCCAAGTACCATCTTTCTTTGGTACTAAGAGGGCAGGAACCGTGCAAGGACTAAGGCTCTCTCTCACATAGCCTCTTTCAATCAATTCATTCACTTGCCTTTCAAGTTCCTTACTCTCTTCCGGATTACACCTATAGGCAGCCTTGTTGGGCAAAGGTGATCCTGGAATCAAGTCAATGGCATGCTCAATGCCCCTTATTGGAGGGAGGCCCTTGGGCAAGTCATTGGGGAACACATCTTTGAACTCTTCCAACAACTCATCCAAAAGTGGTGAGTTATTGCAAGTAGTCTCATTCTCGTCTTTGGTCCTTACAACCAAAGCATACCCCCCACCATTTTCTTCCACTATTTTCTCGAACTCATTACAAGATAAAAGATAGTTGCTCTTTTCTTTGTCTTTCTTAGCAACTTTAGGGGGTAGGGGAAGCAATTTAACTTTTCTACCATCTTTGGTAGTTACAAGATATACATTAGATTTGCCTTTATGCTCCGAATCATGGTCAAATTGCCATGGCCTTCCAAGTAACAAGTGACAAGCATCCATAGGAAGAATGTCGCACCATCTCTCATCTTCAAACTTACCAATAGAGTAAGAAACCAAAGCTTGCTTCTTCACCCTAATACCATAGCCATCATTCAACCAATTGAGCTTATAAGGCTCATCATGATCTCTAGTGGTAAGTTTCAACTTACTCACAGCTTCGGATGAAACAACATCCGTTTGAGCTCCACCATCGACTATCACATTGCAAGTCTTCTCTCCAATCTTGCATCTAGTATGAAACAAGTTGTTTCTTTGCCTCTCATCAACTTGAGGCTCACTAAACAATACTTTCCTCACAACCATCATATTGTACTCACCCTCGGGTTCTATCTCTTCTTCAAAGTCATCTTCTACATAGCCATTTTCTTCTTGTACTACAAAATTATACATTTGTTCTTCTTCATCCATTATGGCACATTG
Source organism: Patellifolia procumbens (assembly GCA_947645195.1). NCBI lineage: Eukaryota > Viridiplantae > Streptophyta > Magnoliopsida > Caryophyllales > Amaranthaceae > Patellifolia > Patellifolia procumbens. The sequence goes on from CANSGD010000800.1 coordinate 249,979, forward strand.
AGTGGCGGTCAAAACAGTTTTACTAGGACATTCACTAGCAATATGACCCCTCCCATGGCATTTAAAACATTTTCTCCTAGTTGCAAGCTCACTAGGTGAAATCACTTGTTTTTCTTTCCCCTTATCAAATTTAGAACCGGATGAACTAGATAAAAAGGCTCTACTTTGAAAAGTACTCCCTTTAGAGTTGAAAGGAGTAAATTTTGAAGTACCCTTGAAAGAAGAAGTTTTGGGCTTCTCTTTCTCCTTTTCCTCCTTAGCTTGTGCCTCATATTTCAAAGCAAGTTTACAAACATCACTAAAAGTGGCATAGTGAGTCACTTCTACTTTCTTACTTATCTCATTGGACAAACCTTTAACAAATCGAGCAATATTAAAGGTTTCCTTTTCGTGCAAATCACAAATCAAGCACAATTTTTCAAACTCTTTCATGTACTCTTCCACACTCATGTTATTTTCTTGAGAAAGATGGGTAAGTTTTAGGTACTGCTCTTGCTCATACTCCTTACTAACTCATTTATCCCTCATCTTTTTTTTCAACTTAACCCATGAGTCTATCTTCTCTTTTCCTTCTGTCCTTCTATTTGACTTGAGGTTTTCATACCACAAGGCAGCAAGTTTAGTGAGTTTTAAGACAGCAAGTTTAAACCTTTTCCCATCATTATACCCCTTATAATAAAAAACGGTCTCAATTTGCCTCATCCAATCAAGAAAAGCCTCACTATCATGTCCCCCATCAAATTCAGGCATCTCAACTTTCAAACCCCTATTATCATCAAAGTTTCTAGGTGTATTAACCTCACCATCCTCATTTTCAAGAAAATTCAGTTTTCTACTTGCTTGCATCAACATTTCGGACATGGCATCTAACCTAGTATTTTGTTGAGCCTTATTTTCATCATTTGCTTCTGATTTTCTCTCTAAGTTTTCCAACTTCTCAGTAATTACTTGTAACATCCTAGCAAGATCACCTTCAACCATGATTTCACTATTTTTGCTAGACTATTACAAATACATGATGCAAACTGCCGTAAACTTGAACAACAAAACGAAACTGTAAATGGCCTTGAGACTCTCAAAGGCTTACAGATTAATAACACTCAAGAAATTTCAAGCGGAATCAAAAAAGAAACTCTTGAAAAGCTTTCCGTATGAAGGAGGAATTGTCGTTTGAAGTTCTGTGTGCCAGATTTGCTCCGTTTTTGGTGCAGTTGCGAAAAACGTGCCCAGTTTAATAGCAAAAAAATTCACAAAAATATGAAAACTTCTGTGAGTATTCTAGACAAAAAGTTATGCAGAATGAAAAAAATAATCAACCAATTTGGACTCCTGAAGGTTGAGAAATCGTCCTTCAAAGTCGGATGAAAAACGGGTTGAATTCTGGCAGTTTCATTTCTTCTCCAAAACTCGATTTTTCCGACGAATTTCTTCGCCAAAGCTCTGATACCAGATGATGTGAAACTAAAATCACCCTCCAAAGTATTGGATGATGATTCTAAACTTACGAACAATAGAACACTCACTTTAACAAGAAATCACTCGAAACAAGATATAGTACCAAAACACAAGAACACACTCAATGTTTTGGGGTTCTAGGTCAGAGATAAGACTCACTCAATCTCTCCTAGGCTTATCACTCAAGACTCACTCAAAGTAAAAACTATAACACAAAGGTTTTTTTTTATCAAAACTCAAATCTGCTTTCTATTATCATTTTCTCTCCTTATATAGAGATAAAGAGCAGCAAAGGAGGAGCTGAAACACCCTAAAAACGTCCTAAGAGGAATGGCTTTGAGGAGTTACAAAACTCCTTGATTCATTCCCTAATTAAGCCTCATTTAAGGGGATGCTACAAAGAAGGCAATCAGCAATTATGAGCTGTAAATAACCCCTAATTACATGCCTAATCAGCCACAAAACACACGCCTACTTGCCTTAGTGTCTTAAGTAATCACTAGGCTTTATTTAAACCTTGAAATAAAACAAAAAAAAGAAATAGATTAAATAGGAATCCAAACAGAACTTGGGCTTCCTTTACAATCATGCTTGAAACCCAAACAGAACTTGGGCTCTTCAAAATGTGATGCACGCCTCAATCCACCAACCAAGTTAAACACGTAACAAACTCGGGCTTAAGAACAAATGGAGAAAAGCCAAGAGCTTCTAAAACAAGTGCAACTGGTTCATGAACCAAAGAGCCTTTAAGTGGGCTTGACTTTGGATCAGAATCCCTTGGATAAAACTCATTTCAAATCAAAGGGTGAAATCGTCACATTCTCTTAGGCAATTTATGGTGTATGAACACCATTCAAATAATTTGTTGTGCTTAATTACCAAATGTTTTAGACTCCTTGAATAGGTATTAGATATATTTAAAAAATATGAATACCTTGGATAAAACTCATTTCAAATCAAAGGGTGAAATCGTCACAGTCTCTTAGGCGATTTATGGTGTATGAACACCATTCAAAAAAATTGTTGTGCTGAATTACCAAATATTTTAGACTCCTTGAATAGGTATTAGATATATTTAAATCATATGAATCCCTTTGATCAAACGCATTTCAAATCAATGGGTAAAATCGTTATAGTATCTTAGGCGATTTATGGTGTATGAACACCATTCAAATAATTTTTTGTGCTTAATTACCAAATATTTTTGACTCCTTGAATAGGTATTAGATATATTTAAAGCATACGAATCCCTTGGATCAAACGCATTTCAAATCAAAGGGTAAAATCGTCATAGACTCTTAGGCGATTTGTGGTGTATGAACACCATTCAAATCATTTGTTGTGCTTAAATACCAATTGTTTTTGACTCTTTGAATAGGTATTAGATATATTTAAAGCATATGAATCCCTTGGATGAAACGCATTTCAAATCAAAGGGTAAAATCGTCATAGTTTCTTAGGCGATTTGTGGTGTATGTACACCTTTCAAATCATTTGTTGTGCTTAATGATCCAAAGTCAAGCCCACTTAAAGGCTCTTTGGTTCATGAACCAGTTGCACTTGTTTTAGAAGCTCTTGGCTTTTCTCCATTTGTTCTTAAGCCCGAGTTTGTTACGTGTTTAACTTGGTTGGTGGATTGAGGCGTGCATCACATTTTGAAGAGCCCAAGTTCTGTTTGGGTTTCAAGCATGATTGTAAAGGAAGCCCAAGTTCTGTTTGGATTCCTATTTAATCTATTTCTTTTTTTTGTTTTATTTCAAGGTTTAAATAAAGCCTAGTGATTACTTAAGACACTAAGGCAAGTAGGCGTGTGTTTTGTGGCTGATTAGGCATGTAATTAGGGGTTATTTACAGCTCATAATTGCTGATTGCCTTCTTTGTAGCATCCCCTTAAATGAGGCTTAATTAGGGAATGAATCAAGGAGTTTTGTAACTCCTCAAAGCCATTCCTCTTAGGACGTTTTTAGGGTGTTTCAGCTCCTCCTTTGCTGCTCTTTATCTCTATATAAGGAGAGAAAATGATAATAGAAAGCAGATTTGAGTTTTGATAAAAAAAAACCTTTGTGTTATAGTTTTTACTTTGAGTGAGTCTTGAGTGATAAGCCTAGGAGAGATTGAGTGAGTCTTATCTCTGACCTAGAACCCCAAAACATTGAGTGTGTTCTTGTGTTTTGGTACTATATCTTGTTTCGAGTGATTTCTTGTTAAAGTGAGTGTTCTATTGTTCGTAAGTTTAGAATCATCATCCAATACTTTGGAGGGTGATTTTAGATTCACATCATCTGGTATCAGAGCTTTGGTGAAGAAATTCGTCGGAAAAATCGAGTTTTGGAGAAGAAATGAAACTGCCAGAATTTAACCCGTTTTTCATCCGACTTTGAAGGACGATTTCTCAACCTTCAGGAGTCCAAATTGGTTGATTCTTTTTTCATTCTGCATAAATTTTTGTCTAGAATACTCACAAAATTTTTCATATTTTTTTGATTTTTTTTGATATTAAACTGGGCACGTTTTTCGCAACTGCGCCAAAAACGGAGCAAATCTGGCACACAGAACTTCAAACGACAATTCCTCCTTCATACGGAAAGCTTTTCAAGAGTTTCTTTTTTTGATTCTACTTGAAATTTCCTGAGTGTTATTAATCTGTAAGCCTTTGAGAGTCTCAAGGCCATTTACAATTTCGTTTTGTTGTTCAAGTTTACGGCAGTTTGCATCTTGTATTTGTAATAGTCTAGCAAAAATAGTGAAATCATGGTTGAAGGTGATCTTTCTAGGATGTTACAAGTAATTACTGAGAAGTTGGAAAACTTAGAGAGAAAATCAGAAGCAAATGATGAAGATAAGGCTCAACAAAAGACTAGGTTAGATGCCATGTCCGAAATGTTGATGCAAGCAAGTAGAAAACTGAATTTTCTTGAAAATGAGGATGGTGAGGTTAATACACCTAGAAACTTTGATGATGATAGGGGTTTGAAAATTGAGATGCCTGAATTTGATGGGGGACATGGTAGTGAGGCTTTTCTTGATTGGATGAGGCAAATGTTTTGATTATAAGGGGTATAATGATGGGAAAAGGTTTAAACTTGCTGTCTTAAAACTCACTAAACTTGCTGCCTTGTGGTATGAAAACCTCAAGTCGAATAGAAGGAGAGAAGGAAAAGAGAAGATAGACTCATGGGTTAAGTTAAAAAAAAAGATGATGGATAAATGGGTTAGTAAGGAGTATGAGCAAGAGCAGTACCTAAAACTTACCCACCTTTCTCAAGAAAATAACATGAGTGTGGAAGAGTACATGAAAGAGTTTGAAAAATTGTGCTTGTGACGTGAGTCAACAACCAAAGTCAACCATTGGAGATGAGCCTATTTGCTTGGTTCTTGAGACCTTTGGATTCAAGCTCAAGGCCAATGGATCTTTTGTGACTATGTTAGCTTGGGAAGAAGAACTAGCTTGAAATGGCTAATATGGGGCGTCCATATGTAGTCTTATAGAGTATTCTATTTGCTTTTCTTGAGTCATTTTTATTCATGTAATAAAAACTACATTAGGGCCGAAATTATGGTTAATTCGGTTGGTTATGTAGATTCTAGTAGGTTTCCAAATCCTATTGAAATTAGGATTGATATTTAGAGTAAACAAGATAAGGAGGCGTGTGGAAAGGTGATAAGGCCGAATGCCTATCATTTTCCTTAGGTGCTTATCCTTGCTTAACTCTATCTCTATCTTTCCCTTCATTTTAGGGATTTAGTTTTATCTTGATTTTTTAGATAGAGTTAGGGTTCCTTATCATACTAGAGTGTACTAGTATAAATAGGGGACCATGTAAGCCATTTTTCATTCAGAAAATACAAAGAACTTTGAGTCATATTTTTGAGCTTAATTGTTTGTCATTAAATTCGTGCCATTTGATAATTTTCAGGAGTGTTAATTATTGAGTGATTAATCTACTTAATTCCAGGAGTGGTTTAAGTGAGATTGAAAGTTAATTAAATCTTTCAGGAGTGATTGATTTAATTTCCATATCTCGTAAACACATAAAGATACAAACTTTAGCTACAAAACACATAAAAATTCAGACTTTTAATTATCTAGGTTCCTTTGCATTGGAGTACACTTGAATATTGCTTTCATAGAGCCATATTCATATCAATTGGTATCAGATTTCCAGGAGGGTGAGGAAAGAAAGTGTCCGACTTTCTTGGTAAGCATTCTAAACTAGTTAATTCTAGTTATTGATCATTGTTTGGGCTTGTGTGGTTGGTTGGCTACTGCTCTTGTTGGCGTGACTTTGTGTATTTTTGTGGCTTATATGTTGATTGTTTTAAGCTTTAAATCATGTCTAGTGTGGAGAAACTTGAAAAAATGATGCACGATTTACTTATTGGTGTTGAGGAGGACAGAGCTAGGGCTAGGAGGTTGGAAACCGCCCAGTTAACCTTGCATGATATGTTTAAAAGGAGAAACGACCCTAATCATGTTGATTATGAATCTGATCATGAGGTTGTCCAAAAAGTTAAATCCACTTATGATGATGATAGGGGAATAAAATTGGATGATTTTGATGGTAATGCAAATCCTGAAGATTTGCTTGAGTGGATTAGGCAACTTGAGAAGGTGTGTGATTATAGGGGATTTGATGATGATAAAAAGTTTAAAATTGCCACTATTAGACTAACTAAATATGCTAGAATTTGGTTAGAAAGTCTAAAAGCAAAAAGGGCAAAACTTGGAAAACCTAAGCTTAAAAGTTGGGAGAAGCTTAAAAAGAAGTTGAAAGAGAGATTTATTCCAAGTGATTTCATTCAAAGGCAATACATGAAAAAGCGTGATTTAACTCAAAATTCTATGAGTGTGAATGATTATACTTTGGAATTTGATAATTTATGCTTGCTATGTGGGAATGAAGAGGTTGAGCAAGAAAAAATTGCTAGGTTTATTGGAGGTCTTCCTAAATCTATTGCTAGAAAGATTGATATTGCCAACTATAGTACCTTTGATGATGTGTGTCAATTGGCTCTGAAGTTTGAAAGACATGAACTTGAGGATAAGAGAACCTATGGGGGGAAAACACCACTTTCAAAAGCTTTAACCCTAACCCTAATTATCCATCTTCTTCCAAAACCTTTAAAAAAATGAAATTCCTTCTAAGGGGGAACAAAAGGGGGAGGCCCTAAATTGGTGGTTTCTAGAGAGAAGTATGATGATAGTAGGAAGTGTTTTAAGTGTCAAGGGAGGGGTCATATTGCTGAAAATTGTCCCACTAGAAAAGCCCTAACCATGAGACAATACGTGACCATGGAGGAGGAAGAGAGGATGTATGACTATGTGGTGGAGAGTGACCATGAGAGTGAGGAGAGTGAGGATGAAGATGCCTATGCTGAAGATGACTCTAGGATGATTGGAGTTATTAGGAGGACGTTACATGTTGATCATTCACCTAATCATGAGCAAAGAGAAAATATTTTTCATACTAGATGTAGAGTTGGTGATTTCTCTTGCAATGTGATTATTGATAGTGGATCTTGCACTAATGTGGTGGCATCTAATGTGGTCTCTAAGTTGAATTTGTTGGTTAGAGATCATCCTTGTCCTTACAAGTTGAGTTGGTTAGATGATAAGACTGGTTTGATGGTTAAGAAACAAGCCCTTGTTTCTTTTTCGATTGGTAGCTACAAAGATGAGTTGTGGGGTGATGTTCTTCCTATGAGTGCTTGTCATGTTCTTCTTGGTAGACCTTGACAATTTGATCGAAAGGTTATTCATGAGGGGGAGACCAATGTGTATTCTGTTTTGATGGGATCCAAAAGGATTCGACTTATGACCTTGTCTCCTAACACTATTGCGCCAAAGAAGAGGGATGAAAGCAAGCAAAGTTTGTTCCTTTCACCCAAGGAGTTCGAAAGGGAGGTTGAAATAGAAGGTCATGGTTATCCTTTATTTGTTAAATGTACTTTAACTAATGATGTTTCTATGAAGGATCCTAACCTTGTAGCTTTGTTAGAGGAGTTTGGGGATGTATTTCCCAAAGAGTTGCCTCAAGGGTTACCACCTTTGAGAGGGATTGAGCATGCTATTGATCTAGTGCCAGGCGCACCTTTGCCTAACAAACCAGCATATAGATGAGATCCTATGGCTTCTAAGGAGTTACAAAGACAGATTGAAGAGTTGATTAAACGAGGCTATGTGAAAGAAAGCATGAGTCCATGCGCCGTTCATGCCCTTCTTGTCCCTAAGAAGGATGGTACATGGAGGATGTGCATTGATAGTAGGGCCGTCAACAACATCACCATCAAGTATCGTTTTCCTATGCCTAGATTGGACGACATGCTTGATGAGTTACATGGAGCTTTGGTGTTTTCAAAGATAGACCTAAGGAGTGGATATCACCAAATGAGAATTAGGGAAGGAGATGAGTGGAAAACCGCTTTTAAGACCAAACAAGGTCTATATGAGTGGATGGTGATGCCTTTTGGTCTTTGCAATGCTCCTAGTTCTTTTCTGAGGCTTATGAATGAGGTACTACGTCCCTTTCTTAACAAGTTTATTGTTGTCTATCTAGATGATATTCTTGTATATAGTACTAGTATTGAATCTCATTTGGCTCATTTAAGACTGTTGTTTGAAAAATTGAGAGAACAAAAACTGTATGACAAGATGGAAAAATGTGACTTTCTTGTACCTAGTATTGCTTTTCTTGGCTATATTGTTTCTAGGGATGGAGTACATGTTGATCTAGAGAAAGTCAAAGCTATTTACACATGGTTGGCGCCAAGCAATGCTCATGAGTGTAGAAGTTTTCATGGCCTAGCTTCCTTCTATAGGAGGTTCATTCGAAACTTCTCAACAGTTATGGCTCCAATCACAGAGTTGATGAAGAAGGTAGAGTTTTCTTGGAAGTCTCAAGCTCAAAGATCATTTGAAGAGGTGAAGAGGCTCCTTTGCAACGCCCCTATCCTAGCCTTGCCAGATTTCCACAAGTTGTTCAAGGTAGAGTGTGATGCAAGTGGGATTGGCGTAGGTGCTGTTTTGATCCAAGAGAAGAGGCCTATTGCATTCTTTAGTGAGAAATTGAGTGGCGCCAAGCTCAATTACTCCAATTATGATCGTGAGTTTTATGCTATTGTAAGGGCCTTGGATCATTGGTCTCATTATTTAAGGCCAAAGCCTTTTATACTTCATTCAGATCATGAGGCACTCAAACACATCCATGGGCAACAAAAGCTCAATTATAGGCACGCCAAGTGGGTTGAATTCCTACAATCTTTTACTTTTTCTTCTAAGTATAAAGAAGGAAAGAGTAATGTTGTTGCTGATGCTCTTTCTAGGCGTTCCTATCTCTTAACCATGGTTGATGCTCGTATTTTAGGGTTTGATCATTTGAAAGAATTGTATGTAAGAGATGAAGACTTTTGTAATTCTTTTAATAACCCTAATGGCATGTATGTAGTGCAAGAAGGATTTCTGTTTAAGGGGAACAGGCTTTGTGTTCCTAAGAGTGGCGTGAGGGAGTTGTTGGTGAGGGAAGTCCATAGTGGTGGCGTGGCTGGCCATTTTGGCATTCAAAAGACCCTAGACACATTGAGTGAAAGTTTCTATTGGCCTAGCATGGTGAAAGATGTTCATATGGTGGTCAGTAGGTGTGCTAGTTGTGAAAGGGCCAAGAGTACCTTCCATAAAGGCCTATACACTCCATTACCAGTCCCTAATGCTCCTTGGGATAGTGTGAGTATGGATTTCATAGTAGGGTTGCCTAGAACTCAAAGGGGAAAAGATGCTATTATGGTTGTGGTAGATCGTTTCTCTAAGATGGCTCACTTTGTACCTATGCATAAAACTGATGATGCTTTACATGTTGCTGATTTGTACTTTAGGGAGATCATTTGCCTACATGGCATCCCTAGAAGTATTGTTAGTGATCGTGATTTCAAGTTCCTAAGTCACTTTTGGAGGAGCTTGTGGAAGATGGTTGGAACCAAGTTACTTTTCAGTACTAGTCATCATCCTCAAACTGATGGCCAAACTGAAGTAACTAATAGAACTCTTGGAGCTTTATTGCGTGGTTTGGTGAGTAAAACACAAAAGGATTGGGATATGAAGCTAGCCCATGCTGAATTTGCTTATAATCGAGCTCATTCAACCACTACCTCTCAATCTCCATTTGAGGTGGTCTATGGTATCAATCCTTTCCTTCCTATTGATTTTATTGTACTAACCAAATCTGAAATTCATGTTGATGCAAAGAAGAGGTTCGAAACCTTCAAAAAAACGTGTGAGCAAGTCAAGGCAAGAATAGAGAAGATGAACACTCAATACAAGGAGAGAGCAAACAAGCATAGAAGGCAACCAAAGTTCAAAAGTGGCGATCTTGTGTGGATTCATTTGAGAAAGGAGAGGTTCCCAAGCAAGAGGAAGAATAAGCTCATGCCTAGGGCTGATGGTCCCTTTGAGGTGCTTGAGGTGATTGGAGATAGTGCCTACAAGATTGATCTTCCAAGTGAGTATGGAGGTGTGAGTGCTACTTTCAACGTTGGAGATCTTAGTCCTTACTATGATGATGAAAATTTGAGGACAAATTCTTTTGAAGAGGGGGAGAATGACATGAGTCAACAGCCAAAGTCAACCATTGGAGATGAGCCTATTTGCTTGGTTCTTGAGACCTTTGGATTCAAGCTCAAGGCCAATGGATCTTTTGTGACTATGTTAGCTTGGGAAGAAGAACTAGCTTGAAATGGATAATATGGGGCGTCCATATGTAGTCTTATAGAGTATTCTATTTGCTTTTGTTGAGTCATTTTTATTCATGTAATAAATACTACATTAGGGCCGAAATTATGGTTAATTCGGTTGGTTATGTAGATTCTAGTAGGTTTCCAAATCCTATTGGGATTAGGATTGATATTTAGAGTAAACAAGATAAGGAGGCGTGTGGAAAGGTGATAAGGCCGAATGCCTATCATTTTCCTTAGGTGCTTATCCTTGCTTAACTCTATCTCTATCTTTCCCTTCATTTTAGGGATTTAGCTTTATCTTGCTTTTTTTGATAGAGTTAGGGTTCCTTATCATACTAGAGTGTACTAGTATAAATAGGGGACCATGTACGCCATTTTTCATTCAGAAAATACAAAGAACTTTGAGTCATATTTTCGAGCTTAATTGTTTGTCAATTAAATTCGTGCCATATGATAATTTTCAGGAGTGTTAATTATTGAGTGATTAATCTACTTAATTCCAGGAGTGGTTTAAGTGAGATTGAAAGTTAATTAAATCTTTCAGGAGTGATTGATTTAATTTCCATATCCCGTAAACACATAAAGATACAAACTTTAGCTACAAAACACATAAAAATTCGGACTTTTAATTATCTAGGTTCCTTTGCATTGGAGTACACTTGAATATTGCTTTCATAGAGCCATATTCATATCAGCTTGATTTGTGATTTGCAAGAAAAGGAAACCTTTAAAATTGCTCGATTTGTTAAAGGTTTGTCCAAAGAGATAAGTAAGAAAGTAGAAGTGACTCACTATGCCACTTTTAGTGATGTTTGTAAACTTGCTTTGAAATATGAGGCACAAGCTAAGGAGGAAAAGGAGAAAGAGAAGCCCAAAACTTCTTCTTTCAAGGGTACTTCAAAATTTACTCCTTTCAACTCTAAAGGGAGTAGTTTTCAAAGTAGAGCCTTTTTATCTAGTTCATCCGGTTCTAAATTTGATAAGGGGAAAGAAAAACAAGTGATTTCACCTAGTGAGCTTGCAACTATGAGAAAATGTTTTAAATTCCATGGGAGGGGTCATATTGCTAGTGAATGTCCTAGTAAAACTGTTTTGACCGCCACTCAATGTGCCATAATGGATGAAGAAGAACAAATGTATAATTTTGTAGTACAAGAAGAAAATGGCTATGTAGAAGATGACTTTGAATAAGAGATAGAACCCGAGGGTGAGTACAATATGATGGTTGTGAGGAAAGTATTGTTTAGTGAGCCTCAAGTTGATGAGAGGCAAAGAAACAACTTGTTTCATACTAGATGCAAGATTGGAGAGAAGACTTGCAATGTGATAGTCGATGGTGGAGCTCAAACGGATGTTGTTTCATCCGAAGCTGTGAGTAAGTTGAAACTTACCACTAGAGATCATGATGAGCCTTATAAGCTCAATTGGTTGAATGATGGCAATGGTATTAGGGTGAAGAAGCAAGCTTTGGTTTCTTACTCTATTGGCAAGTTTGAAGATGAGAGATGGTGCGACATTCTTCCTATGGATGCTTGTCACTTGTTACTTGGAAGGCCATGGCAATTTGACCATGATTCGGAGCATAAAGGCAAATCTAATGTATATCTTGTAACTACCAAAGATGGTAGAAAAGTTAAATTGCTTCCCCTACCCCCTAAAGTTGCTAAGAAAGACAAAGAAAAGAGCAACTATCTTGTATCTTGTAATGAGTTCGAGAAAATAGTGGAAGAAAATGGTGGGGGGTATGCTTTGGGTGTAAGGACCAAAGACGAGAATGAGACTACTTGCAATAACTCACCACTTTTGGATGAGTTGTTGGAAGAGTTCAAAGATGTGTTCCCCAATGACTTGCCCAAGGGCCTCCCTCCAATAAGGGGCATTGAGCATGCCATTGACTTGATTCCAGGATCACCTTTGCCCAACAAGGCTGCCTATAGGTGTAATCCGGAAGAGAGTAAGGAACTTGAAAGGCAAGTGAATGAATTGATTGAAAGAGGCTATGTGAGAGAGAGCCTTAGTCCTTGCGCGGTTCCTGCCCTCTAAGTAACAAAGCAAGGGTTATATGAGTGGTTAGTTATGCCATTTGGGCTTTGCAATGCCCCAAGCTCCTTCATGCGGTTGATGAATGAAGTCCTCCGTCCTTTCCTTAATGATTTTATTGTTGTTTACTTAGATGACATACTTGTGTATAGTAAAAACAATGAAGATTATGTAATTCATTTGAGGAGGTTGTTTGAAAAATTGAGGGAGATGAAGTTGTATGGCAAGCTTGAGAAATGTGTATTCATGACTCCTAGTGTTGTATTCTTAGGATACATTGTAACAGGAGAGGGGGTGCATGTAGACCCGGAAAAAGTAAAAGCCGTGCAATCATGGTTGGCTCCAACCAATGTGCATGAAGTAAGAAGCTTCCATGGACTAGCCTCCTTCTATAGGCGGTTCATCAAGAACTTCTCTACTATCATGGCTCCTATCACCGAGTTAACAAAGAAAGGTGAGTTTAAGTGGGGTGAGAGTTCACAAAAGGCCTTTGAGAAGGTCAAGCATATTCTTTGTAATGCTCCCATACTTGTACTTCCCGACTTTAACAAAGTGTTTGAGGTGGAGTGTGATGCAAGTGGGATTGGGATTGGTGCGGTTTTGATACAAGAGAGGAAGCCCGTGTGCTACTTTAGTGAAAAGTTAAATGGGGCTAAGCTTAACTATTCCACTTATGATCGTGAGTTCTATGCCATTGTGAGGGCTCTTGATCATTGGTCTCATTACTTAAGACCTAAGCCATTTGTCCTTCATTCGGACCATGAGGCGCTTAAGTTCATCCATGGGCAACAAAAGGTGAACCAAAGGCATGCTAAATTGGTGGAGTTTCTCCAAACATTTACCTTTAGTTCAAAATATAAAGATGGAAAGAGTAATGTAGTGGCCGACGCTTTGTCTCGTCGGAACTACTTGCTTTCTATGGTGGATGCTAAGATTTTGGGTTTTGAGCAACTCAAAGAGGGCTATCAACATGATCCTGATTTTGCAAGTGAGTTCTAGAGTCCATCAAAAGAGTTTGTGCAGCAAGATGGTTACCTCTTCAAGGGTAACAAGTTGTGTGTCCCAAAGAGTGGCGTGAGGGAGTTGTTCGTGAGGGAAGTGCATAGTGGTGGTTTGGCGGGTCACTTTGGCATCCAAAAGACTCTTGATATTCTTGGTGAGCATTTCTATTGGCCAAGAATGATCAAAGATGTGACTTTGGTTGTGGAGAGATGTGCTACTTGTCAAAAAGCAAAGGGTCACTTCACCAAAGGTCTCTACACTCCTCTTCTAGTCCCAGATGCCCCATGGGAGAGTGTTAGCATGGACTTCATTGTAGGATTACCAAGAACTCAAAGGGGAAGGGATAGCATCATGGTTGTTGTAGATAGATTCTCTAAAATGGCTCACTTCATAGCTTGTAATAAAACTGATGATGCTGTAAAAGTGGCGGAAATGTACTTTAAGGAAGTTGTCAAACTTCATGGCATTCCTCGAAGTATAGTTTCGGATAGGGACTCCAAGTTTCTTAGTCACTTTTGGAGGACCCTATGGAAGCTTGTTGGTACCAAGTTGCTATTTAGCACCTCTCATCATCCCCAAACTGATGGGCAAACGGAGGTGACAAATAGAACTTTGGGTACGTTGTTGAGAGACTTGTAAGCAAAACGCAAAAAGATTGGGACATGAAACTAGCCCATGCGGAGTTTGCTTACAATCGAGCTCATTCCTTAACTACTTCTCGCTCCCCATTTGAAGTAGTTTATGGAGTGAATCCCTTTGTGCCTATTGATCTTATTCCTATGGTTAAAGGGGATATTGTGGAGAAAGATGCTAAAAAGAGGGTGGAAGCCTTTCAAAAAACCTGTGAGCAAGTGAAGAAAAGAATTGAGGAGATGAATAAGAAATACCAAGAGAGAGCAAACAAACGACGAAAGCAACCCATCTTTCAACCCGGGGATTTGGTTTGGCTTCATTTGAGGAAAGAGAGATTTCCCAAACTTCGCAAAAACAAACTCATGCCTCGTTCTGATGGTCCATTTAGAGTGACTGAAAGGGTGAATGATAGTGCTTACAAAATTGAGCTTCCTGATGAGTTGATGGGTGTTAGTGCTACGTTCAATGTGGGGGATTTGTCACCATACTTAGATGATTCAAGTTTGAGGGCAAACTCTTCAAAAGAAGGGGGAGAATGATCCAAAGTCAAGCCCACTTAAAGGCTCTTTGGTTCATGAACCAGTTGCACTTGTTTTAGAAGCTCTTGGCTTTTCTCCATTTGTTCTTAAGCCCGAGTTTGTTACTTGTTTAACTTGGATGGTGGATTGAGGCGTGCATCACATTTTGAAGAGCCCAAGTTCTGTTTGGGTTTCAAGCATGATTGTAAAGGAAGCCCAAGTTCTGTTTGGATTCGTATTTAATCTATTTCTTTTTTTGTTTTATTTCAAGCTTAAAATAAAGCCTAGTGATTACTTAAGACACTAAGGCAAGTAGACGTGTGTTTTGTGGCTGATTAGGCATGTAATTAGGGGTTATTTAGAGCTCATAATTGCTGATTGCCTTCTTTGTAGGAGCCCCTTAAATGAGGCTTAATTAGGGCATGAATCAAGGAGTTTTGTAACTCCTCAAAGCCATTCCTCTTAGGACGTTTTTAGGGTGTTTCAGCTCCTCCTTTGCTGCTCCTTATCTCTATATAAGGAGAGAAAATGATAATAGAAAGGAGATTTGAGTTTTGATAAAAAAAACCTTTGTGTTATAGTTTTTACTTTGAGTTTGTCTCAAGTATTGCTAACCCTTATTACTTTGAGTGAGTCTTGAGTGATAAGCCTAGGAGAGATTGAGTGAGTCTTATCTCTGACCTAGAACCCCAAAAAATTGAGTGTGTTCTTGTGTTTTGGTACTATATCTTGTTTCGAGTGATTTCTTGTTAAAGTGAGTGTTCTATTATTCGTAAGTTTAGAATCATCATCCAATACTTTGGAGGGTGATTTTAGTTTCACATCACTTAATTACCAAATATTTTTGACTCCTTGAATAGGTATTAGATATATTTAAAGCATATGAATCCGTTGAATCAAATAAAATTTCCAATCAAAGGGTAAAATCGTCATAGTCTCTTAGGCGATTTGTGGTGTATGTGCACATTTCAAATCATTTGTTGTGCTTAATTACCAAATATTTTTGACTTCTTGAATAGGTATTAGATATATTTAAAGCATATGAATCCCTTGGATCAAACGCATTTACAAACAAAGGGTAAAATCGTCATAGTTTCTTAGGCAATCTATGGTGTAAGAACACATTTCAAATAATGTTTTCTCCTTAATAACAAAATTTAATAGACTTTACAATTAGTTATTAGATATATTAAAAGCATATGAATCCGTTGGATCAAACTCCTTTGAAATCAAAGGGTAAAATCGTCATAGTCTTTTAGGTGATTTGTTGTGTATGAACACCTTTAAAATCATTTGTTGTGCTTAATTACCAAATATTTTTTACTCCTTGAATAGGTATTATATATATTTAAAGCATATGAATCCCGTGGATCAAGTTCATTTCAAATCAAAGGGTAAAATCGTCATAGTCCCTTACGCGATTTGTGGTGTATGTACACATTTCAAATCATTTGTTGTGCTTAATTACCAAATATTTTTGACTCCTTGAATAGGTATTAGATATATTTAAAGCATATGAATCCCTTGAATCAAAAGCATTTCCAATCAAAGGGTAAAATGGTCATAGTCTCTTAGGCGATTTGTGGTGTATGAACACCATTCAAATCATTTGTTGTGCTTAATTACCAAATATTTTAGACTCTACAATTAGGTATTAGATATATTTAAAGCATATGAATCCCTTGGATCAAGTTCATTTCAAATAAAAGGGTAAAATCGTTATAGTTTCTTAGGCGATTTGTGGTGTATGAACACCATTCAAATCATTTGTTGTGCTCAATTACCAATTGTTTTTGACTCTTTGAATAGGTATTAGATATATTTAAAGCATATGAATCCCTTGGATCAAGTTCATTTCAAATCAAAGGGTAAAATCGTCATAGTTTCTTAGGCGATTTGTGGTGTATGAACACCATTCAAATCATTTGTTGTGCTTAATTACCAATTGTTTTTGACTCTTTGAATAGGTATTAGATATATTTAAAGCATATGAATCCCTTGGATCAAACGCATTTCAAATCAAAGGGTAAAATCGTCATAGTTTCTTAGGCGATTTGTGGTGTATGTACACCTTTCAAATCATTTGTTATGCTTAATTACCATATATTTTTTACTCCTTAAATGGGTATTTGATATATTTAAAGTATATGAATCCTTTGGATCAAACGCATTTCAAATCAAAGGGTAAAATCGTCATAGTCTCGTAGGCGATATATGGAGTAAGAACACATTTAAAATAATTTTTTCACCTTAATCACCAAATATTTTAGAGTCTACAATTAGGTATTAGATATATTTAAAGCATATGAATCCGTTGGATCAAACTCATTTGAAATCAAAGGGTAAAATCGTCATAGTCTCTTAGGTGATTTGTTGTGTATGAACAGATTTTAAATCATTTGTTGTGCTTAATTACCAAATATTTTTTACTCCTTGAATAGGTATTAGATATATTTAAAGCATATGAATCCCTTGGATCAAGTTCATTTCAAATCAAAGGGTAAAATCGTCATAGTCTCTTAAGAGATTTGTTGTGTATGAACACCTTTTAAATCATTTGTTGTGCTTAATTACCAAATATTTTTGAATCCTTGAATAGGTATTAGATATATTTAAAGCATATGAATCCCTTGGATCAAACTCATTTCAAATCAAAGGGTAAAATCATCATAGTCTCTTATGCGATTTATGGTGTAAGAACAAATTTCAAATAATTTTTTCTCCTTAATAACCAAATATTTTAGACTCTACAATTAGGTATTAGATATATTTAAAGCATATGAATACCTTGGATCAAACTTATTTGAAATTAAAGGGTAAAATCATCATAGTCTCTTAGGAGATTTGTTGAATATGAACACCTTTTAAATCATTTGATGTGCTTAATTACCAAATATTTTTGAATCCTTGAATAGGTATTAGATATATTTAAAGGATATGAATCCCTTGGATCAAACTCATTTCAAATCAAAGGGTAAAATCATCATAGTCTCTTAGGGAATTTGTGGTGTATATACCTTTCAAATCATTTGTTGTGCTTAATTACAAAATATTTTTGACTCCTTGAATAGGTATTAGATATATTTAAAGAATATGAATCCCTTGGATAAAACTCAATTCAAATCAAAGGGTAAAATCGTCACAATCTCTTAGGCGATTTATGGTGTATGAACACCATTCAAATCATTCGTTGTGCTTAGTTACCAAATATTTTAAACTCCTTGAATAGGTATTAGATATATTTAAATCATATGAATCCCTTAGATCAAACGCATTTCAAGTCAAAGCGTAAAATCGTCATAGTATCTTAGGCGATTTATGTTGTATGAACACCATTCAAATAATTTGTTGTGCTTAATTACCAAATATTTTTGACTCCTTGAATAGGTATTAGATATATTTAAAGCATACGAATACCTTGGATCAAACGCATTTCAAATCAAAGGGTAAAATCGTTATAGTCTCTTAGGCGATTTGTGGTGTATGAACACCATTCAAATCATTTGTTGTGCTTAATAACCAATTGTTTTTGACTCCTCGAATTGGTATTAGATATATTCAAAGCATATGAATCCCTTGGATCAAATAAAATTTTAAATCAAAGGGTAAAATCGTCATAGTTTCTTAGGCGATATGTGGTGTATGAACACCATTCAAATCATTTGTTGTGCTTAATTACCAATTGTTTTTGACTTTTTGAATAGGTATTTGATATATTTATAGCATATGAATCCCTTGGATCAAACGCATTTCAAATCAACGGGTAAAATCGTCGTAGTTTCTTAGGCGATTTGTGGTGTATGTAAACCTTTCAAATCATTTGTTGTACTAAAATTACCAAATATTTTTGACTCCTTAAATGTGTATTAGATATATTTAAAGCATATGAATCCTTTGGATCAAATGCATTTCAAATCAAAGGGTAAAATCGTAATAGTCTCTTAGGCGATTTATGGAGTAAGAACACATTTCAAATAATTTTTTGTCCTTAATAACAAAATATTTTAGAGTCTACAATTAGGTATTAGATATATTAGTAGCATATGAATCCATTGGATCAAACTCTTTTGAAATCAAAGGGTAAAATCGTCATAGTCTCTTAGATGATTTGTTGTGTATGAACACCTTTTAAATCATTTGTTGTGCTTAATTACCAAATATTTTTTACTCCTAGAATAGGTATTAGATATATTTAAAGCATATGAATCCCTTGGATCAAGTTCATTTCAAATCAAAGGGTAAATTCGTCATAGTCTCTTAAGCGATTTATGGTGTATGAACACCATTCAAATCATTTGTTGTGCTTAATTACCAATTGTTTTTGACTCTTTGAATAGGTATTAGATATATTTAAAGCATATGAATCCCTTGGATCAAACGCATTTCAAATCAAAGGATAAAATCGTCATAGTCTCTTATGCGATTTGTGGTGTACGTACACATTTCAAATCATTTGTTGTGCTTAATTACCAAATTTTTTTTTTGATTCCTTGAATAGGTATTACATATCTTTAAATCATATGAATCCCCTGGATCAAACGCATTTTAAATCAAAGGGTTAAATCATCATAATCTCTTAGGCGATTTATGGTGTATGAACACCATTCAAATAATTTGTTGTGTTTAATTTGACTCCTTGAATAGGTATTAGATATATTTAAAGCATATGAATCCCTTGGATCAAACGCATTTCAATCAAATTGTAAAATAGTAATAGTCTCTTAGATGATTTATTGTGGATGCACACCATTCAAATCACTTGTTGTGCTTATTTACCAAATATTTTTGAGTCCTTGAATTGGTATTCGATATAGTTAAAGCATATGAATCCCTTGGATCAAACTCATTAGGTAAAATCGTCATAGTCTCTTAGGCGATTTGTGGTGTACGTACACCTTGCAAATCATTTGTTGTGCTTAATTACCAAATATTTTTACTCCTTGATAGGTATTAGATATATTTAAACCATATGAATCCCTTGGATCAAACTCAATTCAAATCAAAGGGTAAAATCGTCATAGTCTCATAGGCGATTTATGGTGTGAGAACACATTTCAAATCATTTTTTCTCCTTAATAACCAAATATTTTAGACTCTACAATTAGGTGTTAGATATATTTAAAGCATATGAATCCCTTGGATCAAACTCATTTGAAATCAAAGGGTAAAATCGTCTTAGTGTCTTAGATGATTTATGGTGTATGAATACCATTCAAATTATTTGGTGGACTTAATTACCAAATGTTTTTGACTTCTTGAATAAGTATTAGATATATTTAAAGGATATGAATTTCTTGGATCAAACTCATTTAAAATCAAAGGGTAAAATCGTCATAGTCTCTTAGGCGATTTGTGGTGTATGTATACCTTTCAAATCATTTGTTGTGCTTAATTACCAAATATTTTTGACTCCTTGAATAGGTATTAGATATATTTAAAGCATATGAATCCCTTGGATAAAACTCATTTCAAATCAAAGGGTGAAAAAGTCATAGTCTCTTAGGCGATTTATGGTGTATGAACACCATTCAAATCAATTGTTGTGCTTAATTACCAAATATTTTTGATTCTTTGAATAGTTATTAGATATATTTAAAGCATATGAATCCCTTGGATCAAACTCATATCAAATCAAAGGGTAAAATGGTCATAGTCTCTTAGGCGATTTGTGGTGTACGTACACCTTTCAAATGATTTGTTGTTCTTAATTACCAAATATTTTTGACTCCTTGAATAGGTATTAGATATATTTAAAGCATATGAATCCCATGGATCAAAGGCATTTCAAATTAAAGGGTAAAATCGTCATAATCTCGTAGGCGATTTATGGTGTAAGAACACATTTCAAAAAAAATTTCTCCTTATTAACAAAATATTTCAGACTCTATAATTAGGTATTAGATATATTTAAAGCATATGTATCCCTTGGATCAAACTTATTTAAAATCAAAGGGTAAAATCATAATAGTCTTTTAGGAGATTTGTTGTGTATAAACACCTTTTTAAATCATTTGTTTTGCTTAATTACAAAATATTTTTGACTCCTTGAATATATATAAGATATATTTAATGCATTTAAAATCAAAGGGTAAAATCGTCATAGTCTCTTAGGCGATTTGTGGTGTACGTACACCTTTCAAATCATTTGTTGTGCTTAATTAACAAATATTTTTGACTCCTTGAATAGGTATTAGATATATTTAAAGCATATGAATCCCTTGGATCAAAGTCATTTCAAATCAAAGGGTAAAATCGTCATAATCTCTTAGGCGATTTATGGTGTAAGATCACATTTCAAATATTTTATTCTCCTTGATAACAAAATATTTTAGACTCTACAATTAGGTCGTAGATATATTTAAAGCATATGAATCCCTTGGATCAAACTTATTTGAAATCAAAGGGTAAAATCATAATAGACTTTTTGGAGATTTGTTGTGTATAAACACCTTTTTAAATCATTTGTTGTGCTTAATTACCAAATATTTTTGACTCCTTGAATAGGTATTAGATATATTAAATGCATATGAATCCCTTGGATAAAACTCATTTCAAATCAAAGGGTAAAATCGTCATAGTCTCTTAGGCGATTTATGGTGTATGAACACCATTCAAATCTTTTGTTGTGCTTAATTACCAAATATTTTTGAATTCTTGAATTGGTATTAGATATATTTAAATCATATGAATCCCTTGGATCAAACGCATTTAAAATCAAAGGGTAAAATCGTCATTGTCTCTTAGGCGATTTATGGTGTATGAACACCATTCAAATCATTTGCTGTGCTTAATTACCAAATATTTTTGACTCCTTTAATAGGTATTGGATATTTTTAAAGCATATGAATCCCTTGGATCAAACACATTTCAAATCAAAGGGTAAAATCGTCATTGTCGCTTAGTCAATCTATGGTGTAAGAACACATTTCTAATAATTTTTTCTCCTTATTAACCAAATACTTTAGACTGTACAATTAGGTATTAGATATATTTAAAGCATATGAATACCTTGGATCAAACTTATTTGAAATTAAAGGGTAAAATCATCATAGTCTCTTAGGAGATTTGTTGAATATGAACACCTTTTAAATCATTTGATGTGCTTAATTACCAAATATTTTTGAATCCTTGAATAGGTATTAGATATATTTAAAGGATATGAATCCCTTGGATCAAACTCATTTCAAATCAAAGGGTAAAATCATCATAGTCTCTTAGGGAATTTGTGGTGTATATACCTTTCAAATCATTTGTTGTGCTTAATTACAAAATATTTTTGACTCCTTGAATAGGTATTAGATATATTTAAAGAATATGAATCCCTTGGATAAAACTCAATTCAAATCAAAGGGTAAAATCGTCACAATCTCTTAGGCGATTTATGGTGTATGAACACCATTCAAATCATTCGTTGTGCTTAATTACCAAATATTTTAAACTCCTTGAATAGGTATTAGATATATTTACATCATATGAATCCCTTAGATGAAACGCATTTCAAGTCAAAGCGTAAAATCGTCATAGTATCTTAGGCGATTTATGTTGTATGAACACCATTCAAATAATTTGTTGTGCTTAATTACCAAATATTTTTGACTCCTTGAATAGGTATTAGATATATTTAAAGCATACGAATACCTTGGATCAAACGCATTTCAAATCAAAGGGTAAAATCGTTATAGTCTCTTAGGCGATTTGTGGTGTATGAACACCATTCAAATCATTTGTTGTGCTTAATTACCAAATATTTTTGAATTCTTGAATTGGTATTAGATATATTTAAATCATATGAATCCCTTGGATCAAACGCATTTAAAATCAAAGGGTAAAATCATCATTGTCTCTAAGGCGATTTATGGTGTATGAACACCATTCAAATCATTTGTTGTGCTTAATTACCAAATATTTTTGACTCCTTTAATAGGTATTGGATATTTTTAAAGCATATGAATCCCTTGGATCAAACACATTTCAAATCAAAGGGTAAAATCGTCATTGTCGCTTAGTCAATCTATGGTGTAAGAACACATTTCTAATAATTTTTTCTCCTTATTAACCAAATACTTTAGACTCTACATTTAGGTATTGGATATATTAAAAGCATATGAATCCGTTGGATCAAACTCCTTTGAAATCAAAGGGTAAAATCGTCATAGTCTCTTAGGTGATTTGTTGCGTATGAACATCCTTTATATCATTTGTTGTGCTTAATTACAAAATATTTTTTACTCCTTGAATAGGTATTAGATATATTTAAAGCATATGAATCCCTTGGATCAAGTTCATTTCAAATCAAAGGATAAATTCGTCATAGTCTCTTACGCGTTTTGTGGTGTATGTACACATTTCAAATCATTTGTTGTGCTTAATTATAAAATATTTTTGACTCCTTGAATAGGTATTAGATATATTTAAAGCATGTGAATCCCTTGGATCAAATGCATTTCCATTCAAAGGGTAAAATCGTTATAGTCTCTTAGGCGATTTGTGGTGTATGAACACCATTCAAATTATTTGTTGTGCTTAATAACCAAATATTTTAGACTCTACAATTGGGTATTAGACAGATTTAAAGCATATAAATCCCTTGGATCAAATTTATTTGAAATCAAAGGGTAAAATCGTCATAGTCTCTTAGGAGATTTGTTGTGTATGAAAACCTTTTAAATCATTTGTTGTGCTTAATTACCAAATATTTTTGACTCCTTGATAGGTATTAGATATATTTAAAGCATATGAATCCCTTGGATCAAACTCATTTCAAATCAAAGGGTAAAATCATCATAGTCTCATATTCGATTTATGGTGTGAGAACACATTTCAAATCATTTTTTCTCCTTAATAACCAAATATTTTAGACTCTACAATTAGGTGTTAGATATATTTAAAGCATATGAATCCCTTGGATCAAACTCATTCGAAATCAAAGGGTAAAATCGTCATAGTACCTTAGATGATTTATGGTGTATGAACACCATTCTAATTATTTGTTGTTCTTAATTACCAAATGTTTTTGACTTCTTGAATTAGTATTCGATATATTTAAAGGATATGAATTTCTTGGATCAAACTCATTTCAAATCAAAGGGTAAAATCGACGTCGTCTCTTAGGCGATTTGTGGTGTATGTACACCTTTCAAGTCATTTGTTGTGCTTAATTACCAAATATTTTTGAATCCTTGAATAGGTATTAGATATATTTAAAGCATATGAATCCCTTGGATAAAACTCATTTCAAATCAAAGGCTGAAATCGTCATAGTCTCTTACGCGATTTATGGTGTATGAACACCATTAAAATCATTTATTGTGCTTAATTACCAAATATTTTGATTCCTTGAATAGGTATTAGATATATTTAAAGGCTATGAATCCCTTGGATCAAGTTCATTTCAAATCAAAGGGTAAAATTGTCATAGTCTCTTACGCGATTTGTGGTGTATATACACATTTCAAATAAATTTTTGTGCTTAATTACCAAATAATTTTTCTGATTCCTTGAATAGGTATTAGATATATTTAAATCATATGAATCCCCTGGATCAAAAGAATTTTAAATCGAAGGGTAAAATCGTCATAATCTCTTAGGCGATTTATGGTGTATGAACACCATTCAATTAATTTGTTGTGCTTAATTACCAAATATTTTTGACTCCTTGAATAGGTATTAGATATATTTAAAGCATATGAATCACTTGGATCAAACGCATTTCAAATGAAATTGTAAAATCGTCATAGTCTCTTAGATGATTTATAGTGGATGAACACCATTCAAATCATTTGTTGTGCTTAATTACCAAATATTTTTTAGTCCTTGAATCGGTATTAGATATAGTTAAAGAATATGAATCCCTCGGATCAAACTCATTTCAAATCAAAGGGTAAAATCGTCATAGTCTCTTAGGCGATTTGTATTATACGTACACCTTTTAAATCATTTGTTGTGCTTAATTACCAAATATTTTTGACTCCTTCAATAGGTATTAGATATATTAAAAGCATATGAATCCCTTGGATCAAAGGCATTTCAAATCAAAGGGTAAAATTGTCATAATCTCTTAGGCGATTTATGGTGTAAGAACACATTTCAAATATTTTTTTCTCCTTAACAACAAAATATTTTAGACTCTATAGTTAGGTATTAGATAATTTTAAAGCATATGAATCCCTTGGATCAAACTTATTTGAAATCAAAGGGTAAAATCATAATAGTCTTTTAGGAGATTTTTTGTGTATAAACACCTTTTTAAATCATTTGTTTTGCTTAATTACCAAATATTTTTGACTCCTTGAATAGCTTTTAGATATATTTAATGCATTTCAAATCAAAGAATAAAATCGTCATAGTCTCTTAGGAGATTTGTTGTGTATGAAAACCTTTTAAATCATTTGTTGTGCTTAATTACCAAATATTTTTGACTCCTTGATAGGTATTAGATATATTTAAAGCATATGAATCCCTTGGATCAAACTCTTTTCAAATCAAAGGGTAAAATCATCATAGTCTCTTATTCGGTTTATGGTGTGAGAACACATTTCAAATCATTTTTTCTCCTTAATAACCAAATATTTTAGACTCTACAATTAGGTGTTAGATATATTTAAAGCATATGAATCCCTTGGATCAAACTCATTTGAAATCAAAGGGTAAAATCGTCATAGTGCCTTAGATGATTTATGGTGTATGAACACCATTCTAATTATTTGTTGTGCTTAATTACCAAATGTTTTTGACTTCTTGAATTAGTATTCGATATATTTAAAGGATATGAATTTCTTGGATCAAACTCATTTCAAATCAAAGGGTAAAATCGACGTCGTCTCTTAGGCGATTTGTGGTGTATGTACACCTTTCAAGTCATTTGTTGTGCTTAATTACCAAATATTTTTGAATCCTTGAATAGGTATTAGATATATTTAAAGCATATGAATCCCTTGGATAAAACTCATTTCAAATCAAAGGCTGAAATCGTCATAGTCTCTTACGCGATTTATGGTGTATGAACACCATTAAAATCATTTGTTGTGCTTAATTACAAAATATTTTGATTCCTTGAATAGGTATTAGATATATTTAAAGGCTATGAATCCCTTGGATCAAGTTCATTTCAAATCAAAGGGTAAAATTGTCATAGTCTCTTACGCGATTTGTGGTGTATATACACATTTCAAATAATTTTTTGTGCTGAATTACCAAATAATTTTTCTGATTCCTTGAATAGGTATTAGATATATTTAAATCCTATGATCCCCTGGATCAAAAGAATTTTAAATCGAAGGGTAAAATCGTCATAATCTCTTAGGCGATTTATGGTGTATGAACACCATTCAAATAATTTGTTGTGCTTAATTACCAAATATTTTTGACTCCTTGAATAGGTATTAGATATATTTAAAGCATATGAATCACTTGGATCAAACGCATTTCAAATGAAATTGTAAAATCGTCATAGTCTCTTAGATGATTTATCGTGGATGAACACCATTCAAATCATTTGTTGTGCTTAATTAAGAAATATTTTTTAGTCCTTGAATCGGTATTAGATATAGTTAAAGAATATGAATCCCTCGGATCAAACTCATTTCAAATCAAAGGGTAAAATCGTCATAGTCTCTTAGGCGATTTGTATTATACGTACACCTTTTAAATCATTTGTTGTGCTTAATTACCAAATATTTTTGACTCCTTCAATAGGTATTAGATATATTAAAAGCATATGAATCCCTTGGATCAAAGGCATTTCAAATCAAAGGGTAAAATTGTCATAATCTCTTAGGCGATTTATGGTGTAAGAACACATTTCAAATATTTTTTTCTCCTTAACAACAAAATATTTTAGACTCTATAGTTAGGTATTAGATAATTTTAAAGCATATGAATCCCTTGGATCAAACTTATTTGAAATCAAAGGGTAAAATCATAATAGTCTTTTAGGAGATTTGTTGTGTATAAACACCTTTTTAAATCATTTGTTTTGCTTAATTACCAAATATTTTTGACTCCTTGAATAGCTTTTAGATATATTTAATGCATTTCAAATCAAAGAATAAAATCGTCATAGTCTCTTAGGCGATTTGTGGTGTACGTACACCTTTCAAATCATTTGTTGCGCTTAATTAACAAATATTTTTGACTCCTTGAATAGGTATTAGATATATTTAAAGCATATGAATCCCTTGGATCAAAGGCATTTCAAATCAAAGGGTAAAATCGTCATAATCTCTTAGGCGTTTTATGGTGTAAGAACACATTTCAAATATTTTGTTCTCCTTATTAACAAAATATTTTAGGCTCTTCAATTAGGTCGTAGATATATTTAAAGCATATGAATCCCTTGGATCAACCTTATTTGAAATCAAAGGGTAAAATCATAATATCTTTTAGGAGATTTGTTGTGTATAAACACCTTTTTAAATCATTTGTTGTGCTTAACTACCAAATATTTTATACTCCTTGAATAGGTATTAGATATATTTAATGCATATGAATCCCTTGGATAAAACTCATTTCAAATCAAAGGGTAAAATCGTCATAGTCTCTTAGGCGATTTATGGTGTATGAACACCATTCAAATCATTTGTTGTGCTTAATTACCAAATACTTTTGACTCCTTGAATAGGTATTAGATATTTTTAAAGCATATGAATCCCTTGGATCAAACGCTTTTCAAATCAAAGGGTAAAATCGTCATTGTCTCTTAGGCAATCTATGGTGTAAGAACACATTTCAAATAATTTTTTCTCCTTAATAACCAAATACTTTAGACTCTACATTTAGGTATTAGATATATTAAAAGCATATGAATCCGTTGGATCAAACTCATTTGAAATCAAAGGGTAAAATCGTCATAGTCTCTTAGGTGATTTGTTGCGTATGAACACCTTTAATATCATTTGTTGTGCTTAATTACCAAATATTTTTTACTCCTTGAATAGGTATTAAATATATTTAAAGCATATGAATCCCTTGGATAAAACTCATTTTAAATCAAAGGGTGAAATCGTCATAGTCTCTTAGGCGATTTATGGTGTATGAACACCATTAAAATCATTTGTGTTGCTTAATTACCAAATATTTTTGATTCCTTGAATAGGTATTAGATATATTTAAAGCATATGAATCCCTTGGATCAAGTTCATTTCAAATCAAAGGGTAAAATTGTCATAGTCTCTTACGGGATTTGTGGTGTATGTACTCATTTCAAATCATTTGTTGTGCTTAATTACCAAATAATTTTTCTGATTCCTTGAAAATGTATTAGATATATTTAAATCATATGAATCCCCTGGATCAAACGCATTTTAAATCAAAGGGTAAAATCGTCATAATCTCTTAGGCGATTTATGGTGTGTGAACACCATTCAAATAATTTATTGTGCTTAATTACCAAATATTTTTGACTCCTTGAATAGGTATTAGATATATTTAAAGCATATGAATCCCTTGGATCAAACTGATGCATATAGCATTTCATAATCAGGATTTCTGATTTTTAGCTTTCGAATTGGAGGTTTCTTTCTTAGGTAAATTCGGACCCTTTTTGCTTGGACTAAGTATAATTTTCTTGTTTTCATGCATGAAAGTGTATGTATTAGTCCTACCATTATGTAAAGTTTCCTTATCAGATTGCCACGGCCACCCTAAGAGAATATGACATGCATTCATAGGCACCACATCACATAAAACCTTATCATTATACGAATCACCAAAAGAGAAGCTAATTAAAGCTTGTTTTGTTACCTCCACACAGTTACCATCATTAAGCCAATGAAGCTTATATGGTTTAGGATGACTGAAGGTAGGATGATTGAGCTTCTCCACCATAGAACTCGAAGCTACATTAGTGCAACTCCCACCATCAATAATCATGGAACAAATCTTGCCCTTGATTAAGCATTTCGTCTGAAAAATCTGGTCTCGTTGAGATGGTATAGCTTCGGCTTCTTTGGAGTGAAGGACCCTCCTTAGAACCAAGCTAAGATGATCATCTCCTTCCACTTCATCAACAAGAACATCTTCATTGCATTCGTCCTCCTTTTCAGATTCTTTTTCGTGCTCCTCTTGATCTTTAAGGGCATCTTCTATGTTTTTAATGTCTAGTAAGGTCATCACCCTTCTGTTTGGGCATTGTGCTTGATAATGACCATAACCATGACACTTAAAACATTTGACATCATCCTTCTTGGAAGAACTTTCAGCAACCTTCTTCCCTTTATCAAGAACTCTCGAACCAGCTTCATTTTTAGGTGTAAATGGAGATGTAGAAGTAGGCTTTACATACGAACTAGAACCTCCTTTAGCATAAGAAGTTCCTTTGCTAAATACCTTCTTCTTCTTGTCTTTTTGATGCTTTTCCACCTTAAGAGCCAACCTGAAAAGTTCATCTAAGGTAGAATAAGATTGAAGTTCAAGCTTCTTTTAAATGTCACGATCTAGGCCCTTCACAAAACGAGCCATGGCCTGCTCTTCCCTTTCTTGAACATCCAATTTCATCATCAACTTCTCATATTCATGGATGTATGTCTCGACATTCTTGGTACCTTGAGACAAATCAGAAAGTTGGTTATATAAATCAAGAGTGTAAGTGGAGGGGAGAAACTTAGCTTCCATCTTCTTTTTCAGTTTCTTCCAACTCTTGATTTTCGGCTTATGCTTCCTTTATCTATCAAGAGCAACGTTTTCCCACCAAAGGGATGCATACCCCTTTAGCTTAGTGATAGCCACCTTGAAAGATTTCGAATCATCATACTCCTTTAGCTCGAAAATCCTATTACATCTAGAAACCCATTCCAAGTAAGCATCATGATTAAGATTTCCATCAAACTCTGGAACATCTAACTTGATGTCTCGAAAGTCATCTTGTTTTTGTGGCCTCCTTCTTTGATTAGAAGTTTGTGATTGTACTTCTTCACTAGAGTCATAAACAACCTCATTCTCATCTTCAAAGTGCCTTCTTTCATGAACTTCTCTTCGAATTCCAACACTAGAACTTCGAAAGGCTTCCATGAGATTTGCCATTTGCTCACTAATTGTAGCCATTTGATTCTCAAGGCCAACTAGCCTTGCTTCATTCAATGTCATGCCCCTTCTAAACTGATTTGGATCTTCATTACCACTCATTTTAACAACCACGAGATTGTATCAAAGATTAGAGGTGAAAAGAGAAGAAAAGAGATGTGTTTGGCTTAGAAATGGTTTCGGTTTTGGGGGGGATAAGTGTATGAGTTTAGGAAATGATTAAAGGATGATTAGAGGGTTATAAGAATGCTCTTAAACTAACCAAAGCTCTGATACCAAATGATGCATATAGCATTTCATTATCAAGAGCATTCGTTGGTTAAGAACCGAAGAAACAGATTTGCATCAAGCCTTGTTGGAACCGTGCCAACAACCACCACTTTCACTACCTTAGAACCACCAAACTAGGCCACCAATGTCAAAGAAGAGCTCTTGGTGCAACCTTGCTTTGTTAAATTAGTAACTAATCTACGTTAGTTAGCTAATTAATTCAAAGACTTGAATGAGGACAAACTGTCCAGTTTTTACTCTAAGCGCACAGCTCAAAGAAAGGAGTATAACTCTTAATTCATTCAACAAAGTCTAATGAAACTTCTTACATTACAATCCTAACATATAAAGCAGCAACATACCAAAAATTCACGTCATTTGGTGATGTTTTGCTTAGGTAACAAAAGCTATCTTAAAGTA
This sequence comes from Patellifolia procumbens, assembly GCA_947645195.1. Taxonomy (NCBI): domain Eukaryota; kingdom Viridiplantae; phylum Streptophyta; class Magnoliopsida; order Caryophyllales; family Amaranthaceae; genus Patellifolia; species Patellifolia procumbens. Next base: position 280,062 of record CANSGD010000800.1, read on the forward strand.
TTACAAAATCTGGGCCAGTTTTCAGTACCTAGGTGCAATGATTAGGATATTCTGAGAAACGAAAATATCCTACTGCAAAAAGGAAACTAAGGTAATAAAATAGACATTCTAAGGAAAATATCCTCAAAAATTCAGCCCCAAAAGCTTAAAAAAGCGGCTGCCCAGAACTGAAGAAATGGGACCAGAAAGACGCCACAGAGCTGCGGTTTTGGATACCTTTGGATGAAGCTTTCAATTCCTATTGATTCTTGCCTCCAACTCTTCACATGCTTGTTGGTGATGTAGGTAAGCACACTGGTGAGTCATGTATGGTTGCCTTAGCCAAGAATAAAGCTCAAAAACATGCTCAAAACGTTCCCTAAACCAACCGTACAAAATCTGTTCTTCCAAAACAGTTTCACTAGGCTTACTTTAATGACTTAGAACTAATTAATTAAGCTATTTAATCATAATTCAAGCTTGATTACTAATACTTTATGATGTTAGTATGATCATAAGCATTGATCAACAAGGCTTAAAATAGATTAAGAAGGTGTTAAGCTTAATTAACAATTTGAAGTACTTGCTTGTTCGAAATTGTATTAAGTAAGCTAATGAATTGAATCTCCTTCACCTTAATATCTTCTTGATGACTCTTTGCTAGGAGACTTGGATTGATCATGGATGCCCCTGCATCACAAACGCATTTCAAATCAAATTGTAAAATCGTCATAGTCTCTTAGATGATTTATCGTGGATGAACACAATTCAAATCATTTGTTGTGCTTAATTACCAAATTTTTTTGAGTCCTTGAATTGGTATTAGATATAGTTAAAGTATATGAATCCGTTGGATCAAACTTATTTCAAATCAAAGGGTAAAATCGTCATAGTCTCTTAGGCGATTTGTGGTGTACGTACACCTTTCAAAACATTTGTTGCGCTTAATTACCAAATATTTTTGACTCCTTGAATAGGTATTTGATATATTTAAAGCATATGAATCCCTTGGATCAAAGGCATTTCAAATCAAAGGGTAAAATCGTCATAATCTCTTAGGCGATTTATGGTGTAAGAACACATTTCAAATATTTTTTCTCCTCAATAACAAAATATTTCAGACTCCATAATTAGGTATTAGATATATTTAAAGCATATGAAGCCCTTGGATCAAACTTATTTGAAATCAAAGGGTAAAATCATAATAGTCTTTTAGGAGATTTGTTTTTTATAAACACCTTTTTAAATCATTTGTTTTGCTAAATTACCAAATACTTTTGACTCCTTGAATAGCTATTAGATATATTTAATGCATTTCAAATCAAAGGGTAAAATCGTCATAGTCTCTTAGGCGATTTGTGGTGTACGTACACCTTTCAAATAATTTGTTGTGCTTAATTAACAAATATTTTGGACTCCTTGAATAGGTATTAGATATATTTAAAGCATATGAATCCCTTTGATCAAAGGCATTTCAAATCAAACGGTAAAATTGTCATAATCTCTTAGGCGTTTTATGGTGTAAGAACACATTTCAAATATTTTGTTCTCCTTAATAACAAAATATTTTAGGCTCTACAATTAGGTCATAGATATATTTATAGCATATGAATCCCTTGGATCAAACTTATTTGAAATCAAAGGGTAAAATCATAATAGTCTTTTAGGAGATTTGTTGTGTATAAACACCTATTTAAATCATTTGTTGTGCTTAATTACCAAATAATTTAGAATCCTAGAATAGGTATTAGATATATTTAATGCATATGAATCCCATGAATAAAACTCATTTCAAATCAAAGGGTAAAATCGTCATAGTCTCTTAGGCTATTTATGGTATATGAACACCATTCAAATCATTTGTTGTGCTTAATTACCAAATATTTTTGACTTCTTGATTAGGTATTAGATATATTTAATGCATATGAATCCCTTGGATCAAACGCATTTCAAATCAAAGGGTAAAATCGTCATTGTCTCTTAGGCAATCTATGGTGTAAGAACACATTTCAAATAATTTTTTCTCCTTAATAACAAAATACTTTAGACTCTACAATTAGGTATTAGATATATTAAAAGCATATGAATCCGTTGGATCAAACTCATTTGAAATCAAAGGGTAAAATCGTCATAGTCTCTTAGGTGATTTGTTGCGTATGAACACCTTTTATATCATTTGTTGTGCTTAATTACCAAATATTTTTTACTCCTTGAATAGGTATTAGATATATTTAAAGCATATGAATCCCTTGGATAAAACTCATTTCGAATCAAAGGGTGAAATCGTCATAGTCTCTTAGGCGATTTATGGTGTATGAACACCATTCAAATCATTTGTTGTGCTTAATTACCAAATATTTTTGATTCCTTGAATAGGTATTAGATATATTTAAAGCATATGAATCCCTTGGATCAAGTTCATTTCAAATCAAAGGGTAAAATTGTCATAGTCTCGAACGCGATTTGTGGTGTATGTACACATTTCAAATAATTTGTTGTGCTTAATTACCAAATAATTTTTCTGATTCCTAGAATAGGTATTAGATATATTTAAATCATATGAATCCCCTGGATCAAACGCATTTTAAATCAAAGGGTAAAATCGTCATAATCTCATAGGCGATTTATGGTGTATGAACACCATTCAAATAATTTGTTGTGCTTAATTACCAAATATTTTTGACTACTTGAATAGGTATTAGATATATTTAAAGCATATGAATCCCTTGGATCAAACGCATTTCAAATCAAATTGTAAAATCGTCATAGTCTCTTAGATGATTTATCGTGGATGAACACCATTCAAATCATTTCTTGTGCTTAATTACCCAATATTTTTGAGTCCTTGAATTGGTATTAGATATAGTTAAAGCATATAAATCCCTTGGATCAAACTTATTTCAAATCAAAGGGTAAAATGGTCATAGTCTCTTAGGCGATTTGTGGTGTACGTACACCTTTCAAATCATTTGTTGTGCGTAATTACCAAATATTTTTTACTCCTTAAATAGGTATTAGATATATTTAAAGCATATGAATCCCTTGGATAAAACTCATTTTAAATCAAAGGGTGAAATCGACATTGTCTCTTAGGCGAATTATGGTGTATGAACAACATTAAAATCATTTGTGTTGCTTAATTACCAAATATTTTTGATTCCTTGAATAGGTATTAGATATATTTAAACCATATGAATCCCTTGGATCAAGTTCATTTCAAATCAAAGGGTAAAATTGTCATAGTCTCTTACGCGATTTGTGGTGTATGTACACATTTCAAATCATTTGTTGTGCTTAGTTACCAAATTATTTTTCTGATTCCTTGAATTGGTATTAGATATATTTAAATCATATGAATCCCCTGGATCAAACGCATTTTAAATCAAACGGTAAAATCATCATAATCTCTTAGGCGATTTATGGTGTATGAACACCATTCAAATAATTTATTGTGCTTAATTACCAAATATTTTTGACTCCTTGAATAGGTATTAGATATATTTAAAGCATATGAATCCCTTGGATCAAACGCATTTCAAATCAAATTGTAAAATCGTCATAGTCTCTTAGATGATTTATCGTGGATGAACACCATTCAAATCATTTGTTGTGCTTAATTACCCAATATTTTTGAGTCCTTGAATTGGTATTAGATATAGTTAAAGCATATGAATCCCTTGGATCAAACTTATTTCAAATCAAAGGGTATAATCGCCATAGTCTCTTAGGCGATTTGTGGTGTACGTACACCTTTCAAATCATTTGTTGCGCTTAATTACTAAATTTTTTTGACTCCTTGAATAGGGATTAGATATATTTAAAGCATATGAATCCCTTCAAAGGCATTTCAAATCAAAGGTTAAAATCGTCATAATCTCTTAGGCGATTTATGGTGTAAGAACACATTTCAAATATTTTTTTCTCAATAACAAAATATTTTAGACTCTATAATTAGGTATTAGATATATTTAAAGCATATGAATCCCTTGGATCAAACTTATTTGAAATCAAAGGGTAAAATCATAATAGTCTTTTAGGAGATTTGTTCTGTATAAACACCTTTTTAAATCATTTGTTTTGCTTAATTACCAAATATTATTGACTCCTTGAATAGCTATTAGATATATTTAATGCATTTTAAATGAAAGGGCAAAATCGTCATAGTCTCTTAGGCGATTTGTGGTGTACGTACATCTTTCAAATCATTTGTTGTGCTTAATTAACAAATATTTTTGACTCCTTGAATAGGTATAAGATATATTTAAAGCATATGAATCCCTTGGATCAAAGGCATTTCAAATCAAAGGGTAAAATCGTCAAAATCTCTTATGCGATTTATGGTGTAAGAACACGTTTCAAGTATTTTATTCTCCTTAAAAACAAAATATTTTAGACTCTACAATTAGGTCGTAGATATATTTAAAGCATATGAATCCCTTGGATCAAACTTATTTGAAATCAAAGGGTAAAATCATAATAGTCTTTTAGGAGATTTTTTGTGTTTAAACACCTTTTTAAATCATTTGTTGTGCTTAATTACCAAATATTTGTTACTCCTTGAATAGGTATTAGATATATCTAATGCATATGAATCCCTTGGATAAAACTCATTTCAAATCAAAGGGTAAAATCGTCATAGTCTCTTAGGCGATTTATGGTGTATGAACACCATTCAAATCATTTGTTGGGCTTAATTACCAAATAATTTTGACTCCTTGAATTGGTATTAGATATATTTAAATCATATGAATCCCTTGGATCAAACGCATTTCAAATCAAAGGGTAAAATCGTTATTGTCTCTTAGGCGATTTATGGCTCACCATTCAAATCATTTGTTGTGCTTAATTACCAAATATTTTTGACTCCTTGAATAGGTATTAGATAAATTTAAAGCATATGAATCACATGGATCAAACGCATTTCAAATCAAATTGTAAAATCGTCATAGTCTCTTAAATGATTTATCGTGGATGAAAACCATTCTAATCATTTGTTGTGCTTAATTACCAAATATTTTTGAGTCCTTTAATTGGTATTAGATATAGTTAAATCATATGAATCCCTTGGATCAAAATCATTTCAAATCAAAGGGTAAAATCGTCAAAGTTTCTTAGGCGATTTGTGGCGTACGTACACCTTTCAAATCATTTGTTGTGCTTAATTATTAAATATTTTTTTACTCCTTGAATAGGTATTAGATATATTAAAAGCATATGAATCCCTTGGATCAAAGGCATTTTAAATCAAAGGGTAAAATCGTCATAATCTCTTAGGCGTTTTATGGTCTAAGAACAAATTTCAAATATTTTGTTCTCCTTAATAACAAAATATTTTAGGCTCTACAATTAGGTCGTAGATAGATTTAAAGCATATGAATCCCTTGGATCAAACTTATTTGAAATCAAAGGGTAAAATCATAATAGTCTTTTAGGAGATTTGTTTTGTATAAACACCTTTTTAAATCATTTGTTTTGCTTAATTACCAAATATTTTTGACTCCTTGAATAGCTATTAGATATATTTAATGCATTTCAAATCAAAGGGTAAAATCGTCATAGTCTCTTAGGCGATTTGTGGTGTACGTACACCTTTCAAATCATTTGTTGTGCTTAATTAACAAATATTTTTGACTTATTGAATAGGTATAAGATATATTTAAAGCATATGAATCCCTTGGATCAAAGGCATTTCAAATCAAAGGGTAAAATTGTCAAAATCTCTTAGGCGATTTATGGTGTAAAACACATTTCAAATATTTTATTCTCCTTAATTACAAAATATTTTAGACTCTACAATTAGGTCGTAGATATATTTAAAGCATATGAATCCCTTGGATCAAACTTATTTGAAATCAAAGGGTAAAATCATAATAGTCTTTTAGGAGATTTGTTTTGTATAAACACCTTTTTAAATCATTTGTTTTGCTTAATTACCAAATATTTTTGACTCCTTGAATAGCTATTAGATATATTTAATGCATTTCAAATCAAAGGGTAAAATCGTCATAGTCTCTTAGGCGATTTGTGGTGTACGTACACCTTTCAAATCATTTGTTGTGCTTAATTAACAAATATTTTTGACTCATTGAATAGGTATAAGATATATTTAAAGCATATGAATCCCTTGGATCAAAGGCATTTCAAATCAAAGGGTAAAATTATCAAAATCTCTTAGGCGATTTATGGTGTAAAACACATTTCAAATATTTTATTCTCCATAATTACAAAATATTTTAGACTCTACAATTAGGTCGTAGATATATTTAAAGCATATGAATCCCTTGGATCAAACTTATTTGAAATCAAAGGGTAAAATCATAATAGTCTTTTAGGAGATTTGTTGTGTTTAAACACCTTTTTAAATCATTTGTTGTGCTTAATTATTAAATATTTTTTACTCCTTGAATAGGTATTAGATATATCTAATGCATATGAATCCCTTGGATAAAACTCATTTCAAATCAAAGGGTAAAATCGTCATAGTCTCTTAGGCGATTTATGGTGTATGAACACCATTCAAATCATTTGTTGGGCTTAATTACAAAATATTTTTGACTCCTTGAATTGGTATTAGATATGTTTAAATCATATGAATGCCTTGGATCAAGCGCATTTCAAATCAAAGGGTAAAATTGTCATTGTCTCTTAGGCGATTTATGGTGTATGAACACCATTCAAATCATTTGTTGTGCTTAATTACCAAATATTTTTGACTCCTTGAATAGGTATTATATAAATTTAAAGCATATGAATCACATGGATCAAACGCATTTCAAATCAAATTGTAAAATCGTCATAGTCTCTTAAATGATTTATCGTGGATGAAAACCATTCTAATCATTTGTTGTGCGTAATTACCAAATATTTTTTAGTCCTTGAATTGGTATTAAATATAGTTAAAGCATATGAATCCCTTGGATCAAACTCATTTCAAATCAAAGGGTAAAATCGTCAAAGTCTCTTAGGCGATTTGTGGTGTACGTACACCTTTCAAATTATTTGTTGTGCTTAATTTTTAAATATTTTTGACTCCTTGAATAGGTATTAGATATATTTAAAGCATATGAATCCCTTGGATCAAAGGCATTTCAAATCAAACTGTAAAATCGTCATAATCTCTTAGGCGTTTTATGGTGTAAGAACACATTTCAAATATTTTGTTCTCCTTAATAACAAAATATTTTAGGCTCTACAATTAGGTCGTAGATATATTTAAAGCATATGAATCCCTTGGATCAAACTTATTTGAAATCAAAGGGTAAAATCATAATAGTCTTTTAGGAGATTTGTTTTGTATAAACATGATATGAATATGGCTCTATGAAAGCAATATTCAAGTGTACTCCAATGCAAAGGAACCTAGATAATTAAAAGTCTGAATTTTTATGTGATTTGTAGCTAAAGTTTGTATCTTTATGTGTTTATGGGATATGGAAAGTAAATCAATCACTCCTGAAAGATTTAATTAACTTTCAATCTCACTTAAACCACTCCTGGAATTAAGTAGATTAATCACTCAATAATTAACACTCCTGAAAATTATTAAATGGCACGAATTGAATTGACAAACAATTAAGCTCGAAAAATGACTCAAAGTTCTTTGTATTTTCCGAATAAAAAACGGCTTACATAGTCCCCTATTTATACTAGTACACTCTAGTATGATAAGGAACCCTAACTCTATCTAAAAAGCAAGATAAAACTAAATCCCTAAAATGAAGGGAAAGATAGAGATAGAGTTAAGCAAGGATAAGCACCTAAGGAAAATGATAGGCATTCGGCCTTATCACCTTTCCACACGCCTACTTATCTTGTTTACTCTAAACATCAATCCTAATCCCAATAGGATTTGGAAACCTACTAGAATCTACATAACCAACCGAATTAACCGTAATTTCTGCCCTAATGTAGTTTTTATTACATGAATAAAAATGACTCAACAAAAGCAAATAGAATACTCTATAAGACTACATATGGACGCCCCATATTAGCCATTTCAAGCTAGTTCTTCTTCCCAAGCTAACATAGTCACAAAAGATCCATTGGCCTTGAGCTTGAATCCAAAGGTCTCAAGAACCAAGCAAATAGGCTCATCTCCAATAATTGACTTTGGCTCTTGACTCATGTCAAAACAACTTTTTAAATCATTTTTTTTGCTTAATTACCAAATATTTTTCACTCCTTGAATAGCTATTAGATATATTTAAGGCCTTTCAAATCAAAGGGTAAAATCGTCATAGTCTCTTAGGCGATTTGTGGTGTACGTACACCTTTGAAATCATTTGTTGCGCTTAATTACCAAATATTTTTGACTCCTTGAATAGGTATTAGATATATTAAAAGCATATGAATTCGTTGGATCAAACTCATTTGAAATCGAATTGTAAAATCGTCATAGTCTCTTAGATGATTTATCGTGGATGAACACCATTCAAATCATTTGTTGTGCTTAATTACCCAATATTTTTGAGTCCTTGAATTGGTATTAGATATAGTTAAAGCATATGAATCCCTTGGATCAAACTTATTTCAAATCAAAGGGTAAAATCGTCATAGTCTCTTAGGCGATTTGTGGTGTACGTACACCTTTCAAATCATTTGTTGCGCTTAATTACCAAATATTTTTGACTCCTTGAATAGGTATTGGATATATTTAAAGCATATTAATCCTTTGGATCGAAGTTATTTCAAATCAAAGGTATAAATCGTCATAATCTCTTAGGCGATTTATGGTGTAAGAACACATTTCAAATATTTTTTTCTCCTCAATAACAAAATATTTTAGACTCTATAATTAGGTATTAGATATATTTAAAGCATATGAATCCCTTGGATCAAACTTATTTGAAATCAAAGGGTAAAATCATAATAGTCTTTTAGGAGATTTGTTGTGTATAAACACCTTTTTAAATCATTTGTTTTGCTTAATTACCAAATATTTTTGACTCCTTGAATAGCTATTAGATATATTTAATGCATTTTAAATGAAAGGGCAAAATCGTCATAGTCTCTTAGGCGATTTGTGGTGTACGTACATCTTTCAAATCATTTGTTGTGCTTAATTAACAAATATTTTTGACTCCTTGAATAGGTATAAGATATATTTAAAGCATATGAATCCCTTGGATCAAAGGCATTTCAAATCAAAGGGTAAAATCGTCAAAATCTCTTATGCGATTTATGGTGTAAGAACACATTTCAAGTATTTTATTCTCCTTAAAAACAAAATATTTTAGACTCTACAATTAGGTCGTAGATATATTTAAAGCATATGAATCCCTTGGATCAAACTTATTTGAAATCAAAGGGTAAAATCATAATAGTCTTTTAGGAGATTTTTTGTGTTTAAACACCTTTTTAAATCATTTGTTGTGCTTAATTACCAAATATTTGTTACTCCTTGAATAGGTATTAGATATATCTAATGCATATGAATCCCTTGGATAAAACTCATTTCAAATCAAAGGGTAAAATCGTCATAGTCTCTTAGGCGATTTATGGTGTATGAACACCATTCAAATCATTTGTTGGGCTTAATTACCAAATAATTTTGACTCCTTGAATTGGTATTAGATATATTTAAATCATATGAATCCCTTGGATCAAAATCATTTCAAATCAAAGGGTAAAATCGTCAAAGTTTCAAAGGCGATTTGTGGCGTACGTACACCTTTCAAATCATTTGTTGTGCTTAATTATTAAATATTTTTTACTCCTTGAATAGGTATTAGATATATTTAAAGCATATGAATCCCTTGGATCAAAGGCATTTTAAATCAAAGGGTAAAATCGTCATAATCTCTTAGGCGTTTTATGGTCTAAGAACAAATTTCAAATATTTTGTTCTCCTTAATAACAAAATATTTTAGGCTCTACAATTAGGTCTTAGATAGATTTAAAGCATATGAATCCCTTGGATCAAACTTATTTGAAATCAAAGGGTAAAATCATAATAGTCTTTTAGGAGATTTGTTTTGTATAAACACCTTTTTAAATCATTTGTTTTGCTTAATTACCAAATATTTTTGACTCCTTGAATAGCTATTAGATATATATAATGCATAGAATCCCTTGGATCAAGTATTTCAAATCAAAGGGTAAAATCGTCATAGTCTTTAGGCGATTTGTGGTGTACGTACACCTTTCAAATCATTTGTTGTGCTTAATTAACAAATATTTTTGACTCATTGAATAGGTATAAGATATATTTAAAGCATATGAATCCCTTGGATCAAAGGCATTTCAAATCAAAGGGTAAAATTGTCAAAATCTCTTAGGCGATTTATGGTGTATGAACACCATTCAAATAATTTATTGTGCTTAATTACCAAATATTTTTGACTCCTTGAATAGGTATTAGATATATTTAAAGCATATGAATCCCTTGGATCAAACGCATTTCAAATCAAATTGTAAAATCGTCATAGTCTCTTAGATGATTTATCGTGGATGAACACCATTCAAATCATTTGTTGTGCTTAATTACCCAATATTTTTGAGTCCTTGAATTGGTATTAGATATAGTTAAAGCATATGAATCCCTTGGATCAAACTTATTTCAAATCAAAGGGTAAAATCGTCATAGTCTCTTAGGCGATTTGTGGTGTACGTACACCTTTCAAATCATTTGTTGCGCTTAATTACCAAATTTTTTTGACTCCTTGAATAGGGATTAGATATATTTAAAGCATATGAATCCCTTGGATCAAAGGCATTTCAAATCAAAGGTTAAAATCGTCATAATCTCTTAGGCGATTTATGGTGTAAGAACACATTTCAAATATTTTTTTCTCAATAACAAAATATTTTAGACTCTATAATTAGGTATTAGATATATTTAAAGCATATGAATCCCTTGGATCAAACTTATTTGAAATCAAAGGGTAAAATCATAATAGTCTTTTAGGAGATTTGTTCTGTATAAACACCTTTTTAAATCATTTGTTTTGCTTAATTACCAAATATTATTGATTCCTTGAATAGCTATTAGATATATTTAATGCATTTTAAATGAAAGGGCAAAATCGTCATAGTCTCTTAGGCGATTTGTGGTGTACGTACATCTTTCAAATCATTTGTTGTGCTTAATTAACAAATATTTTTGACTCCTTGAATAGCTATAAGATATATTTAAAGCATATGAATCCCTTGGATCAAAGGGTAAAATCGTCAAAATCTCTTATGCGATTTATGGTGTAAGAACACATTTCAAGTATTTTATTCTCCTTAAAAACAAAATATTTTAGACTCTACAATTAGGTCGTAGATATATTTAGAGCATATGAATCCCTTGGATCAAACTTATTTGAAATCAAAGGGTAAAATCATAATAGTCTTTTAGGAGTTTTTTTGTGTTTAAACACCTTTTTAAATCATTTGTTGTGCTTAATTACCAAATATTTGTTACTCCTTGAATAGGTATTAGATATATCTAATGCATATGAATCCCTTGGATAAAACTCATTTCAAATCAAAGGGTAAAATCGTCATAGTCTCTTAGGCGATTTATGGTGTATGAACACCATTCAAATCATTTGTTGGGCTTAATTACCAAATAATTTTGACTCCTTGAATTGGTATTAGATATATTTAAATCATATGAATCCCTTGGATCAAACGCATTTCAAATCAAAGGGTAAAATCGTTATTGTCTCTTAGGCGATTTATGGTGTATGAACACCATTCAAATCATTTGTTGTGCTTAATTACCAAATATTTTTGACTCCTTGAATAGGTATTAGATAAATTTAAAGCATATGAATCACATGGATCAAACGCATTTCAAATCAAATTGTAAAATCGTCATAGTCTCTTAAATGATTTATCGTGGATGAAAACCATTCTAATCATTTGTTGTGCTTAATTACCAAATATTTTTGAGTCCTTTAATTGGTATTAGATATAGTTAAATCGTATGAATCCCTTGGATCAAAATCATTTCAAATCAAAGGGTAAAATCGTCAAAGTTTCTTAGGCGATTTGTGGCGTACGTACACCTTTCAAATCATTTGTTGTGCTTAATTATTAAATATTTTTTTACTCCTTGAATAGGTATTAGATATATTTAAAGCATATGAATCCCTTGGATCAAAGGCATTTTAAATCAAAGGGTAAAATCGTCATAATCTCTTAGGCGTTTTATGGTCTAAGAACAAATTTCAAATATTTTGTTCTCCTTAATAACAAAATATTTTAGGCTCTACAATTAGGTCGTAGATAGATTTAAAGCATATGAATCCCTTGGATCAAACTTATTTGAAATCAAAGGGTAAAATCATAATAGTCTTTTAGGAGATTTGTTTTGTATAAACACCTTTTTAAATCATTTGTTTTGCTTAATTACCAAATATTTTTGACTCCTTGAATAGCTATTAGATATATATAATGCATTTCAAATCAAAGGGTAAAATCGTCATAGTCTCTTAGGCGATTTGTGGTGTACGTACACCTTTCAAATCATTTGTTGTGCTTAATTAACAAATATTTTTGACTCATTGAATAGGTATAAGATATATTTAAAGCATATGAATCCCTTGGATCAAAGGCATTTCAAATCAAAGGGTAAAATTGTCAAAATCTCTTAGGCGATTTATGGTGTAAAACACATTTCAAATATTTTATTCTCCTTAAGTACAAAATATTTTAGACTGTACAATTAGGTCGTAGAAATATTTAAAGCATATGAATCCCTTGGATCAAACTTATTTGAAATCAAAGGGTAAAATCATAATAGTCTTTTAGGAGATTTGTTTTGTATAAACACCTTTTTAAATCATTTGTTTTGCTTAATTACCAAATATTTTTGACTCCTTGAATAGCTATTAGATATATTTAATGCATTTCAAATCAAAGGGTAAAATCGTCATAGTCTCTTAGGCGATTTGTGGTGTACGTACACCTTTCAAATCATTTGTTGTGCTTAATTAACAAATATTTTTGACTCATTGAATAGGTATAAGATATATTTAAAGCATATGAATCCCTTGGATCAAAGGCATTTCAAATCAAAGGGTAAAATTGTCAAAATCTCTTAGGCGATTTATGGTGTAAAACACATTTCAAATATTTTATTCTCCTTAATTACAAAATATTTTAGACTCTACAATTAGGTCGTAGATATATTTAAAGCATATGAATCCCTTGGATCAAACTTATTTGAAATCAAAGGGTAAAATCATAATAGTCTTTTAGGAGATTTGTTTTGTATAAACACCTTTTTAAATCATTTGTTTTGCTTAATTACCAAATATTTTTGACTCCTTGAATAGCTATTAGATATATTTAATGCATTTCAAATCAAAGGGTAAAATCGTCATAGTCTCTTAGGCGATTTGTGGTGTACGTACACCTTTCAAATCATTTGTTGTGCTTAATTAACAAATATTTTTGACTCATTGAATAGGTATAAGATATATTTAAAGCATATGAATCCCTTGGATCAAAGGCATTTCAAATCAAAGGGTAAAATTGTCAAAATCTCTTAGGCGATTTATGGTGTAAAACACATTTCAAATATTTTATTCTCCTTAATTACAAAATATTTTAGACTCTACAATTAGGTCGTAGATATATTTAAAGCATATGAAGCCCTTGGATCAAACTTATTTGAAATCAAAGGGTAAAATCATAATAGTCTTTTAGGAGATTTGTTGTGTTTAAACACCTTTTTAAATCATTTGTTGTGCTTAATTATTAAATATTTTTTACTCCTTGAATAGGTATTAGATATATCTAATGCATATGAATCCCTTGGATAAAACTCATTTCAAATCAAAGGGTAAAATCGTCATAGTCTCTTAGGCGATTTATGGTGTATGAACACCATTCAAATCATTTGTTGGGCTTAATTACAAAATATTTTTGACTCCTTGAATTGGTATTAGATATGTTTAAATCATATGAATCCCTTGGATCAAGCGCATTTCAAATCAAAGGGTAAAATTGTCATTGTCTCTTAGGCGATTTATGGTGTATGAACACCATTCAAATCATTTGTTGTGCTTAATTACCAAATATTTTTGACTCCTTGAATAGGTATTATATAAATTTAAAGCATATGAATCACATGGATCAAACGCATTTCAAATCAAATTGTAAAATCGTCATAGTCTCTTAAATGATTTATCGTGGATGAAAACCATTCTAATCATTTGTTGTGCTTAATTACCAAATAGTTTTTAGTCCTTGAATTGGTATTAAATATAGTTAAAGCATATGAATCCCTTGGATCAAACTCATTTCAAATCAAAGGGTAAAATCGTCAAAGTCTCTTAGGCGATTTGTGGTGTACGTACACCTTTCAAATCATTTGTTGTGCTTAATTTTTAAATATTTTTGACTCCTTGAATAGGTATTAGATATATTTAAAGCATATGAATCCCTTGGATCAAAGGCATTTCAAATCAAACTGTAAAATCGTCATAATCTCTTAGGCGTTTTATGGTGTAAGAACACATTTCAAATATTTTGTTCTCCTTAATAACAAAATATTTTAGGCTCTACAATTAGGTCGTAGATATATTTAAAGCATATGAATCCCTTGGATCAAACTTATTTGAAATCAAAGGGTAAAATCATAATAGTCTTTTAGGAGATTTGTTTTGTATAAACATGATATGAATATGGCTCTATGAAAGCAATATTCAAGTGTACTCCAATGCAAAGGAACCTAGATAATTAAAAGTCTGAATTTTTATGTGATTTGTAGCTAAAGTTTGTATCTTTATGTGTTTATGGGATATGGAAAGTAAATCAATCACTCCTGAAAGATTTAATTAACTTTCAATCTCACTTAAACCACTCCTGGAATTAAGTAGATTAATCACTCAATAATTAACACTCCTGAAAATTATTAAATGGCACGAATTGAATTGACAAACAATTAAGCTCGAAAAATGACTCAAAGTTCTTTGTATTTTCTGAATAAAAAACGGCTTACATAGTCCCCTATTTATACTAGTACACTCTAGTATGATAAGGAACCCTAACTCTATCTAAAAAGCAAGATAAAACTAAATCCCTAAAATGAAGGGAAAGATAGAGATAGAGTTAAGAAAGGATAAGCACCTAAGGAAAATGATAGGCATTCGGCCTTATCACCTTTCCACACGCCTACTTATCTTGTTTACTCTAAACATCAATCCTAATCCCAATAGGATTTGGAAACCTACTAGAATCTACATAACCAACCGAATTAACCGTAATTTCTGCCCTAATGTAGTTTTTATTACATGAATAAAAATGACTCAACAAAAGCAAATAGAATACTCTATAAGACTACATATGGACGCCCCATATTAGCCATTTCAAGCTAGTTCTTCTTCCCAAGCTAACATAGTCACAAAAGATCCATTGGCCTTGAGCTTGAATCCAAAGGTCTCAAGAACCAAGCAAATAGGCTCATCTCCAATAATTGACTTTGGCTCTTGACTCATGTCAAAACAACTTTTTAAATCATTTTTTTTTGCTTAATTACCAAATATTTTTCACTCCTTGAATAGCTATTAGATATATTTAAGGCCTTTCAAATCAAAGGGTAAAATCGTCATAGTCTCTTAGGCGATTTGTGGTGTACGTACACCTTTCAAATCATTTGTTATGCTTAATTAACAAATATTTTTGACTCCTTGAATAGGTATAAGATATATTTAAAGCATATGAATCCCTTGGATCAAAGGCATTTCAAATCAAAGGGTAAAATCTTAGGCGATTTATGGTGTAAGAACACATTTCAAATATTTTATTCTCCTTAATAACTAAATATTTTAGACTCTACAATTAGGTCGTAGATATATTTAAAGCATATGAATCCCTTGGATCAAACTTATTTGAAATCAAAGGGTAAAATCATAATAGTCTTTTAGGAGATTTGTTGTGTTTAAACACCTTTTTAAATCATTTGTTGTGCTTAATTACCAAATATTTTTTACTCCTTGAATAGGTATTAGATATATCTAATGCATCTGAATCCCTTGGATAAAACTCATTTCAAATCAAAGGGTAAAATCGTCATAGTCTCTTAGGCGATTTATGGTGTATGAACACCATTCAAATCATTTGTTGGGCTTAATTACCAAATATTTTTGACTCCTTGAATTGGTATTAGATATGTTTAAATCATATGAATCCCTTGGATCAAACGCATTTCAAATCAAAGGGTAAAATCGTCATTGTCTCTTAGGCGATTTATGGTGTATGAACACCATTCAAATCATTTGTTGTGCTTAATTACCAAATATTTTTGACTCCTTGAATAGGTATTAGATAAGTTTAAAGCATATGAATCACATGGATCAAACGCATTTCAAATCAAATTGTAAAATCGTCATAGTCTCTTAAATGATTTATCGTGGATGAAAACCATTCTAATCATTTGTTGTGCTTAATTACCAAATATTTTTGAGTCCTTGAATTGGTAATAGATATAGTTAAAGCATATGAATCCCTTGGATCAAACTCATTTCAAATCAAAGGGTAAAATCGTCAAAGTCTCTTAGGCGATTTGTGGTGTACGTACACCTTTCAAATCATTTGTTGTGCTTAATTATTAAATATTTTTGACTCCTTGAATAGGTATTAGATATATTTAAAGCATATGAATCCCTTGGATCAAAGGCATTTCAAATCAAAGGGTAAAATCGTCATAATCTTTTAGGCATTTTATGGTGTAAGAACACATTTCAAATATTTTTTTCTCCTTAATAACAAAATATTTTAGGCTCTACAATTAGGTGGTAGATATATTTAAAGCATATGAATCCCTTAGATCAAACTTATTTGAAATCAAAGGGTAAAATCATAATAGTCTTTTAGGAGATTTGTTGTGTTTAAACACCTTTTTAAATCATTTGTTGTGCTTAATTACCAAATATTTTTTACTCCTTGAATAGGTATTAGATATATCTAATGCATCTGAATCCCTTGGATAAAACTCATTTCAAATCAAAGGGTAAAATCGTCATAGTCTCTTAGGCGATTTATGGTGTATGAACACCATTCAAATCATTTGTTGGGCTTAATTACCAAATATTTTTGACTCCTTGAATTGGTATTAGATATGTTTAAATCATATGAATCCCTTGGATCAAACGCATTTCAAATCAAAGGGTAAAATCGTCATTGTCTCTTAGGCGATTTATGGTGTATGAACACCATTCAAATCATTTGTTGTGCTTAATTACCAAATATTTTTGACTCCTTGAATAGGTATTAGATAAGTTTAAAGCATATGAATCACATGGATCAAACGCATTTCAAATCAAATTGTAAAATCGTCATAGTCTCTTAAATGATTTATCGTGGATGAAAACCATTCTAATCATTTGTTGTGCTTAATTACCAAATATTTTTGAGTCCTTGAATTGGTAATAGATATAGTTAAAGCATATGAATCCCTTGGATCAAACTCATTTCAAATCAAAGGGTAAAATCGTCAAAGTCTCTTAGGCGATTTGTGGTGTACGTACACCTTTCAAATCATTTGTTGTGCTTAATTATTAAATATTTTTGACTCCTTGAATAGGTATTAGATATATTTAAAGCATATGAATCCCTTGGATCAAAGGCATTTCAAATCAAAGGGTAAAATCGTCATAATCTTTTAGGCATTTTATGGTGTAAGAACACATTTCAAATATTTTTTTCTCCTTAATAACGAAATATTTTAGGCTCTACAAATAGGTGGTAGATATATTTAAAGCATATGAATCCCTTAGATCAAACTTATTTGAAATCAAAGGGTAAAATCATAATAGTCTTTTAGGAGATTTGTTTTGTATAAACACCATTTTAAATCATTTGTTTTGCTTAATTACCAAATATTTTTGACTCCTTGAATAGCTATTAGATATATTTAATGCATTTCAAATCAAAGGGTAAAATCATCATAGTCTCTTAGGTGATTTGTGGTGTACGTACACCTTTCAAATCATTTGTTGTGCTTAATTAACAAATATTTTTGACTCCTTGAATAGCTATAAGATATATTTAAAGCATATGAATCCCTTGGATCAAAGGCATTTCAAATCAAAGGGTAAAATCGTCAAAATCTCTTAGGCGATTTATGGTGTAAGAACACATTTCAAATATTTTATTCTCCTTAATAACAAAATATTTTAGACTCTACAATTAGGTCGTAGATATATTTAAAGCATATGAATCCCTTGGATCAAACTTATTTGAAATCAATGGGTAAAATCATAATAGTCTTTTAGGAGATTTGTTGTGTTTAAACACCTTTTTAAATCATTTGTTGTGCTTAATTACCAAATATTTGTTACTCCTTGAATAGGTATTAGATATATCTAATGCATATGAATCCCTTGGATAAAACTCATTTCAAATCAAAGGGTAAAATCGTCATAGTCTCTTAGGCGATTTATGGTGTATGAACACCATTCAAATCATTTGTTGGGCTTAATTACCAAATATTTTTGACTCCTTGAATTGGTATTAGATATGTTTAAATCATATGAATCCCTTGGATCAAACGCATTTCAAATCAAAGGGTAAAATCGTCATTGTCTCTTAGGCGATTTATGGTGTATGAACACCATTCAAATCATTTGTTGTGCTTAATTACCAAATATTTTTGACTCCTTGAATAGGTATTAGATAAATTTAAAGCATATGAATCACATGGATCAAACGCATTTCAAATCAAATTGTAAAATCGTCATAGTCTCTTAAATGATTTATCGTGGATGAAAACCATTCTAATCATTTGTTGTGCTTAATTACCAAATATTTTTGAGTCCTTGAATTGGTAATAGATATAGTTAAAGCATATGAATCCCTTGGATCAAACTCATTTCAAATCAAAGGGTAAAATCGTCAAAGTCTCTTAGGCGATTTGTGGTGTACGTACACCTTTCAAATCATTTGTTGTGCTTAATTATTAAATATTTTTGACTCCTTGAATAGGTATTAGATATATTTAAAGCATATGAATCCCTTGGATCAAAGGCATTTCAAATCAAAGGGTAAAATCGTCATAATCTTTTAGGCGTTTTATGGTGTAAGAACACATTTCAAATATTTTTTTCTCCTTAATAACAAAATATTTTAGGCTCTACAATTAGGTGGTAGATATATTTAAAGCATATGAATCCCTTGGATCAAACTTATTTGAAATCAAAGGGTAAAATCATAATAGTCTTTTAGGAGATTTTTTTTGTATAAACACCATTTTAAATCATTTGTTTTGCTTAATTACCAAATATTTTTCACTCCTTGAATAGCTATTAGATATATTTAATGCATTTCAAATCAAAGGGTAAAATCATCATAGTCTCTTAGGTGATTTGTGGTGTACGTACACCTTTCAAATCATTTGTTGTGCTTAATTAACAAATATTTTTGACTCCTTGAATAGCTATAAGATATATTTAAAGCATATGAATCCCTTGGATCAAAGGCATTTCAAATCAAAGGGTAAAATCGTCAAAATCTCTTAGGCGATTTATGGTGTAAGAACACATTTCAAATATTTTATTCTCCTTAATAACAAAATATTTTAGACTCTACAATTAGGTCGTAGATATATTTAAAGCATATGAATCCCTTGGATCAAACTTATTTGAAATCAAAGGGTAAAATCATAATAGTCTTTTAGGAGATTTGTTGTGTTTAAACACCTTTTTAAATCATTTGTTGTGCTTAATTAACAAATATTTGTTACTCCTTGAATAGGTATTAGATATATCTAATGCATATGAATCCCTTGGATAAAACTCATTTCAAATCAAAGGGTAAAATCGTCATAGTCTCTTAGGCGATTTATGGTGTATGAACATCATTCAAATCATTTGTTGGGCTTAATTACCAAATATTTTTGACTCCTTGAATTGGTATTAGATATGTTTAAATCAAATGAATCCCTTGGATCAAACGCATTTCAAATCAAAGGGTAAAATCGTCATTGTCTCTTAGGCGATTTATGGTGTATGAACACCATTCAAATCATTTGTTGTGCTTAATTACCAAATATTTTTGACTCCTTGAATAGGTATTAGATAAATTTAAAGCATATGAATCACATGGATCAAACGCATTTCAAATCAAATTGTAAAATCGTCATAGTCTCTTAAATGATTTATCGTGGATGAAAACCATTCTAATCATTTGTTGTGCTTAATTACCAAATATTTTTGAGTCCTTGAATTGGTAATAGATATAGTTAAAGCATATGAATCCCTTGGATCAAACTCATTTCAAATCAAAGGGTAAAATCGTCAAAGTCTCTTAGGCGATTTGTGGTGTACGTACACCTTTCAAATCATTTGTTGTGCTTAATTATTAAATATTTTTGACTCCTTGAATAGGTATTAGATATATTTAAAGCATATGAATCCCTTGGATCAAAGGCATTTCAAATCAAAGGGTAAAATCGTCATAATCTTTTAGGCGTTTTATGGTGTAAGAACACATTTCAAATATTTTTTTCTCCTTAATAACAAAATATTTTAGGCTCTACAATTAGGTGGTAGATATATTTAAAGCATATGAATCCCTTGGATCAAACTTATTTGAAATCAAAGGGTAAAATCATAATAGTCTTTTGGGAGATTTGTTTTGTATAAACACCATTTTAAATCATTTGTTTTGCTTAATTACCAAATATTTTTCACTCCTTGAATAGCTATTAGATATATTTAATGCATTTCAAATCAAAGGGTAAAATCATCATAGTCTCTTAGGTGATTTGTGGTGTACGTACACCTTTCAAATCATTTGTTGTGCTTAATTAACAAATATTTTTGACTCCTTGAATAGCTATAAGATATATTTAAAGCATATGAATCCCTTGGATCAAAGGCATTTCAAATCAAAGGGTAAAATCGTCAAAATCTCTTAGGCGATTTATGGTGTAAGAACACATTTCAAATATTTTATTCTCCTTAATAACAAAATATTTTAGACTCTACAATTAGGTCGTAGATATATTTAAAGCATATGAATCCCTTGGATCAAACTTATTTGAAATCAAAGGTTAAAATCATAATAGTCTTTTAGGAGATTTGTTGTGTTTAAACACCTTTTAAATCATTTGTTGTGCTTAATTAACAAATATTTGTTAATCCTTGAATAGGTATTAGATATATCTAATGCATATGAATCCCTTGTGTAAAACTCATTTCAAATCAAAGGGTAAAATCGTCATAGTCTCTTAGGCGATTTATGGTGTATGAACATCATTCAAATCATTTGTTGGGCTTAATTACCAAATATTTTTGACTCCTTGAATTGGTATTAGATATGTTTAAATCATATGAATCCCTTGGATCAAACGCATTTCAAATCAAAGGATAAATCGTCATTGTCTCTTAGGCGATTTATGGTGTATGAACACCATTCAAATCATTTGTTGTGCTTAATTACCAAATATTTTTGACTCCTTGAATAGGTATTAGATAAATTTAAAGCATATGAATCACATGGATCAAACGCATTTCAAAAATTGTAAAATCGTCATAGTCTCTTAAATGATTTATCGTGGATGAAAACCATTCTAATCATTTGTTGTGCTTAATTACCAAATATTTTTGAGTCCTTGAATTGGCATTAGATATAGTTAAAGCATATGAATCCCTTGGATCAAACTCATTTCAAATCAAAGGGTAAAATCGTCAAAGTCTCTTAGGCGATTTGTGGTGTACGTACACCTTTCAAATCATGTGTCGTGCTTAATTATTAAATATTTTTGACTCCTTGCATAGGTATTAGATATATTTAAAGCATATGAATCCATTGGATCAAAGGAATTTCAAATCAAAGGGTAAAATCGTCATAATCTCTTAGGCGTTTTATGGTGTAAGAACATTTTTCAAATATTTTGTTCTCCTTAATCACAAAATATTTTAGGCTCTACAATTAGGTCGTAGATAGATTTAAAGCATATGAATCCCTTGGATCAAACTTATTTGAAATCAAAGGGTAAAATCATAATAGTCTTTTAGGAGATTTGTCTTGTATAAACACCTTTTTAAATCATTTGTTTTGCTTAATAACCAAATATTTTTGACTCCTTGAATAACTATTAGATATATTTAATGCATTTCAAATCAAAGGGTAAAATCGTCATAGTCTCTTAGGCGATTTGTGGTGTACGTACACCTTTCAAATCATTTGTTGTGCTTAATTAACAAATATTTTTGACTCCTTGAATAGGTATAAGATATATTTAAAGCATATGAATCCCTTGGATCAAAGGCATTTCAAATCAAAGGGTAAAATCGTCAAAATCTCTTAGGCGATTTATGGTGTAAGAACATATTTCAAATATTTTATTCTCGTTAATAACAAAATATTTTAGACTCTACAATTAGGTCGTAGATATATTTAAAGCATATGAATCCCTTGGATCAAACTTATTTGAAATCAAAGGGTAAAATCATAATAGTCTTTTAGGAGATTTGTTGTGTTTAAACACCTTTTAAAATCATTTGTTGTGTTTAATTACCAAATATTTTTTACTCCTTGAATGGGTATTAGATATATCTAATGCATATGAATCCCTTGGATAAAACTCATTTCAAATCAAAGGGTAAAATCGTCATAGTCTCTTAGGCGATTTATGGTGTATGAACACCATTCAAATCATTTGTTGGGCTTAATTACCAAATATTTTTGACTCCTTGAATTGGTATTAGATATGTTTAAATCATATGAATCCCTTGGATCAAACGCATTTCAAATCAAAGGGTAAAATCGTCATTGTCTCTTAGGCGATTTATGGTGTATGAACACCATTCAAATCATTTGTTGTGCTTAATTACCAAATATCTTTGACTCCTTGAATAGGTATTAGATAAATTTAAAGAATATGAATCACATGGATCAAACGCATTTCAAATCAAATTGTAAAATCGTCATAGTCTCTTAGGCGATTTGTGGTGTACGTACACCTTTCAAATCATATGTTGTGCTTATTTATTAAATATTATTGACTCCTTGAATAGGTATTAGATATATTTAAAGCATATGAATCCCTTGGATCAAAGGAATTTCAAATCAAAGGGTAAAATCGTCATAATCTCTTAGGCGTTTTATGGTGTAAGAACACATTTCAAATATTTTGTTCTCCTTAATAACAAAATATTTTAGGCTCTACAATTAGGTCGTAGATAGATTTAAAGCATATGAATCCCTTGGATCAAACTTATTTGAAATCAAAGGGTAAAATCATAATAGTCTTTTAGGAGATTTGTCTTGTATAAACACCTTTTTAAATCATTTGTTTTGCTTAATAACCAAATATTTTTGACTCCTTGAATAACTATTAGATATATTTAATGGCATTTCAAATCAAAGGGTAAAATCGTCATAGTCTCTTAGGCGATTTGTGGTGTACGTACACCTTTCAAATCATTTGTTGTGCTTAATTAACAAATATTTTTGACTCCTTGAATAGGTATAAGATATATTTAAAGCATATGAATCCCTTGGATCAAAGGCATTTCAAATCAAAGGGTAAAATCGTCAAAATCTCTTAGGCGATTTATGGTGTAAGAACACATTTCAAATATTTTATTCTCGTTAATAACAAAATATTTTAGACTCTACAATTAGGTCGTAGATATATTTAAAGCATATGAATCCCTTGGATCAAACTTATTTGAAATCAAAGGGTAAAATCATAATAGTCTTTTAGGAGATTTGTTGTGTTTAAACACCTTTTAAAATCATTTGTTGTGTTTAATTACCAAATATTTTTTACTCCTTGAATAGGTATTAGATATATCTAATGCATATGAATCCCTTGGATAAAACTCATTTCAAATCAAAGGGTAAAATCGTCATAGTCTCTTAGGCGATTTATGGTGTATGAACACCATTCAAATCATTTGTTGGGCTTAATTACCAAATATTTTTGACTCCTTGAATTGGTATTAGATATGTTTAAATCATATGAATCCCTTGGATCAAACGCATTTCAAATCAAAGGGTAAAATCGTCATTGTCTCTTAGGCGATTTATGGTGTATGAACACCATTCAAATCATTTGTTGTGCTTAATTACCAAATATTTTTGACTCCTTGAATAGGTATTAGATAAATTTAAAGAATATGAATCACATGGATCAAACGCATTTCAAATCAAATTGTAAAATCGTCATAGTCTCTTAGGCGATTTGTGGTGTACGTACACCTTTCAAATCATGTGTTGTGCTTATTTATTAAATATTTTTGACTCCTTGAATAGGTATTAGATATATTTAAAGCATATGAATCCCTTGGATCAAAGGAATTTCAAATCAAAGGGTAAAATCGTCATAATCTCTTAAGCGTTTTATGGTGTAAGAACACATTTCAAATATTTTGTTCTCCTTAATAACAAAATATTTTAGGCTCTACAATTAGGTCGTAGATAGATTTAAAGCATATGAATCCCTTGGATCAAACTTATTTGAAATCAAAGGGTAAAATCATAATAGTCTTTTAGGAGATTTGTCTTGTATAAACACCTTTTTAAATCATTTGTTTTGCTTAATAACCAAATATTTTTGACTCCTTGAATAACTATTAGATATATTTAATGCATTTCAAATCAAAGGGTAAAATCGTCATAGTCTCTTAGGCGATTTGTGGTGTACGTACACCTTTCAAATCATTTGTTGTGCTTAATTAACAAATATTTTTGACTCCTTGAATAGGTATAAGATATATTTAAAGCATATGAATCCCTTGGATCAAAGGCATTTCAAATCAAAGGGTAAAATCGTCAAAATCTCTTAGGCGATTTATGGTGTAAGAACACATTTCAAATATTTTATTCTCGTTAATAACAAAATATTTTAGACTCTACAATTAGGTCGTAGATATATTTAAAGCATATGAATCCCTTGGATCAAACTTATTTGAAATCAAAGGGTAAAATCATAATAGTCTTTTAGGAGATTTGTTGTGTTTAAACACCTTTTAAAATCATTTGTTGTGTTTAATTACCAAATATTTTTTACTCCTTGAATAGGTATTAGATATATCTAATGCATATGAATCCCTTGGATAAAACTCATTTCAAATCAAAGGGTAAAATCGTCATAGTCTCTTAGGCGATTTATGGTGTATGAACACCATTCAAATCATTTGTTGGGCTTAATTACCAAATATTTTTGACTCCTTGAATTGGTATTAGATATGTTTAAATCATATGAATCCCTTGGATCAAACGCATTTCAAATCAAAGGGTAAAATCGTCATTGTCTCTTAGGCGATTTATGGTGTATGAACACCATTCAAATCATTTGTTGTGCTTAATTACCAAATATTTTTGACTCCTTGAATAGGTATTAGATAAATTTAAAGAATATGAATCACATGGATCAAACGCATTTCAAATCAAATTGTAAAATCGTCATAGTCTCTTAGGCGATTTGTGGTGTACGTACACCTTTCAAATCATGTGTTGTGCTTATTTATTAAATATTTTTGACTCCTTGAATAGGTATTAGATATATTTAAAGCATATGAATCCCTTGGATCAAAGGAATTTCAAATCAAAGGGTAAAATCGTCATAATCTCTTAGGCGTTTTATGGTGTAAGAACACATTTCAAATATTTTGTTCTCCTTAATAACAAAATATTTTAGGCTCTACAATTAGGTCGTAGATAGATTTAAATCATATGAATCCCTTGGATCAAACTTATTTGAAATCAAAGGGTAAAATCATAATAGTCATTTAGGAGATGTTTTTTGTATAAACACCTTTTTAAATCATTTGTTTTGCTTAATTACCAAATATTTTTGACTCCTTGAATAGCTATTAGATATATTCAATGCATTTCAAATCAAAGGGTAAAATCGTCATAGTCTCTTAGGTGATTTGTGGTGTACGTACACCTTTCAAATCATTTGTTGTGCTTAATTAACAAATATTTTTGACTCCTTGAATAGGTATAAGATATATTTAAAGCATATGAATCCCTTGGATCAAAGGCATTTCAAATCAAAGGGTAAAATCTTAGGCGATTTATGGTGTAAGAATACATTTTAAATATTTTATTCTCCTTAATAACAAAATATTTTAGACTCTACAATTAGGTCGTAGATATATTTAAAGCATATGAATCCCTTGGATCAAACTTATTTGAAATCAATGGGTAAAATCATAATAGTCTTTTAGGAGATTTGTTGTGTTTAAACACCTTTTTAAATCATTTGTTGTGCTTAATTACCAAATATCTTTTACTCCTTGAATAGGTATTAGATATATCTTATGCATCTGAATCCCTTGGATAAAACTCATTTCAAATCAAAGGGTAAAATCATCATAGTCTCTTAGGCGATTTATGGTGTATGAACACCATTCAAATCATTTGTTGGGCTTAATTACCAAATATTTTTGACCCCTTGAATTGGTATTAGATATGTTTAAATCATATGAATCCCTTGGATCAAACGCATTTCAAATCAAAGGGTAAAATCGTCATTGTCTCTTAGGCGATTTATGGTGTATGAACACCATTCAAATCATTTGTTGTGCTTAGTTACCAAATATTTTTGACTCCTTGAATAGGTATTAGATAAATTTAAAGAATATGAATCACATGGATCAAACGCATTTCAAATCAAATTGTAAAATCGTCATAGTCTCTTAGGCGATTTGTGGTGTACGTACACCTTTCAAATCATGTGTTGTGCTTATTTATTAAATATTTTTGATTCCTTGAATAGGTATTAGATATATTTAAAGCATATGAATCCCTTGGATCAAAGGAATTTCAAATCAAAGGGTAAAATCGTCATAATCTCTTAGGCGTTTTATGGTGTAAGAACACATTTCAAATATTTTGTTCTCCTTAATAACAAAATATTTTAGGCTCTACAATTAGGTCGTAGATAGATTTAAATCATATGAATCCCTTGGATCAAACTTATTTGAAATCAAAGGGTAAAATCATAATAGTCTTTTAGGAGATTTTTTTTGTATAAACACCTTTTTAAATCATTTGTTTTGCTTAATTACCAAATATTTTTGACTCCTTGAATAGCTATTAGATATATTTAATGCATTTCAAATCAAAGGGTAAAATCGTCATAGTCTCTTAGGTGATTTGTGGTGTACGTACACCTTTCAAATCATTTGTTGTGCTTAATTAACAAATATTTTTGACTCCTTGAATAGGTATAAGATATATTTAAAGCATATGAATCCCTTGGATCAAAGGCATTTCAAATCAAAGGGTAAAATCTCTTAGGCGATTTATGGTGTAAGAACACATTTTAAATATTTTATTCTCCTTAATAACAAAATATTTTAGACTCTACAATTAGGTCGTAGATATATTTAAAGCATATGAATCCCTTGGATCAAACTTATTTGAAATCAATGGGTAAAATCATAATAGTCTTTTAGGAGATTTGTTGTGTTTAAACACCTTTTAAAATCATTTGTTGTGTTTAATTACCAAATATTTTTTACTCCTTGAATAGGTATTAGATATATCTAATGCATATGAATCCCTTGGATAAAACTCATTTCAAATCAAAGGGTAAAATCGTCATAGTCTCTTAGGCGATTTATGGTGTATGAACACCATTCAAATCATTTGTTGGGCTTAATTACCAAATATTTTTGACTCCTTGAATTGGTATTAGATATGTTTAAATCATATGAATCCCTTGGATCAAACGCATTTCAAATCAAAGGGTAAAATCGTCATTGTCTCTTAGGCGATTTATGGTGTATGAACACCATTCAAATCATTTGTTGTGCTTAATTACCAAATATTTTTGACTCCTTGAATAGGTATTAGATAAATTTAAAGCATATGAATCACATGGATCAAACGCATTTCAAATCAAATTGTAAAATCGTCATAGTCTCTTAAATGATTTATCGTGGATGAAAACCATTCTAATCATTTGTTGTGCTTAATTACCAAATATTTTTGAGTCCTTGAATTGGTAATAGATATAGTTAAAGCATATGAATCCCTTGGATCAAACTCATTTCAAATCAAAGGGTAAAATCGTCAAAGTCTCTTAGGCGATTTGTGGTGTACGTACACCTTTCAAATCATTTGTTGTGCTTAATTATTAAATATTTTTGACTCCTTGAATAGGTATTAGATATATTTAAAGCATATGAATCCCTTGGATCAAAGGCATTTCAAATCAAAGGGTAAAATCGTCATAATCTTTTAGGCGTTTTATGGTGTAAGAACACATTTTAAATATTTTTTTCTCCTTAATAACAAAATATTTTAGGCTCTACAATTAGGTGGTAGATATATTTAAAGCATATGAATCCCTTGGATCAAACTTATTTGAAATCAAAGGGTAAAATCATAATAGTCTTTTAGGAGATTTGTTTTGTATAAACACCATTTTAAATCATTTGTTTTGCTTAATTACCAAATATTTTTGACTCCTTGAATAGATATTAGATATATTTAATGCATTTCAAATCAAAGGGTAAAATCGTCATAGTCTCTTAGGTGATTTGTGGTGTACGTACACCTTTCAAATCATTTGTTGTGCTTAATTAACAAATATTTTTGAGTCCTTGAATAGGTATAAGATATATTTAAAGCATATGAATCCCTTGGATCAAAGGCATTTCAAATCAAAGGGTAAAATCGTCAAAATCTCTTAGGCGATTTATGGTGTAAGAACACATTTCAAATATTTTATTCTCCTTAATAACAAAATATTTTAGACTCTACAATTAGGTCTTAGATATATTTAAAGCATATGAATCCCTTGGATCAAACTTATTTGAAATCAAAGGGTAAAATCATAATAGTCTTTTAGGAGATTTGTTGTGTTTAAACACCTTTTTAAATCATTTGTTGTGCTTAATTACCAAATATTTGTTACTCCTTGAATAGGTATTAGATATATCTAATGCATATGAATCCCTTGGATAAAACTCATTTCAAACCAAAGGGTAAAATCGTCATAGTCTCTTAGGCGATTTATGGTGTATGAACACCATTCAAATCATTTGTTGGGCTTAATTACCAAATATTTTTGACTCCTTGAATTGGTATTAGATATGTTTAAATCATATGAATCCCTTGGATCAAACGCATTTCAAATCAAAGGGTAAAATCGTCATTGTCTCTTAGGCGATTTCTGGTGTATGAACACCATTCAAATCATTTGTTGTGCTTAATTACCAAATATTTTTGACTCCTTGAATAGGTATTAGATAAATTTAAAGAATATGAATCACATGGATCAAACGCATTTCAAATCAAATTGTAAAATCGTCATAGTCTCTTAGGCGATTTGTGGTGTACGTACACCTTTCAAATCATGTGTTGTGCTTAATTATTAAATATTTTTGACTCCTTGAATAGGTACTAGATATATTTAAAGCATATGAATCCCTTGGATCAAAGGAATTTCAAATCAAAGGGTAAAATCGTCATAATCTCTTAGGCGTTTTATGGTGTAAGAACACATTTCAAATATTTTGTTCTCCTTAATAACAAAATATTTTAGGCTCTACAATTAGGTCGTAGATAGATTTAAATCATATGAATCCCTTGGATCAAACTTATTTGAAATCAAAGGGTAAAATCATAATAGTCTTTTAGGAGATTTTTTTGTATAAACACCTTTTTAAATCATTTGTTTTGCTTAATTACCAAATATTTTTGACTCCTTGAATAGCTATTAGATATATTTAATGCATTTCAAATCAAAGGGTAAAATCGTCATAGTCTCTTACGTGATTTGTGGTGTACGTACACCTTTTAAATCATTTGTTGTGCTTAATTAACAAATATTTTTGACTCCTTGAATAGGTATAAGATATATTTAAAGCATATGAATCCCTTGGATCAAAGGCATTTCAAATCAAAGGGTAAAATCGTCAAAATCTCTTAGGCGATTTATGGTGTAAGAACACATTTCAAATATTTTATTCTCCTTAATAACAAAATACTTTAGACTCTACAATTAGGTCGTAGATATATTTAAAGCATATGAATCCCTTGGATCAAACTTATTTGAAATCAAAGGGTAAAATCATAATAGTCTTTTAGGAGATTTGTTGTGTTTAAACACCTTTTTAAATCATTTGTTGTGCTTAATTACAAAATATTTGTTACTCCTTGAATAGGTATTAGATATATCTAATGCATATGAATCCCTTGGATAAAACTCATTTCAAATCAAAGGGTAAAATCGTCATAGTCTCTTAGGCGATTTATGGTGTATGAACACCATTCAAAGCATTTGTTGAGCTTAATTACCAAATATTTTTGACTCCTTGAATTGGTATTAGATATGTTTAAATCATATGAATCCCTTGGATCAAACGCATTTCAAATCAAAGGGTAAAATCGTCATTGTCTCTTAGGCGATTTATGGTGTATGAACACCATTCAAATCATTTGTTTTGCTTAATTACCAAATATTTTTGACTCCTTGAATAGGTATTAGATAAATTTAAAGAATATGAATCACATGGATCAAACGCATTTCAAATCAAATTGTAAAATCGTCATAGTCTCTTAGGCGATTTGTGGTGTACGTACACCTTTCAAATCATGTGTTGTGCTTAATTATTAAATATTTTTGACTCCTTGAATAGGTATTAGATATATTTAAAGCATATGAATCCCTTGGCTCAAAGGAATTTCAAATCAAAGGGTAAAATCGTCATAATCTCTTAGGCGTTTTACGGTGTAAGAACACATTTCAAATATTTTATTCTCCTTAATAAAAAAATATTTTAGACTCTACAATTAGGTCCTAGATATATTTAAAGCATATGAATCCCTTGGATCAAACTTATTTGAAATCAAAGGGTAAAATCATAATAGTCTTTTAGGAGATTTGTTGTGTTTAAACACCTTTTTAAATCATTTGTTGTGCTTAATTACCAAATATTTGTTACTCCTTGAATAGGTATTAGATATATCTAATGCATATGAATCCCTTGGATAAAACTCATTTCAAATCAAAGGGTAAAATCGTCATAGTCTCTTAGGCGATTTATGGTGTATGAACACCATTCAAATCATTTGTTGGGCTTAATTACCAAATACTTTTGACTCCTTGAATTGGTATTAGATATGTTTAAATCATATGAATCCCTTGGATCAAACGCATTTCAAATCAAAGGGTAAAATCGTCATTTTCTCTTAGGCGATTTATGGTGTATGAACACCATTCAAATCATTTGTTGTGCTTAATTACCAAATATTTTTGACTCCTTGAATAGGTATTAGATAAATTTAAAGAATATGAATCACATGGATCAAACGCATTTCAAATCAAATTGTAAAATCGTCATAGTCTCTTAGGCGATTTGTGGTGTACGTACACCTTTCAAATCATGTGTTGTGCTTAATTATTAAATATTTTTGACTCCTTGAATAGGTATTAGATATATTTAAAGCATATGAATCCCTTGGCTCAAAGGAATTTCAAATCAAAGGGTAAAATCGTCATAATCTCTTAGGCGTTTTATGGTGTAAGAACACATTTCAAATATTTTATTCTCCTTAATAAAAAAATATTTTAGACTCTACAATTAGGTCGTAGATATATTTAAAGCATATGAATCCCTTGGATCAAACTTATTTGAAATCAAAGGGTAAAATCATAATAGTCTTTTAGGAGATTTGTTGTGTTTAAACACCTTTTTAAATCATTTGTTGTGCTTAATTACCAAATATTTGTTACTCCTTGAATAGGTATTAGATATCTAATGCATATGAATCCCTTGGATAAAACTCATTTCAAATCAAAGGGTAAAATCGTCATAGGCTCTTAGGCGATTTATGGTCTATGAACACCATTAAAATATTTTGTTGGGCTTAATTACCAAATATTTTTGACTCCTTGAATTGGTATTAGATATGTTTAAATCATATGAATCCCTTGGATCAAACGCATTTCAAATCAAAGGGTAAAATCGTCATTTTCTCTTAGGCGATTTATGGTGTATGAACACCATTCAAATCATTTGTTGTGCTTAATTACCAAATATTTTTGACTCCTTGAATAGTTATTAGATAAATTTAAAGAATATGAATCACATGGATCAAACGCATTTCAAATCAA
This sequence comes from Patellifolia procumbens, assembly GCA_947645195.1. Lineage (NCBI taxonomy): Eukaryota > Viridiplantae > Streptophyta > Magnoliopsida > Caryophyllales > Amaranthaceae > Patellifolia > Patellifolia procumbens. Next base: position 312,067 of record CANSGD010000800.1, read on the forward strand.
ATTGTAAAATCGTCATAGTCTCTTAGGCGATTTGTGGTGACACCTTTCAAATCATGTGTTGTGCTTAATTATTAAATATTTTTGACTCCTTGAATAGGTATTAGATATATTTAAAGCATATGAATCCCTTGGATCAAAGGAATTTCAAATCAAAGGGTAAAATCGTCATAATCTCTTAGGCGTTTTATGGTGTAAGAACACATTTCAAATATTTTGTTCTCCTTAATAACAAAATATTTTAGGCTCTACAATTAGGTCGTAGATAGATTTAAATCATATGAATCCCTTGGATCAAATTTATTTGAAATCAAAGGGTAAAATCATAATAGTCTTTTAGGAGATTTTTTTTGTATAAACACCTTTTTAAATCATTTGTTTTGCTTAATTACCAAATATTTTTGACTCCTTGAATAGCTATTAGATATATTTAATGCATTTCAAATCAAAGGGTAAAATCGTCATAGTCTCTTAGGTGATTTGTGGTGTACGTACACCTTTCAAATCATTTGTTGTGCTTAATTAACAAATATTTTTGACTCCTTGAATAGGTATAAGATATATTTAAAGCATATAAATCCCTTGCATCAAAGGCATTGCAAATCAAAGGGTAAAATCTTAGGCGATTTATGGTGTAAGAACACATTTCAAATATTTTATGCTCCTTAATAACAAAATATTTTAGACTCTACAATTAGGTCGTAGATATTTTTAAAGCATATGAATCCCTTGGATCAAACTTATTTGAAATCAAAGGGTAAAATCATAATAGTCTTTTAGGAGATTTGTTGTGTTTAAACACCTTTTTAAATCATTTGTTGTGCTTAATTACCAAATATTTTTTACTCCTTGAATAGGTATTAGATATATCTAATGCATCTGAATCCCTTGGATAAAACTCATTTCAAATCAAAGGGTAAAATCGTCATAGTCTCTTAGGCGATTTATGGTGTATGAACACCATTCAAATCATTTGTTGGGCTTAATTACCAAATATTTTTGACTCCTTGAATTAGTATTAGATATGTTTAAATCATATGAATCCCTTGGATCAAACGCATTTCAAATCAAAGGGTAAAATCGTCATTATCTCTTAGGCGATTTATGGTGTATGAACACCATTCAAATCATTTGTTGTGCTTAATTACCAAATATTTTTGACTCCTTGAATAGGTATTAGATAAATTTAAAGCATATGAATCACATGGATCAAACGCATTTCAAATCAAATTGTAAAATCGTCATAGTCTCTTAAATGATTTATCGTGGATGAAAACCATTCTAATCATTTGTTGTGCTTAATTACCAAATATTTTTGAGTCCTTGAATTGGTAATAGATATAGTTAAAGCATATGAATCCCTTGGATCAAACTCATTTCAAATCAAAGGGTAAAATCGTCAAAGTCTCTTAGGCGATTTGTGGTGTACGTACACCTTTCAAATCATTTGTTGTGCTTAATTATTAAATATTTTTGACTCCTTGAATAGGTATTAGATATATTTAAAGCATATGAATCCCTTGGATCAAAGGCATTTCAAATCAAAGGGTAAAATCGTCATAATCTTTTAGGCGTTTTATGGTGTAAGAACACATTTGAAATATTTTTTTCTCCTTAATAACAAAATATTTTAGGCTCTACAATTAGGTGGTAGATATATTTAAAGCATATGATCCCTTGGATCAAACTTATTTGAAATCAAAGGGTAAAATCATAATAGTCTTTTAGGAGATTTGTTTTGTATAAACACCATTTTAAATCATTTGTTTTGCTTAATTACCAAATATTTTTGACTCCTTGAATAGCTATTAGATATATTTAATGCATTTCAAATCAAAGGGTAAAATCGTCATAGTCTCTTAGGTGATTTGTGGTGTACGTACACCTTTCAAATCATTTGTTGTGCTTAATTAACAAATATTTTTGACTCCTTGAATAGGTATAAGGTATATCTAAAGCATATGAATCCCTTGGATCAAAGGCATTTCAAATCAAAGGGTAAAATCGTCAAAATCTCTTAGGCGATTTATGGTGTAAGAACACATTTCAAATATTTTATTCTCCTTAATAACAAAATACTTTAGACTCTACAATTAGGTCGTAGATATATTTAAAGCATATGAATCCCTTGGATCAAACTTATTTGAAATCAAAGGGTAAAATCATAATAGTCTTTTAGGAGATTTGTTGTGTTTAAACACCTTTTTAAATCATTTGTTGTGCTTAATTACCAAATATTTGTTACTCCTTGAATAGGTATTAGATATCTAATGCATATGAATCCCTTGGATAAAACTCATTTCAAATCAAAGGGTAAAATCGTCATAGTCTCTTAGGCGATTTATGGTGTATGAACACCATTCAAATCATTTGTTGGGCTTAATTACCAAATATTTTTGACTCCTTGAATTGGTATTAGATATGTTTAAATCATATGAATCCCTTGGATCAAACGCATTTCAAATCAAAGGGTAAAATCGTCATTGTCTCTTAGGCGATTTATGGTGTATGAACACCATTCAAATCATTTGTTGTGCTTAATTACCAAATATTTTTGACTCCTTGAATAGTTATTAGATAAATTTAAAGAATATGAATCACATGGATCAAACGCATTTCAAATCAAATTGTAAAATCGTCATAGTCTCTTAGGCGATTTGTGGTGTACGTACACCTTTCAAATCATGTGTTGTGCTTAATTATTAAATATTTTTGACTCCTTGAATAGGTATTAGATATATTTAAAGCATATGAATCCCTTGGATCAAAGGAATTTCAAATCAAAGGGTAAAATCGTCATAATCTCTTTGGCGTTTTATGGTGTAAGAACACATTTCAAATATTTTGTTCTCCTTAATAACAAAATATTTTAGGCTCTACAATTAGGTCGTAGATAGATTTAAATCATATGAATCCCTTGGATCAAACTTATTTGAAATCAAAGGGTAAAATCATAATAGTCTTTTAGGAGATTTTTTTTGTATAAACACCTTTTTAAATCTTTTGTTTTGCTTAATTACCAAATATTTTTGACTCCTTGAATAGCTATTAGATATATTTAATGCATTTCAAATCAAAGGGTAAAATCATCATAGTCTCTTAGGTGATTTGTGGTGTACGTACACCTTTCAAATCATTTGTTGTGCTTAATTAACAAATATTTTTGACTCCTTGAATAGGTATAAGATATATTTAAAGCATATGAATCCCTTGGATCAAAGGCATTTCAAATCAAAGGGTGAAATCTTAGGCGATTTATGGTGTAAGAACACATTTCAAATATTTTATTCTCCTTAATAACAAAATATTTTAGACTCTACAATTAGGTCGTAGATATATTTAAAGCATATGAATCCCTTGGATCAAACTTATTTGAAATCAAAGGGTAAAATCATAATTGTCTTTTAGGAGATTTGTTGTGTTTAAACACCTTTTTAAATCATTTGTTGTGCTTAATTACCAAATATTTGTTACTCCTTGAATAGGTATTAGATATATCTAATGCATATGAATCCCTTGGATAAAACTCATTTCAAATCAAAGGGTAAAAGCGTCATAGTCTCTTAGGCGATTTATGGTGTATGAACACCATTCAAATCATTTGTTGGGCTTAATTACCAAATATTTTTGACTCCTTGAATTGGTATTAGATATGTTTAAATCATATGAATCCCTTGGATCAAACGCATTTCAAATCAAAGGGTAAAATCGTCATTGTCTCTTAGGCGATTTATGGTGTATGAACACCATTCAAATCATTTGTTGTGCTTAATTACCAAATATTTTTGACTCCTTGAATAGGTATTAGATAAATTTAAAGAATATGAATCACATGGATCAAACGCATTTCAAATCAAATTGTAAAATCGTCATAGTCTCTTAGGCGATTTGTGGTGTACGTACACCTTTCAAATCATGTGTTGTGCTTAATTATTAAATATTTTTGACTCCTTGAATAGGTATTAGATATATTTAAAGCATATGAATCCCTTGGATCAAAGGAATTTCAAATCAAAGGGTAAAATCGTCATAATCTCTTAGGCGTTTTATGGTGTAAGAACACATTTCAAATATTTTGTTCTCCTTAATAACAAAATATTTTAGGCTCTACAATTAGGTCGTAGATAGATTTAAATCTTATGAATCCCTTGGATCAAACTTATTTGAAATCAAAGGGTAAAATCATAATAGTCTTTTAGGAGATTTTTTTTGTATAAACACCTTTTTAAATCATTTGTTTTGCTTAATTACCAAATATTTTTGACTCCTTGAATAGCTATTAGATATATTTAATGCATTTCAAATCAAAGGGTAAAATCGTCATAGTCTCTTAGGTGATTTGTGGTGTACGTACACCTTTCAAATCATTTGTTGTGCTTAATTACCAAATATTTTTGACTCCTTGAATAGGTATAAGATATATTTAAAGCATATGAATCCCTTGGATCAAAGGCATTTCAAATCAAAGGGTAAAATCGTCATAATCTCTTAGGCGTTTTATGGTGTAAGATCACATTTCAAATATTTTGTTCTCCTTAATACCAAAATATTTTAGGCTCTACAATTAGGTCGTATATATATTTAAAGAATATGAATCCCTTGGATCAAACTTATTTGAAATCAAAGGGTAAAATCATAATAGTCTTTTAGGATATTTGTTGTGTATAAACACCTTTTTAAATCATTTGTTGTGCTTAATTACCAAATATTTTTGACTCCTTGAATAGCTATTAGATATATTTAATGCATTTCAAATCAAAGGGTAAAATCGTCATAGTCTCTTGGGTGATTTGTGGTGTACGTACACCTTTCAAATCATTTGTTGTGCTTAATTACCAAATATTTTTGACTCCTTGAATAGGTATAAGATATATTTAAAGCATATGAATCCCTTGGATCAAAGGCATTTCAAATCAAAGGGTAAAATCGTCAAAATCTCTTAGGCGATTTATGGTGTAAGAACACATTTCAAATATTTTATTCTCCTTAATAACAAAATATTTTAGACTCTACAATTAGGTCGTAGATATATTTAAAGCATATGAATCCCTTGGATCAAACTTATTTGAAATCAAAGGGTAAAATCATAATAGTCTTTTAGGAGATTTGTTGTGTTTAAACACCTTTTTAAGTCATTTGTTGTGCTTAATTACCAAATATTTGTTACTCCTTGAATAGGTATTAGATATATCTAATGCATATGAATCCCGTGGATAAAACTCATTTCAAATCAAAGTGTAAAAGCGTCATAGTCTCTTAGGCGATTTATGGTGTATGAACACCATTCAAATCATTTGTTGGGCTTAATTACCAAATATTTTTGACTCCTTGAATTGGTATTAGATATGTTTAAATCATATGAATCCCTTGGATCAAACGCATTTCAAATCAAATTGTAAAATCGTCATAGTCTCTTAAATGATTTATCGTGGATGAAAACCATTCTAATCATTTGTTGTGCTTAATTACCAAATATTTTTGAGTCCTTGAATTGGTAATAGATATAGTTAAAGCATATGAATCCCTTGGATCAAACTCATTTCAAATCAAAGGGTAAAATCGTCAAAGTCTCTTAGGCGATTTGTGGTGTACGTACACCTTTCAAATCATTTGTTGTGCTTAATTATTAAATATTTTTGACTCCTTGAATAGGTATTAGATATATTTAAAGCATATGAATCCCTTGGATCAAAGGCATTTCAAATCAAAGGGTAAAATCGTCATAATCTTTTAGGCGTTTTATGGTGTAAGAACACATTTCAAATATTTTTTTCTCCGTAATAACAAAATATTTTAGGCTCTACAATTAGGTGGTAGATATATTTAAAGCATATGATCCCTTGGATCAAACTTATTTGAAATCAAAGGGTAAAATCATAATAGTCTTTTAGGAGATTTGTTTTGTATAAACACCATTTTAAATCATTTGTTTTGCTTAATTACCAAATATTTTTGACTCCTTGAATAGCTATTAGATATATTTAATGCATTTCAAATCAAAGGGTAAAATCGTCATAGTCTCTTAGGTGATTTGTGGTGTACGTACACCTTTCAAATCATTTGTTGTGCTTAATTAACAAATATTTTTGACTCCTTGAATAGGTATAAGGTATATCTAAAGCATATGAATCCCTTGGATCAAAGGCATTTCAAATCAAAGGGTAAAATCGTCAAAATCTCTTAGGCGATTTATGGTGTAAGAACACATTTCAAATATTTTATTCTCCTTAATAACAAAATACTTTAGACTCTACAATTAGGTCGTAGATATATTTAAAGCATATGAATCCCTTGGATCAAACTTATTTGAAATCAAAGGGTAAAATCATAATAGTCTTTTAGGAGATTTGTTGTGTTTAAACACCTTTTTAAATCATTTGTTGTGCTTAATTACCAAATATTTGTTACTCCTTGAATAGGTATTAGATATCTAATGCATATGAATCCCTTGGATAAAACTCATTTCAAATCAAAGGGTAAAATCGTCATAGTCTCTTAGGCGATTTATGGTGTATGAACACCATTCAAATCATTTGTTGGGCTTAATTACCAAATATTTTTGACTCCTTGAATTGGTATTAGATATGTTTAAATCATATGAATCCCTTGGATCAAACGCATTTCAAATCAAAGGGTAAAATCGTCATTTTCTCTTAGGCGATTTATGGTGTATGAACACCATTCAAATCATTTGTTGTGCTTAATTACCAAATATTTTTGACTCCTTGAATAGTTATTAGATAAATTTAAAGAATATGAATCACATGGATCAAACGCATTTCAAATCAAATTGTAAAATCGTCATAGTCTCTTAGGCGATTTGTGGTGTACGTACACCTTTCAAATCATGTGTTGTGCTTAATTATTAAATATTTTTGACTCCTTGAATAGGTATTAGATATATTTAAAGCATATGAATCCCTTGGATCAAAGGAATTTCAAATCAAAGGGTAAAATCGTCATAATCTCTTTGGCGTTTTATGGTGTAAGAACACATTTCAAATATTTTGTTCTCCTTAATAACAAAATATTTTAGGCTCTACAATTAGGTCGTAGATAGATTTAAATCATATGAATCCCTTGGATCAAACTTATTTGAAATCAAAGGGTAAAATCATAATAGTCTTTTAGGAGATTTTTTTTGTATAAACACCTTTTTAAATCATTTGTTTTGCTTAATTACCAAATATTTTTGACTCCTTGAATAGCTATTAGATATATTTAATGCATTTCAAATCAAAGGGTAAAATCATCATAGTCTCTTAGGTGATTTGTGGTGTACGTACACCTTTCAAATCATTTGTTGTGCTTAATTAACAAATATTTTTGACTCCTTGAATAGGTATAAGATATATTTAAAGCATATGAATCCCTTGGATCAAAGGCATTTCAAATCAAAGGGTGAAATCTTAGGCGATTTATGGTGTAAGAACACATTTCAAATATTTTATTCTCCTTAATAACAAAATATTTTAGACTCTACAATTAGGTCGTAGATATATTTAAAGCATATGAATCCCTTGGATCAAACTTATTTGAAATCAAAGGGTAAAATCATAATTGTCTTTTAGGAGATTTGTTGTGTTTAAACACCTTTTTAAATCATTTGTTGTGCTTAATTACCAAATATTTGTTACTCCTTGAATAGGTATTAGATATATCTAATGCATATGAATCCCTTGGATAAAACTCATTTCAAATCAAAGGGTAAAAGCGTCATAGTCTCTTAGGCGATTTATGGTGTATGAACACCATTCAAATCATTTGTTGGGCTTAATTACCAAATATTTTTGACTCCTTGAATTGGTATTAGATATGTTTAAATCATATGAATCCCTTGGATCAAACGCATTTCAAATCAAAGGGTAAAATCGTCATTGTCTCTTAGGCGATTTATGGTGTATGAACACCATTCAAATCATTTGTTGTGCTTAATTACCAAATATTTTTGACTCCTTGAATAGGTATTAGATAAATTTAAAGAATATGAATCACATGGATCAAACGCATTTCAAATCAAATTGTAAAATCGTCATAGTCTCTTAGGCGATTTGTGGTGTACGTACACCTTTCAAATCATGTGTTGTGCTTAATTATTAAATATTTTTGACTCCTTGAATAGGTATTAGATATATTTAAAGCATATGAATCCCTTGGATCAAAGGAATTTCAAATCAAAGGGTAAAATCGTCATAATCTCTTAGGCGTTTTATGGTGTAAGAACACATTTCAAATATTTTGTTCTCCTTAATAACAAAATATTTTAGGCTCTACAATTAGGTCGTAGATAGATTTAAATCATATGAATCCCTTGGATCAAACTTATTTGAAATCAAAGGGTAAAATCATAATAGTCTTTTAGGAGATTTTTTTGGTATAAACACCTTTTTAAATCATTTGTTTTGCTTAATTACCAAATATTTTTGACTCCTTGAATAGCTATTAGATATATTTAATGCATTTTAAATCAAAGGGTAAAATCGTCATAGTCTCTTAGGTGATTTGTGGTGTACGTACACCTTTCAAATCATTTGTTGTGCTTAATTACCAAATATTTTTGACTCCTTGAATAGGTATAAGATATATTTAAAGCATATGAATCCCTTGGATCAAAGGCATTTCAAATCAAAGGGTAAAATCGTCATAATCTCTTAGGCGTTTTATGGTGTAAGATCACATTTCAAATATTTTGTTCTCCTTAATACCAAAATATTTTAGGCTCTACAATTAGGTCGTATATATATTTAAAGAATATGAATCCCTTGGATCAAACTTATTTGAAATCAAAGGGTAAAATCATAATAGTCTTTTAGGATATTTGTTGTGTATAAACACCTTTTTAAATCATTTGTTGTGCTTAATTACCAAATATTTTTGACTCCTTGAATAGCTATTAGATATATTTAATGCATTTCAAATCAAAGGGTAAAATCGTCATAGTCTCTTAGGTGATTTGTGGTGTACGTACACCTTTCAAATCATTTGTTGTGCTTAATTAACAAATATTTTTGACTCCTTGAATATGTATAAGATATATTTAAAGCATATGAATCCCTTGGATCAAAGGCATTTCAAATCAAAGGGTAAAATCGTCAAAATCTCTTAGGCGATTTATGGTGTAAGAACACATTTCAAATATTTTATTCTCCTTAATAACAAAATATTTTAGACTCTACAATTAGGTCGTAGATATATTTAAAGCATATGAATCCCTTGGATCAAACTTATTTGAAATCAAAGGGTAAAATCATAATAGTCTTTTAGGAGATTTGTTGTGTTTAAACACCTTTTTAAGTCATTTGTTGTGCTTAATTACCAAATATTTGTTACTCCTTGAATAGGTATTAGATATATCTAATGCATATGAATCCCGTGGATAAAACTCATTTCAAATCAAAGTGTAAAAGCGTCATAGTCTCTTAGGCGATTTATGGTGTATGAACACCATTCAAATCATTTGTTGGGCTTAATTACCAAATATTTTTGACTCCTTGAATTGGTATTAGATATGTTTAAATCATATGAATCCCTTGGATCAAACGCATTTCAAATCAAAGGGTAAAATCGTCATTGTCTCTTAGGCGATTTATGGTGTATGAACACCATTCAAATCATTTGTTGTGCTTAATTACCAAATATTTTTGACTCCTTGAATAGGTATTAGATAAATTTAAAGAATATGAATCACATGGATCAAACGCATTTCAAATCAAATTGTAAAATCGTCATAGTCTCTTAGGCGATTTGTGGTGTACGTACACCTTTCAAATCATGTGTTGTGCTTAATTATTAAATATTTTTGACTCCTTGAATAGGTATTAGATATATTTAAAGCATATGAATCCCTTGGATCAAAGGAATTTCAAATCAAAGGGTAAAATCGTCATAATCTCTTAGGCGTTTTATGGTGTAAGAACACATTTCAAATATTTTGTTCTCCTTAATAACAAAATATTTTAGGCTCTACAATTAGGTCGTAGATAGATTTAAATCATATGAATCCCTTGGATCAAACTTATTTGAAATCAAAGGGTAAAATCATAATAGTCTTTTAGGAGATTGTTTTTATATAAACACCTTTTTAAATCATTTGTTTTGCTTAATTACCAAATATTTTTGACTCCTTGAATAGCTATTAGATATATTTAATGCATTTCAAATCAAAGGGTAAAATCGTCATAGTCTCTTAGGTGATTTGTGGTGTACGTACACCTTTCAAATCATTTGTTGTGCTTAATTAACAAATATTTTTGACTCCTTGAATAGGTATAAGATATATCTAAAGCATATGAATCCCTTGGATCAAAGGCATTTGAAATCAAAGGGTAAAATCGTCAAAATCTCTTAGGCGATTTATGGTGTAAGAACACATTTCAAATATTTTATTCTCCTTAATAACAAAATACTTTAGACTCTACAATTAGGTCGTAGATATGTATAAAGCATATGAATCCCTTGGATCAAACTTATTTGAAATCAAAGGGTAAAATCATAATAGTCTTTTAGGAGATTTGTTGTGTTTAAACACCTTTTTAAATCATTTGTTGTGCTTAATTACCAAATATTTGTTACTCCTTGAATAGGTATTAGATATATCTAATGCATATGAATCCCTTGGATAAAACTCATTTCAAATCAAAGGGTAAAAGCGTCATAGTCTCTTAGGCGATTTATGGTGTATGAACACCATTCAAATCATTTGTTGGGCTTAATTACCAAATATTTTTGACTCCTTGAATTGGTATTAGATATGTTTAAATCATATGAATCCCTTGGATCAAACGCATTTCAAATCAAAGGGTAAAATCGTCATTGTCTCTTAGGCGATTTATGGTGTATGAACACCATTCAAATCATTTGTTGTGCTTAATTACCAAATATTTTTGACTCCTTGAATAGGTATTAGATAAATTTAAAGAATATGAATCACATGGATGAAACGCATTTCAAATCAAATTGTAAAATCGTCATAGTCTCTTAGGCGATTTGTGGTGTACGTACACCTTTCAAATCATGTGTTGTGCTTAATTATTAAATATTTTTGACTCCTTGAATAGGTATTAGATATATTTAAAGCATATGAATCCCTTGGATCAAAGGAATTTCAAATCAAAGGGTAAAATCGTCATAATCTCTTTGGCGTTTTATGGTGTAAGAACACATTTCAAATATTTTGTTCTCCTTAATAACAAAATATTTAGGCTCTACAATTAGGTCGTAGATAGATTTAAATCATATGAATCCCTTGGATCAAACTTATTTGAAATCAAAGGGTAAAATCATAATAGTCTTTTAGGAATTTTTTTTTGTATAAACACCTTTTTAAATCATTTGTTTTGCTTAATTACCAAATATTTTTGACTCCTTGAATAGCTATTAGATATATTTAATGCATTTCAAATCAAAGGGTAAAATCGTCATAGTCTCTTAGGTGATTTGTGGTGTACGTACACCTTTCAAATCATTTGTTGTGCTTAATTAACAAATATTTTTGACTCCTTGAATAGGTATAAGATATATTTAAAGCATATGAATCCCTTGGATCAAAGGCATTTCAAATCAAAGGGTAAAATCATCATAATCTCTTAGGCGTTTTATGGTGTAAGAACACATTTCAAATATTTTGTTCTCCTTAATAACAAAATATTTTAGGCTCTACAATTAGGTTGTAGATAGATTTAAATCATATGAATCCCTTGGATCAAACTTATTTGAAATCAAAGGGTAAAATCATAATAGTCTTTTAGGAGATTTTTTTGTATAAACACCTTTTTAAATCATTTGTTTTGCTTAATTACCAAATATTTTTGACTCCTTGAATAGCTATTAGATATATTTAATGCATTTCAAATCAAAGGGTAAAATCATCATAGTCTCTCAGGTGATTTGTGGTGTACGTACACCTTTCAAATCATTTGTTGTGCTTAATTAACAAATATTTTTGACTCCTTGAATAGGTATAAGATATATTTAAAGCATATGAATCCCTTGGATCAAAGGCATTTCAAATCAAAGGGTAAAATCTTAGGCGATTTATGGTGTAAGAACACATTTCAAATATTTTATTCTCCTTAATAACAAAATATTTTAGACTCTACAATTAGGTCGTAGATATATTTAAAGCATATGAATCCCATGGATCAAACTTATTTGAAATCAAAGGGTAAAATCATAATAGTCTTTTAGGAGATTTGTTGTGTTTAAACACCTTTTTAAATCATTTGTTGTGCTTAATTACCAAATATTTTTTACTCCTTAAATAGGTATTAGATATATCTAATGCATATGAATCCCTTGGATAAAACTCATTTCAAATCAAAGGGTAAAATCGTCATAGTCTCTTAGGCGATTTATGGTGTATGAACACCATTCAAATCATTTGTTGGGCTTAATTACCAAATATTTTTGACTCCTTGAATTGGTATTAGATATGTTTAAATCATATGAATCCCTTGGATCAAACGCATTTCAAATCAAAGGGTAAAATCGTCATTGTCTCTTAGGCGATTTATGGTGTATGAACACCATTCAAATCATTTGTTGTGCTTAATTACCAAATATTTTTGACTCCTTGAATAGGTATTAGATAAATTTAAAGCATATGAATCACATGGATCAAACGCATTTCAAAAATTGTAAAATCGTCATAGTCTCTTAAATGATTTATCGTGGATGAAAACCATTCTAATCATTTGTTGTGCTTAATTACCAAATATTTTTGAGTCCTTGAATTGGTAATAGATATAGTTAAAGCATATGAATCCCTTGGATCAAACTCATTTCAAATCAAAGGGTAAAATCGTCAAAGTCTCTTAGGCGATTTGTGGTGTACGTACACCTTTCAAATCATGTGTTGTGCTTAATTATTAAATATTTTTGACTCCTTGCATAGGTATTAGATATATTTAAAGCATATGAATCCATTGGATCAAAGGAATTTCAAATCAAAGGGTAAAATCGTCATAATCTCTTAGGCGTTTTATGGTGTAAGAACACATTTCAAATATTTTGTTCTCCTTAATAACAAAATATTTTAGGCTCTACAATTAGGTCGTAGATAGATTTAAAGCATATGAATCCCTTGGATCAAACTTATTTGAAATCAAAGGGTAAAATCATAATAGTCGTTTAGGAGATTTGTTTTGTATAAACACCTTTTTAAATCATTTGTTTTGCTTAATTACCAAATATTTTTGACTCCTTGAATAGCTATTAGATATATTTAATGCATTTTAAATCAAAGGTTAAAATCGTCATAGTCTCTTAGGCGATTTGTGGTGTACGTACACCTTTCAAATCATTTGTTGTGCTTAATTAACAAATATTTTTGACTCCTTGAATAGGTATAAGATATATTTAAAGCATATGAATCCCTTGGATCAAAGGCATTTCAAATCAAAGGGTAAAATCGTCAAAATCTCTTAGGCGATTTATGGTGTAAGAACACATTTCAAATATTTTATTCTCCTTAATAAAAAAATATTTTAGACTCTACAATTAGGTCGTAGATATATTTAAAGCATATGAATCCCTTGGATAAAACTTATTTGAAATCAAAGGGTAAAATCATAATAGTCTTTTAGGAGATCTGTTGTGTTTAAACACCTTTTAAAATCATTTGTTGTGATTAATTACCAAATATTTTGTACTCCTTGAATAGGTATTAGATATATCTAATGCATATGAATCCCTTGGATAAAACTCATTTCAAATCAAAGGGTAAAATCGTCATAGTCTCTTAGGCGATTTATGGTGTATGAACACCATTCAAATCATTTGTTGGGCTTAATTACCAAATATTTTTGACTCCTTGAATTGGTATTAGATATGTTTAAATCATATGAATCCCTTGGATCAAACGCATTTCAAATCAAAGGGTAAAATCGTCATTGTCTCTTCGGCGATTTATGGTGTATGAACACCATTCAAATCATTTGTTGTGCATAATTACCAAATATTTTTGACTCCTTGAATAGGTATTAGATAAATTTAAAGAATATGAATCACATGGATTAAACGCATTTCAAATCAAATTGTAAAATCGTCATAGTCTCTTAGGCGATTTGTGGTGTACGTACACCTTTCAAATCATGTGTTGTGCTTAATTATTTAATATTTTTGACTCCCTGAATAGGTATTAGATATATTTAAAGCATATGAATCCCTTGGATGAAAGGAATTTAAAATCAAAGGGTAAAATCGTCATAATCTCTTAGGCGTTTTATGGTGTAAGAACACATTTCAAATATTTTGTTCTCCTTCATAACAAAATATTTTAGGCTCTACAATTAGGTCGTAGATAGATTTAAATCATATGAATCCCTTGGATCAAACTTATTTGAAATCAAAGGGTAAAATCATAATAGTCTTTTAGGAGATTTTTTTTGTATAAACACCTTTTTAAATCATTTGTTTTGCTTAATTACCAAATATTTTTGACTCCTTGAATAGCTATTAGATATATTTAATGCATTTCAAATCAAAGGGTAAAATCGTCATAGTCTCTTAGGTGATTTGTGGTGTACGTACACCTTTCAAATCATTTGTTGTGCTTAATTAACAAATATTTTTGACTCCTTGAATAGGTATAATATATATTTAAAGCATATGAATCCCTTGGATCAAAGGCATTTCAAATCAAAGGGTAAAATCTTAGGCGATTTATGGTGTAAGAACACATTTCAAATATTTTATTCTCCTTAATAACAAAATATTTTAGCCTCTACAATTAGGTCGTAGATATATTTAAAGCATATGAATCCCTTGGATCAAACTTATTTGAAATCAAAGGGTAAAATCATAATAGTCTTTTAGGAGATTTGTTGTGTTTAAACACCTTTTTAAATCATTTGTTGTGCTTAATTACCAAATATTTTTTACTCCTTGAATAGGTATTAGATATATCTAATGCATATGAATCCCTTGGATAAAACTCATTTCAAATCAAAGGGTAAAATCGTCATAGTCTCTTAGGCGATTTATGGTGTATGAACACCATTCAAATCATTTGTTGGGCTTAATTACCAAATACTTTTGACTCCTTGAATTGGTATTAGATATGTTTAAATCATATGAATCCCTTGGATCAAACGCATTTCAAATCAAAGGGTAAAATCGTCATTGTCTCTTAGGCGATTTATGGTGTATGAACACCATTCAAATCATTTGTTGAGCTTAATTACCAATTATTTTTGACTCCTTGAATAGGTATTAGATAAATTTAAAGCATATGAATCACATGGATCAAACGCATTTCAAATCAAATTGTAAAATCGTCATAGTCTCTTAAATGATTTATCGTGGATGAAAACCATTCTAATCATTTGTTGTGCTTAATTACAAAATATTTTTGAGTCCTTGAATTGGTATTAGAAATAGTTAAAGCATATGAAACCCTTGGATCAAACTCATTTCAAATCAAAGGGTAAAATCGTCAAAGTCTCTTAGGCGATTTGTGGTGTACGTACACCTTTCAAATCATTTGTTGTGCTTAATTATTAAATATTTTTGACTCCTTGAATAGGTATTAGATATATTTAAAGCATATGAATCCCTTGGATCAAAGGAATTTCATATCAAAGGGTAAATTCGTCATAATCTCTTAGGCGTTTTATGGTGTAAGAACACATTTCAAATATTTTGTTCTCCTTAATAACAAAATATTTTAGGCTCTACAATTAGGTTGTAGATAGATTTAAATCATATGAATCCCTTGGATCAAACTTATTTGAAATCAAAGGGTAAAATCATAATAGTCTTTTAGGAGATTTGTTTTGTATAAACACCTTTTTAAATCATTTGTTTTGCTTAGTTACCAAATATTTTTGACTCCTTGAATAGCTATTAGATATATTTAATGCATTTCAAATCAAAGGGTAAAATCGTCATAGTCTCTTAGGTGATTTGTGGTGTACGTACACCTTTCAAATCCTTTGTTGTGCTTAATTAACAAATATTTTTGACTCCTTGAATACGTATAAGATATATTTAAAGCATATGAATCCCTTGGATCAAAGGCATTTCAAATCAAAGGGTAAAATCGTCAAAATCTGTTAGGCGATTTATGGTGTAAGAACACATTTCAAATATTTTATTCTCCTTAATTACAAAATATTTTAGACTCTACAATTAGGTCGTAGATATATTTAAAGCATATGAATCCCTTGGATCAAACTTATTTGAAATCAAAGGGTAAAATCATAATAGTCTTTTAGGAGATTTGTTGTGTTTAAACACCTTTTAAAATCATTTGTTGTGCTTAATTACCAAATATTTTTTACTCCTTGAATAGGTATTAGATATATCTAATGCATATGAATCCCTTGGATAAAACTCATTTCAAATCAAAGGGTAAAATCGTCATAGTCTCTTAGGCGATTTATGGTGTATGAACACCATTCAAATCATTTGTTGGGCTTAATTACCAAATATTTTTGACTCCTTGAATTGGCATTAGATATGTTTAAATCATATGAATCCCTTGGATCAAACGCATTTCAAATCAAAGGGTAAAATCGTCATTGTCTCTTAGGCGATTTATGGTGTATGAACACCATTCAAATCATTTGTTGTGCTTAATTACCAAATATTTTTGACTCCTTGAATAGGTATTAGATAAATTTAAAGAATATGAATCACATGGATCAAACGCATTTCAAATCAAATTGTAAAATCGTCATAGTCTCTTAGGCGATTTGTGGTGTACGTACACCTTTCAAATCATGTGTTGTGCTTAATTATTAAATATTTTTGACTCCTTGAATAGGTATTAAATATATTTAAAGCATATGAATCCCTTGGATCAAAGGAATTTCAAATCAAAGGGTAAAATCGTCATAATCTCTTAGGCGTTTTATGGTGTAAGAACACATTTCAAATATTTTGTTCTCCTTAATAACAAAATATTTTAGGCTCTACAATTAGGTCGTAGATAGATTTAAATCATATGAATCCCTTGGATCAAACTTATTTGAAATCAAAGGGTAAAATCATAATAGTCTTTTAGGAGATTTTTTTTGTATAAACACCTTTTTAAATCATTTGTTTTGCTTAATTACCAAATATTTTTGACTCCTTGAATAGCTATTAGATATATTTAATGCATTTCAAATCAAAGGGTAAAATCGTCATAGTCTCTTAGGTGATTTGTGGTGTACGTACACCTTTCAAATCATTTGTTGTGCTTAATTAACAAATATTTTTGACTCCTTGAATAGGTATAAGATATATTTAAAGCATATGAATCCCTTGGATCAAAGGCATTTCAAATCAAAGGGTAAAATCGTCATAATCTCTTAGGCGTTTTATGGTGTAAGATCACATTTCAAATATTTTGTTCTCCTTAATACCAAAATATTTTAGGCTCTACAATTAGGTCGTATATATATTTAAAGAATATGAATCCCTTGGATCAAACTTATTTGAAATCAAAGGGTAAAATCATAATAGTCTTTTAGGATATTTGTTGTGTATAAACACCTTTTTAAATCATTTGTTGTGCTTAATTACCAAATATTTTTGACTCCTTGAATAGGTATTAGATATATTTAATGCATATGATTCCCTTGGATAAAACTCATTTCAAATCAAAGGGTAAAATCGTCATAGTCTCTTAGGCGATTTATGGTGTATGAACACCATTCAAATCATTTGTTGTGCTTAATTACCAATTATTTTTGACTCCTTGAATTGGTATTAGATATATTTAAATCACATGAATCCCTTGGATCAAACGCCCAAGGGGTAAAATCGTCATAGTCTCTTAGGCGATTTATGGTGTATGAACACCAGTCAAATCATATATTGTACTTAATTACCAAATATTATTGACTCCTTGAATAGGTATTAGATATATTTAAAGCATATGAATCCCTTGGATCAAACGCATTTCAAGTCAAAGGGTAAAATCGTCTTTGTCTCTTAGGCAATCTACGGGGTAAGAACACATTTCAAATAATTTTTTCTCCTTAATAACCAAATACTTTAGACTCTACAATTCGGTGTTAGATATAATAAAGGAAAAATTGATAAGAATAATCCGACCTTTGGCCGGTCTTCCATCAGTGGTACCACCTTCATTTAATCCAGGTATAATCCCACCTTTGACATCAATATTCTCTCATTGGTACAAGATGATGACAACTTGTTTGACCAGCAAAAATACCGTTGACTTTTTTAAAAAACACTTAAAAAAAAAGGAAAACCCAACCCATCCCCTTCCCCACTGCTGTCATGCCACCCACCCCCATCCCCTTCCCCACTGCTGTCATGCCACCCACCCCCATCCCCTCCCCATCCCCTGCCACCCCACACCCATCCCCTCTCCTTCCCCACTGGCGACCGGCGATAGGCAACCGGCGGCGATTTATATGGTGGTCGTCTTTACTTGCTTCGAAGAGAGAAATGGTAAATCTTTCCCTTCATATTTGAAAATCCACGGCAACCGCCATTGCCGCTAGCGAGCACGGAAACCGCCGTCTTCTCTTGCCGGCGACCGGCGATGGGCAACCGTCGTCTTCTCTTGCTGCCAGCGAGCACGACAACCTCATCACCTCTGATCTTCCCCTTATTTTGGCGGTGGTTAGGAGGAAGATGAAGGGGAGGGGAGGTAGCAGGGGAGAGGGAAGGTGGCAGAGGAAGGGGACGGTGGCGGGGGAAGGGGAAGGGGACGGTGGCAGGGAAGGGGAGGGGAGGGTGGCAGGGGAAAAGGACGGTGGCAGGGGGAAGGGGAGGGGGTGGCAGGGAAAAAGGACGGTGGCAGGGGAAGGGGAGGGGAGGGGGTGGCAGGGGAAGGGGGCGGTGGCAGGGGAAGGGGAGGGGGGTGGTTTTTTTAATTGAATTAGATTTAAAACTTTAATTAAAAAATTAAGTTTAAAATATACTTAATTAGCTTTTAATTTAGTAATTAAGAGGATTACCCATGATTGTAGGTCACCAACAGGTAACGTACCATTCAGAGAATATTGATGTCAAAGGTGGGATTATACCTGGATTAAATGAAGGTGGTACCACTGATGGAAGACCGGCCAATGGTGGGATTATTCTTATCAATTTTTCCTATAATAAAAGCATATGAATCCGTTGGATCAAACTCATTTGAAATCAAAGGGTAAAATCATCATAGTCTCTTAGGTGATTTGTTGCGTAGGAACAACTTTTATATCATTTGTTGTGCTAAATTACCAAATATTTTTAACTTCTTGAATAGGTATTAGATATATTTAAAGCATATGAATCCCTTGGATCAAGTTCATTTCAAATCAAAGGGTAAATTCGTCATAGTCTCTTACGCGATTTGTGGTGTATGTACACATTTCAAATCATTTGTTGTGCTTAATTACAAAATATTTTTGACTCCTTGAATAGGTATTAGATATATTTAAAGCATATGAATCCGTTGGATCAAATGCATTTCCATTCAAAGGGTAAAATCGTCATAGTCTCTTAGGCGATTTGTGGTGTATGAACACCATTCAAATCATTTGTTGTGCTTAATTACCAAATATTTTGGACTCTACAATTAGGTATTAGATATATTTAAAGCATATGAATCCCTTGGATCAAACATATTTGAAATCAAAGGTTAAAATCGTCATAGTCTCTTAGGAGATTTGTTGTCTATGAACACCTTTTAAATCATTTGTTGTGCTTAATTACCAAATATTTTTGACTCCTTGATAGGTATTAGATATATTTAAAGCATATGAATCCCTTCGATCAAACTCATTTCAAATCAAAGGGTAAAATCGTCATAGTCTCATAGGCGATTTATAGTGTGAGAACACATTTCAAATCGTTTTTTCTCCATAATAACCAAATATTTTAGACTCTACAATTAGGTGTTAGATATATTTAAAGCATATGAATCCCTTGGATCAAACTCATTTGAAATCAAAGGGTAAAATCGTCATAGTGTCTTAGATGATTTATGGTGTATGAACACCATTCTAATTATTTGTTGTGCTTAATTACCAAATTTTTTTGACTTCTTGAATTAGTATTAGATATATTTAAAGGATATGAATTTCTTGGATCAAACTCATTTCAAATCAAAGGGTAAAATCGTCATAGTCTCTTAGGCGATTTATGGTGTATGTACATCTTTCAAATCATTTGTTGTGCTTAATTACCAAATATTTTTGACTCCTTAAATAGGTATTTGATATATTTAAAGCATATGAATCCCTTGGATAAAACTCATTTCAAATCAAAGGGTGAAATCGTCATAGTCTCTTAGGCGATTTATGGTGTATGAACACCATTCAAATTATTTGTTGTGCTTAATTACCAAATATTTTTGATTCCTTGAATATGTATTAGATATATTTAAAGCATATGAATCCCTTGGATCAAGTTCATTTCAAATCAAAGGGTAAAATTGTCATAGTCTCTTACGCGATTTGTAGTGTATGTACACATTTCAAATCATTTGTTGTGCTTAATTACCAAATAATTTTTCTGATTCCTTGAATAGGTATTATATATATTTAAATCAGATGAATCTCCTGGATCAAACGCATTTTAAATCAAAGGGTAAAATCGTCATAATCTCTTAGGCGATTTATGGTGTATGAACACAATTCAAATAATTTGTTGTGCTTAATTACCAAATATTTTTGACTCCTTGAATAGGTATTAGATAAATTTAAAGCATATGAATCACATGGACCAAACGCATTTCAAATCAAATTGTAAAATCGTCATAGTCTCTTAAATGATTTATCGTGGATGAACACCATTCAAATCATTTGTTGTGCTTAATTACCAAATATTTTTGAGTCCTTGAATTGGTATTAGATATAGTTAAAGCATATGAATCCCTTGGATCAAACTCTTTTCAAATCAAAGGGTAAAATCGTCATAGTCTCTTAGGCGATTTGTGGTGTACGTACACCTTTCAAATCATTTGTTGTGCTTAATTATTAAATATTTTTGACTCCTTGAATAGGTATTAGATATATTTAAAGCATATGAATCCCTTGGATCAAAGGCATTTCAAATCAAAGGGTAAAATCATCATAATCTCTTAGGCGATTTATGGTGGAAGAACATGATGCATATAGCATTTCATAAGCAAGAGCATTCGTGGTTAAGAACCGAAGAAACAGTTTTGCATCAAGCCTTGTGTGACCCGTGCCAACAACCACCACTTTCACTAGCCTTAGAACCACCAAACTAGGCCACCAATGTCAAAGAAGAGCTCTCGGTGAAACCTTGCTTTGTTAAATTAGTAACTAATCTACGTTAGTTAGCTAATTAACTCAAAGACTTGAATTAGGACAAACTGTCCATTTTTTACTCTAAGCGCACAGCTCAAAGAAAGGAGTATAACTCTTAATTCATTCAACCAAGTCTAATCCAACTTCTTACATTACAATCCTAACATATAAAGCAGCAACATACCAAAAATTCACGTCATTTGGTGATGTTTTGCTTAGGTAACAAAAGCCATCTTAAAATATTACAAAATCTGGTCCAGTTTTCAGTACCTAGGTGCAATGATTAGGGTATTCTGAGAAACGAAAATATCCTACTGCAAAAAGGAAACTAAGGTAACAAAATAGACATTCTAAGGAAAATATCCTCAAAAATTCAGCTCCAAAAGCTTAAAAAAAACGGCTGCCCAGAACTGATGAAATGGGACCCAGAAAGACGCCTCCCAGCTGCGGTTTTGGATACTTCTCAATGAAGCTCTCATTTCCTATTGATTCTTGCCTCCAACTCTTCACATGCTTGTTGGTGATGTATGTAAGCACACAGGTGAGTCATGTATGGTTGCCTTAGCCAAGAATAAAGCTCAAAAACATGCTCAAAATACTCCTTAAACCAACCGTACAAAATCTGTTCTTCCAAAACAGTTTCACTAGGCTTACTTTAATGACTTAGAACTAATTAATTAAGCTATTTAATCATAATTCAAGATTGATTACTAATACTTTATGATGTTAAGATGATCATAAGCACTAATCAATAAGGCTTAAAATAGATTAAGAAGGTGTTAAGCTTAATTAACAATTCGAAGTACTTGCTTGTTCGAAATTGGATTAAGTAAGCTAATGAATTGAATCTCCTTCACCTTAATCTCTTCTTGATGACTCTTTGCTAGGAGACTTGGATTGATCATGGATGCTCCTGCATCATTCTCCCCTGGTTTGGAGAAGTCTTCTTGCAACTCGAAATATTCTTCCAAATATGGAGCTAAGTCACCCACATTGAAGGTGGCCGAAATGTTGCCCATCTCACTTGGTAGTTCTATCTTGTATGCATTGTTATTGATCTTCTCAAGCACCCTAAATGGACCATCACTCCTTGGCATCAGCTTGTTCTTCCTTGTTGATGAAAATCTTTCCTTCCTTAGGTGCAACCATACGAAGTCCCCGGGCTTGTAAATGACCTCCTTTCGATGCTTGTTAGCTCGGACCTTGTAAGCTTCATTAACCTTCTCAATGCGTGCTCTAATCTGTTGGTGAAGCTTCTTCATCTCCTTTGCCTTCTCCTCTGCATCTTTGCTTTGCCTCACTTCAATTGGAATAGGTAGTAAATCAATGGGGCTTAAAGGATTAACCCCATAGTTCACTTCGAATGAAGAGCACTTCGTGGCATATGTAGGTGATCTATTATAAGCAAATTCTGCATGTGCTAGCTTTAGATCCCAATCTTTCTGTGACTTGTTGACTAGAGTTCTGAGAAGAGTAGTAAGTGTCCTGTTTGTCACCTCCGTTTGACCATCAGTTTGTGGATGCGCCGTGGTACTAAAGAGGAGCTTAGTACCTAGGAGCTTCCATAAAGTCTTCCAAAAGGAACTGAGGAACTTAACATCCTTATCAGAAACAATAGTTCTCGGTACACCATGTAATCTAATGATCTCCTTGAAGTACAAATCAGCTACATGAATTGCATCATCCGTCTTGTTGCAAGCAATGAAATGAGCCAAAAATCTTTGAGAATCGATACACCACCTGATATGAATATGGCTCTATGAAAGCGATATTCAAGTGTACTCCAATGCAAAGGAACCTAGATATTAAAATGTCCGAATTTTTATGTGTTTTTGTGGCTAAAGTTTATATCTTTATGTGTTATGGGATATGGAAATTAAATCAATCTCTCCTGAAAGATTTAATTAACTTTCAATCTCACTTAAACCACTCCTGGAATTAAGTAGATTAATCACTCAATAATTATCACTCCTGAAAATTATTAAATGGCACGAATTTAATTGACAAACAATTAAGCTCGAAATATGACTCAAAGTTCTTAACATTTTCTTAATGAAAAATGGCGTACAAAGCTCCTTATCTATACTAGTACACTCTAGTATGATAAGGAACCCTAATTCTATCTAAAAAGCAAGATAAAACTAAATCCCTAAAATGAAGGGAAAGATAAGCAAGGAAGGAAAATGATAGGCATTCGGCCTTATAACCTTTCCACACGCCTCCTTATCTTGTTTACTCTATACATCAATCCTAATCCCAATAGGATTTGGAAACCTACTAGAATCTACATAACCAACCGAATTAACCGTAATTTCGGCCCTAATGTAGTTTTTGGACTTCACTCTCAACTCTAGCTGAGAAGTACTCTCCATCCACTTCCCCCTTTCCGTATTACATGAATAAAAATGACTCAACAAAAGCAAATAGAATACTCTATAAGACTACATATGGACGCCCCATATTAGCCATTTCAAGCTAGTTCTTCTTCCCAAGCTAACATAGTCACAAAAGATCCATTGGCCTTGAGCTTGAATCCAAAGGTCTCAAGAACCAAGCAAATAGGCTCATCTCCAATGGTTGACTTTGGCTCTTGACTCATGTCACCACCACCATAATAGCATCTCTTTGCCTTTGAGTCCTAGGCAAAGCTACAATGAAATCCATACTAACATCTTCCCATGGCTGATTAGGAACTGGAAGTGGAGTATAGAGCCCTTGATGAAAAGAACTCTTGGCCTTTTCACATGTAGAACATCGAGCTAGAACTGAGTGAACATCACCTGCAAGTTTTGGCCAATAAAAGTGTTCCTGCAAAACATCCACAGTTTTGTTAATACCAAAATGTCCTGCTAGGCCTCCTCCATGAACCTCCTTGATGAGCAAATCCCTTAGTGAGCACTTAGGGATGCATAGCTTATTATTTCGGAAGAGAAAACCATCTAAAACCGAAAAAGCTCCATGAGAACCATCCTTGCACGCTTCTAACCAAAGCTCTGATACCAAATGATGCATATAGCATTTCATAAGCAAGAGCATTCGTGGTTAAGAACCGAAGAAACAGCTTTGCATCAAGCCTTGTTGGACCCGTGCCAACAACCACCACTTTCACTAGCCTTAGAACCATCAAACTAGGCCACCAATGTCAAAGAAGAGCTCTTGGTGCAACCTTTCTTTATTAAATTAGTAACTAATCTACGTTAGTTAGCTAATTAACTCAAAGACTTGAATTAGGACAAACTGTCCAGTTTTTACTCTAAGCGCACAGCTCAAAGAAAGGAGTATAACTCTTAATTCATTCAACCAAGTCTAATCCAACTTTTTACATTACAATCCTAACATATAAAGCAGCAACATACCAAAAATTCACGTCATTTGGTGATGTTTTGCTAAGGTAATAAAAGCCATCTTAAAATATTACAAAATCTGGGCCAGTTTTCAGTACCTAGGTGCAATGATTAGGGTATTCTGAGAAACGAAAATATCCTACTGCAAAAAGGAAACTAAGGTAATAAAATAGACATTCTAAGGAAAATATCCTCAAAAATTCAGCTCCAAAAGCTTAAAAAAACGGCTGCCCAGAACTGATGAAATGGGACCCAGAAAGACGCCTCCCAGCTGCGGTTTTGGATACTTCTCAATGAAGCTCTCATTTCCTATTGATTCTTGCCTCCAACTCTTCACATGCTTGTTGGTTATGTATGTAAGCACACAGGTGAGTCATGTATGGTTGCCTTAGCCAAAAATAAAGCTCAAAAACATGCTCAAAATACTCCTTAAACCAACCGTACAAAATCTGTTCTTCCAAAACAGTTTCACTAGGCTTACTTTAATGACTTAGAACTAATTAATTAAGCTATTTAATCATAATTCAAGCTTGATTACTAATACTTTATGATGTTAAGAAGATCATAAGCACTAATCAACAAGGCTTAAAATAGATTAAGAAGGTGTTAAGCTTAATTAACAATTCGAAGTACTTGCTTGTTCGAAATTGGATTAAGTAAGCTAATGAATTGAATCTCCTTCACCTTAATCTCTACTTGATGACTCTTTGCTAGGAGACTTGGATTGATCATGGATGCTCCTGCATCAGAACACATTTCAAATATTTTTTCTCCTTAATATAAAAATATTTTAGACTCTATAATTAGGTATTAGATATATTTAAAGCATATGAATCCCTTGGATCAAACTTATTTGAAATCAAAGGGTAAAATCATAATAGTCTTTTAGGAGATTTGTTGTGTATAAACACCTTTTTAAATCATTAGTTTTGCTTAATTACCAAATATTTTTGACTCCTTGAATAGCTAGTAGATATATTTAATGCATTTCAAATCAAAGAGTAAAATTGTCATAGTCTCTTAGGCGATTTGTGGTGTACCTACACCTTTCAAATAATTTGTTGTGCTTAATTAACAAATATTTTTGACTCCTTGAATAGGTATTAGATATATTTAAAGCATATGAATCCCTTGGATCAAAGGCATTTCAAATCAAAGGGTAAAATCGTCATAATCTCTTAGGCGATTTATGGTGTAAGAACACATTTCAAATATTTTTTTCTCCTTCATAACAAAATATTTTAGACTCTATAATTAGGTATTAGAAATATTTAAAGCATATGAATCCCTTGGATCAAACTTATTTGAAATCAAAGGGTAAAATCATAATAGTCTTTTAGGAGATTTGTTGTGTATAAACACCTTTTTAAATCATTTGTTTTGCTTAATTACCAAATATTTTTGACTCCTTGAATAGCTATTAGATATATTTAATGCATTTCAAATCAAAGAGTAAAATCGTCATAGTCTCTTAGGCGATTTGTGGTGTACCTACACCTTTCAAATCATTTGTTGTGCTTGATTAACAAATATTTTTGACTCCTTGAATAGGTATTAGATCTATTTAAAGCATATGAATCCCTTGGATCAAAGGCATTTCAAATCAAAGGGTAAAATCGTAGTAATCTCTTAGGCGTTTTATGGTGTAAGAACACATATCAAATATTTTGTTCTCCTTAATAACAAAATATTTTAGGCTCTACAATTAGGTCGTAGATATATTTAAAGCATATGAATCCCTTGGATCAAACTTATTTGAAATCAAAGGGTAAAATCATAATAGTCTTTTAGGAGATTTATGGTGTTTGAACACCATTCAAATCATTGGTTGTTGATGTGAATCTACAATCACCCTCCAAAGTATGGGATGATAATTCTAAACTTACGAACAATAGAACACTCAATTTAACAAGAAATCACTCGAAACTAGATATAGTACCAAAACACAAGAACACACTCAATGTTTTGGGGTTCTAGGTCAGTGATAAGACTCACTCAATCTCTCCTAGGCTTATCACTCAAGACTCACTCAAAGTAATAAGGGTTAGCAATACTTGAGACAAACTCAAAGTAAAAACTATAACACAAAGGTTTTTTTTATCAAAACTCAAATCTGCTTTATATTATCATTTTCTCTCCTTATATAGAGATAAGGAGCAGCAAAGGAGGAGCTGAAACACCCTAAAAACGTCCTAAGAGGAATGGCTTTGAGGAGTTACAATACTCCTTGATTCATGCCCTAATTAAGCCTCATTTAAGGGGCTGCTACAAAGAAGGCAATCAGCAATTATGAGCTGTAAATAACCCCTAATTACATGCCTAATCAGCCACAAAACACACCCCTTCTTGCTTTAGTGTCTTAAGTAATCACTAGGCTTTATTTTAAGCTTGAAATAAAACAAAAGAAGAAATAGATTAAATAGGAATCCAAACAGAACTTGGGCTTCCTTTACAAACATGCTTGAAACCCAAACAGAACTTGGGCTCTTCAAAATGTGATGCACGCCTCAATCCACCATCCAAGTTAAACAAGTAACAAACTCGGGCTTAAGAACAAATGGAGAAAAGCCAAGAGCTTCTAAAACAAGTGCAACTGGTTCATGAACCAAAGAGCCTTTAAGTGGGCTTGACTTTGGATCATTCTCCCCTTCTTTTGAAGAGTTTGCCCTCAAACTTGAATCATCTAAGTATGGTGACAAATCCCCCACATTGAACGTAGCACTAACACCCATCAACTCATCAGGAAGCTCAATTTTGTAAGCACTATCATTCACCCTTTCAGTCACTCTAAATGGACCATCAGAACGAGGCATGAGTTTGTTTTTGCGAAGTTTGGGAAATCTCTCTTTCCTCAAATGAAGCCAAACCAAATCCCCGGGTTGAAAGATGGGTTGCTTTCGTCGTTTGTTTGCTCTCTCTTGGTATTTCTTATTCATCTCCTCAATTCTTTTCTTCACTTGCTCACAGGTTTTTTGAAAGGCTTCCACCCTCTTTTTAGCATCTTTCTCCACAATAAGATCAATAGGCACAAAGGGATTCACTCCATAAACTACTTCAAATGGGGAGCGAGAAGTAGTTAAGGAATGAGCTCGATTGTAAGCAAACTCCGCATGGGCTAGTTTCATGTCCCAATCTTTTTGCGTTTTGCTTACAAGTCCTCTCAACAACGTACCCAAAGTTCTATTTGTCACCTCCGTTTGCCCATCAGTTTGGGGATGATGAGAGGTGCTAAATAACAACTTGGTACCAACAAGCTTCCATAGGGTCCTCCAAAAGTGACTAAGAAACTTGGAGTCCCTATCCGAAACTATACTTCGAGGAATGCCATGAAGTTTGACAACTTCCTTAAAGTACATTTCCGCCACTTTTACAGCATCATCAGTTTTATTACAAGCTATGAAGTGAGCCATTTTAGAGAATCTATCTACAACAACCATGATGCTATCCCTTCCCCTTTGAGTTCTTGGTAATCCTACAATGAAGTCCATGCTAACACTCTCCCATGGGGCATCTGGGACTAGAAGAGGAGTGTAGAGACCTTTGGTGAAGTGACCCTTTGCTTTTTGACAAGTAGCACATCTCTCCACAACCAAAGTCACATCTTTGATCATTCTTGGCCAATAGAAATGCTCACCAAGAATATCAAGAGTCTTTTGGATGCCAAAGTGACCCGCCAAACCACCACTATGCACTTCCCTCACGAACAACTCCCTCACGCCACTCTTTGGGACACACAACTTGTTACCCTTGAAGAGGTAACCATCTTGCTGCACAAACTCTTTTGATGGACTCTCGAACTCACTTGCAAAATCAGGATCATGTTGATAGCCCTCTTTGAGTTGCTCAAAACCCAAAATCTTAGCATCCACCATAGAAAGCAAGTAGTTCCGACGAGACAAAGCGTCGGCCACTACATTACTCTTTCCATCTTTATATTTTGAACTAAAGGTAAATGTTTGGAGAAACTCCACCCATTTAGCATGCCTTTGGTTCAACTTTTGTTGCCCATGGATGTACTTAAGCGCCTCATGGTCCGAATGAAGGACAAATGGCTTAGGTCTTAAGTACTGAGACCAATGATCAAGAGCCCTTACAATGGCATAGAACTCACGATCATAAGTGGAATAGTTAAGCTTAGCCCCATTTAACTTTTCACTAAAGTAGCACATGGGCTTCCTCTTGTATCAAAACCGCACCAATCCCAATCCCACTCGCATCACACTCCACCTCAAACACTTTGTTAAAGTCGGGAAGAACAAGTATGGGAGCATTACAAAGCATATGCTTGACCTTCTCAAAGGCCTTTTGCGCACTCTCACCCCACTTAAACTCACCTTTCTTTGTTAACTCGGTGATAGGAGCCATGATAGTAGAGAAGTTCTTGATGAACCGCCTATAGAAGGAGGCTAGTCCATGGAAGCTTCTTACTTCATGCACATTGGTTGGAGCCAACCATGATTGCACGGCTTTTACTTTTTTCGGGTCTACATGCACCCCCTCTCCTGTTACAATGTATCCTAAGAATACAACATTAGGAGTCATGAATACACATTTCTCAAGCTTGCCATACAACTTCATCTCCCTCAATTTTTCAAACAACCTCCTCAAATGAATTACATGATCTTCATTGTTTTTACTATACACAAGTATGTCATCTAAGTAAACAACAATAAAATCATTAAGGAAAGGACGGAGGACTTCATTCATCAACCGCATGAAGGAGCTTGGGGCATTGCAAAGCCCAAATGGCATAACTAACCACTCATATAACCCTTGCTTTGTTTTGAAAGCCGTTTTCCACTCATCTCCCTCCCTTACTCTCATTTAATGGTATCCACTCCTTAAGTCTATTTTGGAAAAGACTAAGGAACCACTCAATTCATCTAGCATATCTTGCAAACGAGGCATAGGAAAACGATATTTGATGGTTATGTTGTTAATGGAACGACTATCAACACACATTCTCCAAGTACCATCTTTCTTTGGTACTAAGAGGGCAGGAACCGCGCAAGGACTAAGGCTCTCTCTCACATAGCCTCTTTCAATCAATTCATTCACTTGCCTTTCAAGTTCCTTACTCTCTTCCGGATTACACCTATAGGCAGCCTTGTTGGGCAAAGGTGATCCTGGAATCAAGTCAATGGCATGCTCAATGCCCCTTATTGGAGGGAGGCCCTTGGGCAAGTCATTGGGGAACACATCTTTGAACTCTTCCAACAACTCATCCAAAAGTGGTGGGTTATTGCAAGTAGTCTCATTCTCGTCTTTGGTCCTTACAACCAAAGCATACCCCCCACCGTTTTCTTCCACTATTTTCTCGAACTCATTACAAGATACAAGATAGTCGCTCTTTTCTTTGTCTTTCTTAGCAACTTTAGGGGGTAGGGGAAGCAATTTAACTTTTCTACCATCTTTGGTAGTTACAAGATATACATTAGATTTGCCTTTATGCTCCGAATCATGGTCAAATTGCCATGGCCTTCCAAGTAACAAGTGACAAGCATCCATAGGAAGAATGTCGCACCATCTCTCATCTTCAAACTTGCCAATAGAGTAAGAAACCAAAGCTTGCTTCTTCACCCTAATACCATTGCCATCATTCAAACAATTGAGCTTATAAGGCTCATCATGATCTCTAGTGGTAAGTTTCAACTTACTCACAGCTTCGGATGAAACAACATCCGTTTGAGCTCCACCATCGACTATCACATTGCAAGTCTTCTCTCCAATCTTGCATCTAGTATGAAACAAGTTGTTTCTTTGCTTCTCATCAACTTGAGGCTCACTAAACAATACTTTCCTCACAACCATCATATTGTACTCACCCTCGGGTTCTATCTCTTCTTCAAATTCATCTTCTACATAGCCATTTTCTTCTTGCACTACAAAGTTATACATTTGTTCTTCTTCATCCATTATGGCACATTGAGTGGCGGTCAAAACAGTTTTACTAGGACATTCACTAGCAATATGACCCCTCCCATGGCATTTAAAACATTTTCTCCTAGTTGCAAGCTCACTAGGTGAAATCACTTGTTTTTCTTTCCCCTTATCAAATTTAGAACCGGATGAACTAGATGAAAAGGTTCTACTTTGAAAAGTACTCCCTTTAGAGTTGAAAGGAGTAAATTTTGAAGTACCCTTGAAAGAAGAAGTTTTGGGCTTCTCTTTCTCCTTTTCCTCCTTAGCTTGTGCCTCATATTTCAAAGCAAGTTTACAAACATCACTAAAAGTGGCATAGTGAGTCACTTCTACTTTCTTACTGATCTCTTTGGACAAACCTTTAACAAATCGAGCAATTTTAAAGGTTTCCTTTTCTTGCAAATCACAAATCAAGCACAATTTTTCAAACTCTTTCATGTACTCTTCCACACTCATGTTACTTTCTTGAGAAAGGTGGGTAAGTTTTAGGTACTGTTCTTGCTCATACTCCTTACTAACCCATTTATCCTTCATCTTTTTTTTCAACTTAACCCATGAGTCTATCTTCTCTTTTCCTTCTCTCCTTCTATTTGACTTGAGGTTTTCATACCACAAGGCAGCAAGTTTAGTGAGTTTTAAGACAACAAGTTTAAACCTTTTCCCATCATTATACCCCTTATAATAAAAAACGGTCTCAATTTGCCTTATCCAATCAAGAAAAGCCTCACTATCATGTCCCCCATCAAATTCAGGCATCTCAATTTTCAAACCCCTATCATCATCAAAGTTTCTAGGTGTATTAACCTCACCATCCTCATTTTCAAGAAAATTCAGTTTTCTACTTGCTTGCATCAACATTTCGGACATGGCATCTAACCTAGTCTTTTGTTGAGCCTTATCTTCATCATTTGCTTCTGATTTTCTCTCTAAGTTTTCCAACTTCTCAGTAATTACTTGTAACATCCTAGCAAGATCACCTTCAACCAGGATTTCACTATTTTTGCTAGACTATTACAAATACAAGATGCAAACTGCCGTAAACTTGAACAACAAAACGAAACTATAAATGGCCTTGAGACCCTCAAAGACTTACAGATTAATAAAACTCAGAAAATTTCAAGCAGAATCAAAAAAAGAAACTCTTGAAAAGCTTTCCGTATGAAGGAGGAATTGTCGTTTGAAGTTCTGTGTGCCAGATTTGCTCCGTTTTTGGCGCAGTTGCGAAAAACATGCCCAGTTTAATATCAAAAAAAATCACAAAAATATGAAAAATTCTGTGAGTATTCTAGACAAAAAGTTATGCAGAATGAAAAAAAGAATCAACCAATTTGGACTCCTGAAGGTTGAGAAATCGTCCTTCAAAGTCAGATGAAAAACGGGTTGAATTATGGCAGTTTCATTTCTTCTCCAAAACTCTATTTTTCCGACGAATTTCTTCACCAAAGCTCTGATACCAGATGATGTGAATCTAAAATCACCCTCCAAAGTATTGGATGATGATTCTAAACTTACGAACAATAGAACACTCACTTTAACAAGAAATCACTCGAAACAAGATATAGTACCAAAACACAAGAACACACTCAATGTTTTGGGGTTCTAGGTCAGTGATAAGACTCACTCAATATCTCCTAGGCTTATCACTCAAAGTAATGAAGGTTATCAATACTTGAGACAAACTCAAAGTAAAAACTATAACACAAAGGTTTTTTTTTATCAAAACTCAAATCTGCTTTCTATTATCATTTTCTCTCCTTATATAGAGATAAGGAGCAGCAAAGGAGGAGCTGAAACACCCTAAAAACGTCCTAAGAGGAATGGCTTTGAGGAGTTACAAACCTCCTTGATTCATGCCCTAATTAAGCCTCATTTAAGGGGCTGCTACAAAGAAGGCAATCAGCAATTATGAGCTGTAAATAACACCTAATTACATGCCTAATCAGCCACAAAACACACCCCTTCTTGCCTTAGTGTCTTAAGTAATCACTAGGCTTTATTTTAAGCTTGAAATAAAACAAAAAAAGAAATAGATTAAATAGGAATCCAAACAGAACTTGGGTTTCCGTTACAATCATGCTTGAAACCCAAACAGAACTTGGGCTCTTCAAAATGTGATGCACGCCTCAATCCACCATCCAAGTTAAACAAGTAACAAACTCGGGCTTAAGAACAAATGGAGAAAAGCCAAGAGCTTCTAAAACAAGTGCAACTGGTTCATGAACCAAAGAGCCTTTAAGTGGGCTTGACTTTGGATCAGTTGTGCTTAATTACATAATATTTTTGACTCCTTGAATTGGTATTAGATATATTTAAATCATATGAATCCCTTGGATCAAACGCATTTCAAATCAAACGGTAAAATCGTCATAGTCTCTTAGTCGATTTATGGTGTATGAACACCATTCAAATCATATATTGTGCTTAATTAACAAATATTTTTGACTCCTTGAATAGGTATTAGATATATTTAAAGCATATAATTCCTTGGATCAAACGCATTTCAAGTCAAAGGGTAAAATCCTCATTGTCTCTTAGGCAATCTATGGTGTAAGAACACATTTCAAATAATTTTTTCTCCTTAATAACCAAATACTTTAGACTCTACAATTAGGTATTACATATATTAAAAGCATATGAATCCGTTGGATCAAACTCATTTGAAATCAAAGGGTAAAATCGTCATAGTCTCTTAGGTGATTTGTTGCGTATGAACAACTTTTATATCATTTGTTGTGCTTAATTACCAAATTTTTTTTACTCCTTGAATAGGTAATAGATATATTTAAAGGATATGAATCCCTTGGATCAAACTCATTTCAAATGAAAGGGTAAAATCGTCATAGTCTCTTACGCGATTTATGGTGTATGTACACCTTTCAAATCATTTGTTGGGCTTAATTACCAAATATTTTTGACTCCTTGAATAGGTATTAGATATATTTAAAGCATATGAATCCCTTGGATAAAAGTCATTTCAAATCAAAGGGTGAAATCGTCATAGTCTCTTAGGCGATTTATGGTGTATGAACACCATTCAAATTATTTGTTGTGCTTAATTACCGAATATTATTGATTCCTTGAATATGTATTAGATATATTTAAAGCATATGAATCCCTTGGATCAAGTTCATTTCAAATCAAAGGGAAAAATTATCATAGTCTCTTACGCGATTTGTAGTGTATGTACACATTTCAAATCAGTTGTTGTGCTTAATTACCAAATAATTTTTCTGATTCCTTGAATAGGTATTATATATATTTAAATCATATGAATCCCCTGGATCAAACGCATTTTAAATCAAAGGGTAAAATCGTCTTAATCTTTTATGCGATTCATGGTGTATGAACACCATTCAAATAATTTGTTGTGCTTAATTACCAAATATTTCTGACTCCTTGACTAGGTATTAGATAAATTTAATGCATATGAATCACTTGGATCAAACGCATTTTAAATCAAATTGTAAAATCGTCATAGTCTCTTAAATGATTTATCGTGGATGAAAACCATTCTAATCATTTGTTGTGCTTAATTACCAAATATTTTTGAGTACTTGAATTGGTATTAGATATAGTTAAAGCATATGAATCTCTTGGATCAAACTCATTTCAAATCCAAGGGTCAAATCGTTAAAGTCTCTTAGGCGATTTGTGGTGTACGTACACCTTTCAAATCATTTGTTGTGCTTAATTATTAAATATTTTTGACTCCTTGAATAGATATTAGATATATTTAAAGCATATGAATCCCTTGGATCAAAGGCATTTCAAATCAAATGGTAAAATCGTCATAATCTCTTATGCAATTTATGGTGTAAGAACACATTTCAAACATTTTTTTCTCCTTAATAACAAAATATTTTACACTCTATAATTAGGTATTAGATATATTTAAAGCATATGAATCCCTTGGATCAAACTTATTTGAAATCAAAGGGTAAAATCATAATAGTCTTTTAGGAAATTTGTTGTGTATAAACACCTTTTTAAATCATTTGTTTTGCTTAATTACCAAATATTTTTGACTCCTTGAATAGCTATTAGATATATTTAATGCATTTCAAATCAAAGGGTAAAATCGTCATAGTCTCCTAGGCGATTTGTGGTGTACGTACACCTATCAAATCATTTGTTGTGCTTAATTAACAAATATTTTTGACTCCTTGAATAGGTATTAGATATATTTAAAGCATATGAATCCCTTGGATCAAATGCATTTCAAATCAAAGGGTAAAATCGTCATAATCTCTTAGGCGTTTTATGGTGTAAGAACACATTTCAAATATTTTGTTCTCCTTAATAACAAAATATTTTAGACTCTACAATTAGGTCGTAGATATATTTAAAGCACATGAATCCCTTGGATAAAACTTATTTGAAATCAAAGGGTAAAATCATAATAGTCATTTAGGAGATTTGTTGTGTATAAACACCTTTTTAAATCATTTGTTGTGCTTAATTACCAAATATTTTTGAATCCTTGAATAGGTATTAGATATATTTAAATCATATGAATCCCTTTGATCAAAGGCATTTCAAATCAAAGGGTAAAATTGTCATAGTCTCTTAGGCGATTTATGGTGTATGAACACCATTCAAATCATTTGTTGTGCTTAATTACCAAATATTTTTGACTCATTGAATAGGTATTAGATATATTTAAAGCATATGAATCCCTTGGATCAAACGCATTTCAAATCAAAGGGTAAAATCGTCATTGTCTCTTAGGCAATCTTTGGTGTAAGAACACATTTCAAATAATTTTTTCTCCATAATAACCAATTACTTTAGACTCTACAATTAGGTATTAGATATATTAAAAGCATATGAATCCGTTGGATCAAACTTATTTGAAATTAAAGGGTAAAATCGTCATAGTCTCTTAGGAGATTTGTTGTACATGAACACCTTTTAAATCATTTGTTGTGCTTAATTACCAAATACTTTTGACTCCTTGATAGGTATTAGATATATTTAAAGCATATGAATCCCTTGGATCAAACTCATTTCAAATCAAAGGGGTAAAATCGTCATAGTCTCATAGGCGATTTATGGTGTGAGAACAAATTTAATATCATTTTTTCTCCTTAATAACCAAATATTTTAGACTCTAAAATTAAATGTTAGATATGTTTACAGCATATGAATCCCTTGGATCAAACACATTTGAAATCAATGGGTAAAATCGTCATAGTGTCTTAGATGATTTATGGTGTATGAACACCATTCAAATTATTTGTTGTGCTTAATTACCAAATGTTGTTTACTCCTTGAATTAGTATTAGATATATTTTAAGGATATGAATTTCTTGGATCAAACTCATTTCAAATCAAGCGTAAAATCGTCATAGTCTCTTAGGCGATTTGTGTGGTATGTACACCTTTCAAATCATTTGTTGTGCTTAATTACCAAATTTTTTTGACTCCTTGAATAGGTATTAGATATATTTAAAGCATATGAATCCCTTGGATAAAACTTATTTCAGATAAGGGTGAAATCGTCACAGTCTCATAGGCGATTTTTGGTGTATAAACACCATTCAAATCATTCATTTGTCTTAATTACCAAATATTTTTGATTCCTTGAATAGGTATTAGATATATTTAAAGCATATGAATCCCTTGGATCAAGTTCATTTCAAACCAAAGGGTAAAATTGTCATAGTCTCTTACGCGATTTGTGTTGTATGTACACATTTCAAATCATTTGTTTTGCTTAATTACCAAGTAATTTTTCTGATTCCTTGAATAGGTATTAGATTTATTTAAATCATATGAATCCCCTGGATCAAACGCATTTTAAATCAAAGGGTAAAATCGTCATAATCTCTTAGGCGATTTATCGTGGATGAACACCATTCAAATCATTTGTTGTGCTTAATTACCCAATATTTTTGAGTCCTTGAATTGGTATTAGATATAGTTAAAGCATATGAATCCCTTCGATCAAACTCATTTCAAATCAAAAGGTAAAATCGTCATAGTCTCTTAGGTGATTTGTGGTTTACGTACACCTTTCAAATCATTTGTTGTGCTTAATTACCAAATATTTTTGACTCCTTGAATAGGTATTAGATATATTTAAAGCATATGAATCCCTTGGATCAAAGGAATTTCAAATCAAAGGGTAAAATCATCATAATCTCTTAGGCGATTTATGGTGTAAGAACACATTTCAAATATTTTTTTCTCCTTAATAACAAAATATTTTAGACTCTATAATTAGGTATTAGATATATTTAAAGCATATGAATCCCTTGGATCAAACTTATTTGAAATCAAAAGGTAAAATCATAATAGTCTTTTAGGAGATTTATTGTGTATAAACACCTTTTTAAATCATTTGTTTTGCTTAATTACCATATATTTTTGACTCCTTGAATAGCTATTAGATATATTTAATGCATTTCAAATGAAAGGGTAAAATCGTCATAGTCTCTTAGGCGGTTTGTGGTGTACGTACACCTTTCAAATCATTTGTTGTGCTTAATTAGCAAATATTTTTGACTCCTTGAATAGGTATTAGATATATTTAAAGCATATGAATCCTTTGGATCAAAGGCATTTCAAATCAAAGGGTAAAATCGTCATAATATCTTAGGCTATTTATGGTGTAAGAACACATTTCAAATATTTTGTTCTACATAATAACAAAATATTTTAGACTCTACAATTAGGTCGTAGATATATTTAAAGCACATGAATCCCTTGGATCAAACATATTTGAAATCAAAGGGTAAAATCATAATAGTCTTTTAGGAGATTTGTTGTGTTTAAACACCTTTTTAAATCATTTATTGTGCTTAATTACCAAATATTTTTGACTCCTTGAATAGGTATTAGATATATTTAATGCATATGAATCCCTTGGATAAAACTCATTTCAAATCAAAGGGTAAAATCGTCATAGTCTCTTAGGCAATCTATGGTGTAAGAACACATTTCAAATAATTTTTGTCCTTAATAACCAAATACTTTAGACTCTACAATTAGGTATTAGATATATTAAAAGCATATGAATCAGTTGGATCAAACTCATTTGAAATCAAAGGGTAAAATCGTTGTAGTCTCTTAGGTGATTTGTGGTGTATGTACACATTTCAAATCATTTGTTGTGCTTAATTACATAATATTTTTTACTCCTGGAATAGGTATTAGATATATTTAAAGCATACGAATCCCTTGGATCAAGTTCATTTAAAATCAAAGGGTAAATTCGTCATAGTCTCTTACGAGATTTGTGGTGTATGTACACATTTCAAATCATTTGTTGTGCTTAATTACAAAATATTTTTGACTCCTTGAATAGGTATTAGATATATTTAAAGTATATGAATCCCTTGGATCAAATGCATTTCCATTCAAAGGGTAAAATCGTCATAGTCTCTTAGGCGATTTGTGGTGTATGAACACCATTCAAATCATTTGTTGTGCTTAATTACCAAATAGTTTTGACTCTACAATTAGGTATTAGATATATTTAAAGCATATGAATCCCTTGGATCAAACTTATTTGAAATCAAAGGGTAAAATCGTCATAGTCTCTTAGGAGATTTATTATGTATGAACACATTTTAAATCATTTGTTGTGCTTAATTACCAAATATTTTTGACTCCTTGATAGGTATTAGATATATTTAAAGCATATGAATCCCTTGGATCAAACTCATTTCAAATCAAAGGGAAAAATCACCATAGTCTCAATGGCGATTTATGGTGTGAGAACACATTTCAAATCATTTTTTCTCGTTAATAACCAAATATTTTAGACTCTACAATTAGGTGTTACATATATTTAAAGCATATGAATCCCTTGGATCAAACTCATTTCAAATCAAAGGGTAAAATCGTCATAGTGTCTTAGATGATTTATGACGTATTAACACCATTCAAATTATTTGTTGTGCTTAATTACCAAATGTTTTTGAATCCTTGAATTAGTATTAGATATATTTAAAGGATATGAATTTATTGGATCAAACTCATTTCAAATCAAAGGGTAAAATCGTCATAGTCTCTTAGGCGATTTGTGGTGTATGTACACCTTTGAAATCATTTGTTATGTTTAATTACCAAATATTTTTGACTCCTTGAATAGGTATTAGATTTATTTAAAGCATATGAATCCCTTGGATAAAACTCATTTCAAATCAAAGGGTGAAATCGTCATAGTCTCTTAGGCGATTTATGGTGTATGAACACCATTCAAATCAATGGTTGTGCATAATTATCAAATATTATTGATTCCTTGAATTGGTATTAGATATATTTAAAGTATTTGAATCCCTTGGATCAAGTTCATTTCAAATCAAAGGGTAAAATCGTCATAGTCTCTTAGGCGATTTGTGGTGTACGTACACCTTTCAAATCATTTGTTTTGCTTAATTACCAAATATTTTTGACTCCTTGAATAGGTATTAGATATATTTAAAGCATATGAATCCCTTAGATCAAAGACATTTCAAATGAAAGGGTAAAATCGCCATAATCTCTTAGGCGATTTATGGTGTAAGAACACATTTCAAATATTTTTTTCTCCTAGATAACAAAATATTTTAGATTCTATTATTAGGTATTAGATATATTTAAAGCATATGAATCAGTTGGATCAAACTTATTTGAAATCAAAGGGTAAAATCATAATAGTCTTTTAGGAGATTTATTGTGTATAAACACGTTTTTAAATCTTTTATTTTGCTTAATTACCAAATATTTTTGACTCCTTGAATAGCTATTAGATATATTTAATGCATTTCAAATCAAAGGGTAAAATCGTCATATCCTCTTAGGCGATTTGTGGTGTACGTACACCTTTCAAATCATTTGTTGTGCTTAATTAACAAATATTTTTGACTCCTTGAATAGGTATTAGATATATTTAAAGCATATGAATCCCTTGGATCAAAGGGATTTCAAATCAAAAGGTAAAATCGTCATAATCTCTTAGGCGATTTATGGTGTAAGAACACATTTCAAATATTTTGCTCTCCTTAATAACAAAATATTTTAGACTCTACAATTAGGTCGTAGATATATTTAATGCATATGAATCCCTTGGATAAAACTCATTTCAAATCAAAAGGTAAAATCGTCAAAGAGTCGTAGGCGATTTATGGTGTATGAACACAATTCAAATCATTTGTTGTGCTTAATTAAGAAATATTTTTGACACCTTGAATTGGTATTAGATATATTAAAATCATATGAATCCCTTGGATCAAACGCATTTCAAATCAAAGGGTAAAATCGTCATAGTCTCTTAGGCGATTTATGGTGTATTAACACCATCAAATCATTTGTTGTGCTTAATTACGAAATATTTTTGTTTCCTTGAATAGGTATTAGATATATTTAAAGCATATGAATCCCTTGGATCAAACACATTTCAAATCAAAGGGTAAAATCGTCATTGTCTCTTAGGCAATCTATGGTGTAAGAACACATTTCAAATAATTTTTTCTCCCTAATAACCAAATACTTTAGACTCTACAATTAGGTATTAGATATATTAAAAGCATATTAATCCGTTGGATCAAACTCATTTGAAATCAAAGGGTAAAATCGTCATAATATCTTAGGTGATTTGTTGCGTATGAACACCTTTTATATCATTTGTTGTGCTTAATTACCAAATATTTTTAATCCTTGAATAGGTATTAGATATGTTTAAAGCATATGAATCCCTTAGATAGAGTTCATTTCAAATCAAAGGGTAAATTCGTAATAGTCTCTTACGCAATTTGTGGTGTATGTACACATTTCAAATCATTTGTTGTGCTTAATTACAAAATATTTTTGACTCCTTGAATAGGTATTAGATATATTTAAAGCATATGAATCCCTTGGATCAAATGCATTTCCATTCAAAGGGTAAAATCGTCATAGTCTCTTAGGCGATTTGTGGTGCATGAACACCATTCAAATCATTTGTTGTGCTTAATTACCAAATATTTTAGACTCTACAATTAGGTATTAGATTAATTTAAAGCATATGAATCCCTTGGATCAAACTTATTTGAAATCGAAGGGTAATATCGTCATAGTCTCTTTGGAGATTTGTTGTGTATGAACACCTTTTAAATAATTTGTTGTGCTTAATTACCAAATATTTTTGACTCCTTGATAGGTATTAGATATATTTAAAGCATATGAATCCCTTGGATCAAACTCAATTCAAATCAAAGGGTCAAATCGTCATAGTCTCATAGGCGATTTATGATGTGAGAACACATTTCAAATCATTTTTTCTCCTTAATAACCAAAAATTTTAGACTCTAAAATTAGGTGTTAGATATATTTAAAGCATATGAATCCCTTGGATCAAACTCATTTGAAATCAAAGGGTAATATCGTCATAGTGTCTTAGATGATTTATGGTGTATGAACACCATTCAAATTATTTGTTGTGCTTAATTACCAAATGTTTTTGACTCCTTGAAGTAGTATTAGATATATTTAAAGGATATGAATTTCTTGGATCAAACTCATTTCAATTCAAAGGGTAAAATCGTCATAGTCGCTTAGGCGATTTGTGGTGTATGTACACCTTTGAAATCATTTGTTGTGCTTAATTACCAAATATTTTTGAATCCTTGAATAGGTATTAGATATATTTAAAGCATATGAATCCATTGGATAAAACTCATTTCAAATCGAAGGGTGAAATCGTCATAGTCTCTTAGGCGATTTATGGTGTATGAACACCATTCAAATCATTTGTTGTGCTTAATTACCAAATATTTTTGATTCTTTGAATAGGTATTAGATATATTTAAAGCATATGAATCCCTTGGATCAAGTTCATTTCAAATCAAAGGGTAAAATCGTCATAGTCTCTTAGGCGATTTGTGGTGTACGTACACCTTTCAAATCATTTGTTGTGCTAAATTAACAAATATTTTTGACTCCTTGAATAAGTATTAGTTATATTTAAAGCATATGAATCCCTTGGAACAAAGGCATTTCAAATCAAAAGGTAAAATCATCATAATCTCTTAGGCGATTTATGGTGTTAGAACACATTTCAAATATTTTGTTCTCCTTAATAACAAAATATTTTATACTCTACAATTAGGTCGTAGATATATTTAAAGCATATGAATCCCTTGGATCAAACATATTTGAAATCAAAGGGTAAAATCATAATAGTCTTTTAGGAAATTTGTTGTGTATAAACACCTTTTTAAATTATTTGTTGTGCTTAATTACCAAATATTTTTGACTCCTTGAATAGGTATTAGATATATTTAATGCATTTCAAATCGAAGGGTAAAATCGGCATAGTCCCTTCTGCGATTTGTGGTGTACATACACCTTTCAAATCATTTGTTGTGCTTAATTAACAAATATTTTTGACTCCTTGAATAGGTATTAGATATATTTAAAGCATATGAATCCCATGGATCAAAGGCATTTCAAATCGAAGGGTAAAATCGTCATAATCTCTTAGGCGATTTATAGTTTAAGAACACATTTCAAATATTTTGTTCTCCTTAATAACAAAATATTTTAGACTCTTCAATTAGTTCGTAGATATATTTAAAGCATATGAATCCCTTGGATCAAAGTTATTTGAAATCAAAGGGTAAAATCATAATAGTCTTTTAGGAGATTTGTTGTGTTTAAACAAATTCTTAAATCATTTGTTGTGCTTAATTACAAAATATTTTTGACTCCTTGAATAGGTATTAGCTATATTTAATGCATATGAATCCCTTGGATAAAACTCATTTCAAATCAAAGGGTAAAATCGTGATAGTCTCTTAGGCGATTTATGGTGTATGAACACCATTCAAATCATTTGTCGTGCTTAATTACCAAATATTTATGAATCCTTGAATTGGTATTAGATATATTTAAATCATATGAATCCCTTGGATAAAACTCATTTGAAATCAAAGGGTAAAATCGTTATAGTCTCTTAGGCGATTTATGGTGTATGAACACCATTCAAATCATTTGTTGTCCTTAATTACCAAATATTTTTGACACCTTGAATTGGTATTAGATATATTTAAATCATATGAATACCTTGGATCAAACGCATTTCAAATCAAAGGGTAAAATCGTCATAGTCTCTTAGGCGATTTATGGTGTATGAAGACCATTCAAATCATTTGTTGTGCTTAATTACGAATTATTTTTGACTCATTGAATAGGTATTAGATATATTTAAAGCATATGAATCCCTTGGATCAAACGCATTTCAAATCAAAGGGTAAAGTCGTCATTGTCTTTTAGGCAATCTATGATGTAAGAACACATTTCAAATAATTTTTTCTCCTTAATAACCAAATATTAGATATATTAAAAGCATATGAATCTGTTGGATCAAACTCATTTGAAATCAAAGGGTAAAATCGTCATAATCTCTTAGGTGATTTGTTGCGTATGAACACCTTTTATATCATTTGTTGTGCTTAATTACCAAATATTTTTTATTCCTTGAATAGGTATTAGATATATTTA
The DNA here is from genome assembly GCA_947645195.1 of Patellifolia procumbens. Taxonomy (NCBI): domain Eukaryota; kingdom Viridiplantae; phylum Streptophyta; class Magnoliopsida; order Caryophyllales; family Amaranthaceae; genus Patellifolia; species Patellifolia procumbens. The sequence goes on from CANSGD010000800.1 coordinate 355,016, forward strand.
AAGCATATGAATCCCTTGGGTAAAACTCATTTCAAATCAAAGGGTGAAATCGTCATAGTCTCTTAGGCGATTTATGGTGTAGGAACACCATTCAAATCATTTGTTGTGCTTAATTACCATATATTTTTGATTCCTTGAATAGGTATTAGATATATTTAAAGCGTATGAATCCCTTGGATAAAGTTCATTTCAAATCAAAGGGTAAAATCGTCAGAGTCTCTTAGGCGATTTGTGGTGTACGTACACCTTTCAAATCATTTGTTGTGCTTAATTACCAAATATTTTTGACTCCTTGAATAGGTATTAGATATATTTAAAGCATATGAATCCCTTGGATCAAAGGCATTTCAAATCAAAGGGTAAAATCTTCATAATCTCTTAGGCGATTTATGGTGTAAGAACACATTTCAAATATTTTTTTCTCCTTAATAACAAAATATTTTAGACTCTATAATTAGGTATTAGATAAATTTAAAGCATATGAATCCCTTGGATCAAACTTATTTGAAATCAAAGGGTAATATCGTCATAGTCTCTTTGGAGATTTGTTGTGTATGAACACCTTTTAAATCATTTGTTGTGCTTAATTACCAAATATTTTTGACTCCTTGATAGGTATTAGATATATTTAAAGCATATGAATCCCTTGGATCAAACTCAATTCAAATCAAAGGGTCAAATCGTCATAGTCTCATAGGCGATTTATGGTGTGAGAACACATTTCAAATCATTTTTTCTCCTTAATAACCAAATATTTTAGACTCTAAAATTAGGTGTTAGATATATTTAAAGCATATGAATCCCTTGGATCAAACTCATTTGAAATCAAAGGGTAATATCGTCATAGTGTCTTAGATGATTTATGGTGTATGAACACCATTCAAATTATTTGTTGTGCTTAATTACAAAATATTTTTGACTCCTTGAATAGGTATTAGCTATATTTAATGCATATGAATCCCTTGGATAAAACTCATTTCAAATCAAAGGGTAAAATCGTGATAGTCTCTTAGGCGATTTATGGTGTATGAACACCATTCAAATCATTTGTCGTGCTTAATTACCAAATATTTTTGAATCCTTCAATTGGTATTAGATATATTAAAATCATATGAATCCCTTGGATAAAACTCATTTGAAATCAAAGGGTAAAATCGTCATAGTCTCTTAGGCGATTTATGGTGTATGAACACCATTCAAATCATTTGTTGTGCTTAATTACCAAATATTTTTGATTCCTTGAATAGATATTAGATATATTTAAAGCGTATGAATCCCTTGGATAAAGTTCATTTCAAATCAAAGGGTAAAATCATCATAGTCTCTTAGGCGATTTGTGGTGTACGTACACCTTTCAAATCATTTGTTGTGCTTAATTACCAAATATTTTTGACTCATTGAATAGGTATTAGATATATTTAAAGCATATGAATCCCTTGGATCAAAGGCATTTCAAATCAAAGGGTAAAATCTTCATAATCTCTTAGGCGATTTATGGTGTAAGAACACATTTCAAATATTTTTTTCTCCTTAATAACAAAATATTCTAGACTCTATAATTAGGTATTAGATATATTTAAAGCATATGAATCCCTTGGATCAAACTTATTTGAAATCAAAAGGTAAAATCATAATAGTCTTTTAGGAGATTTGTTGTGTATAAACACCTTTTTAAATCATTTGTTTTGCTTAATTACCAAATTTTTTTTACTCCTTGAATAGGTATTAGATATATTTAATGCATTTCATGATGCAGGAGCATCCATGATCAATCCAAGTCTCCTAGCAAAGATTCATCAAGAAGAGATTAAGGTGAAGGAGATTCAATTCATTAGCTTACTTAATCCAATTTCGAACAAGCAAGTACTTCGAATTATTAATTAAGCTTAACACCTTCTTAATCTATTTTAAGCCTTGTTGATTAATGCTTATGATCATCTTAACATCATAAAGTATTAGTAATCAAGCTTGAATTATGATTAAATAGCTTAATTAATTAGTTCTAAGTCATTAAAGTAAGCTTCGTGAAACTGTTTTGGAAGAACAGATTTTATACGGTTGGTTTAGGGAGTATTTTGACCACGTTTTTGAGCTTTATTCTTGGATAAGGCAACCATACATGACTCACCTGTGTGCTTACATACATCACCAACAAGCATGTGAAGAGTTGGACGAAAGAATCAATAGGAAATGAGAGCTTCATGAAGAAGTATCCAAAACCGCAGCTCCCAGGCATCCTTCTGGGTCCCATTTCATCAGTTCTAGGCAGCCGTTTTTTTTAAGCTTTTGGAGCTGAATTTTTGAGGATATTTTCCTTAGAATGTCTATTTTATTACCTTAGTTTCCTTTTTGCAGTAGGATATTTTCGTTTCTCAGAATACCCTAATCATTGCACCTAGGTACTGAAAACTGGCCCAGATTTTGTAATATTTTAAGATGGCTTTTGTTACCGAAGAAAAACATCACCAAATGACGTGAATTTTTAGTATGTTGCTTCTTTATATGTTAGGATTGTAATGTAAGAAGTTTCATTAGACTTTGTTCAATGAATTAAGAGTTATACTCCTTTCATTGAGCTGTGCGCTTAGAGTAAAAACTGGACAGTTTGTCCTAAATCAAGTCTTTGAGTTAATTAACTAACTAACGTAGATTAGTTACTAATTTAACAAAGCAAGGTTGCACCAAGAGCTCTTCTTTGACATTGGTGGCCTAGTTTGGTGGTTCTAAGGCTAGTGAAAGTGGTGGTTGTTGGCACGGTTCCAACAAGGCTTGATGCAAAATTGTTTCTTCGGTTCTTAACCAACGAATGCTCTTGATTATGAAATGCTATTTGCATCATTTCAAATCAAAGGGTAAAATCGTCATAGTCTCTTAGGCGATTTGTGGTGTATGTACACCTTTCAAATCATTTGTTGTGCTTAATTAACAAATATTTTTTACTCCTTGAATAGGTATTAGAAATATTTAAAGCATATGAATCCCTTGGATCAAAGGCATTTCAAATCAAAGGGTAAAATCGTCAAAATCTCTTAGGCGATTTATGGTGTAAGAACATATTTCAAATATTTTGTTCTCCTTATTAACAAAATATTTTAGACTCTACAATTAGGTCGTAGATATATTTAAAGCATATGAATCCCTTGGATCAAACTTATTTGAAATCAAAGGGTAAAATCATAATAGTCTTTTAGGAGATTTGTTGTGTATAAACACCTTTTTAAATCATTGGTTGTGCTTAATTACCAAATATTTTTGACTCCTTGAATAGGTATTATATATATTTAAAGCATATGAATCCCTTGGATCAAACGCATTTCAAATCAAAGGGTAAAATCGTCATTGTCTCTTAGGCAATCTATGGTGTAAGAACACATTTCAAATAATTTTTCCCCTTAATAACCAAATACTTTAGACTCTACAATTAGGTATTAGATATATTAAAAGCATATGAATCCGTTGGATCAAACTCATTTGAAATCAAAGGGTAAAATCATCACAGTCTCTTAGGTGATTTGTTGCGTATGAACACCTTTTATATCGTTTGTTGTGCTTAATTACCAAATATATTTTACTCCTTGAATAGGTATTAGATATATTTAAAGCATATGAATCCCTTGGATCAAGTTCATTTCAAATCAATGGGTAAATTCGTCATAGTCTCTTACGCAATTTGTGGTGTATGTACACATTTCAAATCATTTGTTGTGCTTAATTACAAAATATTTTTGTTTCCTTGAATCGGTATTAGATATATTTAAAGCATATGAATCCCTTGGATCAAATGCATTTCCATTCGAAGGGTAAAATCGTCATAGTCTCTTAGGCGATTTGTGGTGTATGAACACCATTCAAATCATTTGTTGTGCTTAATTACCAAATATTTTAGACTCTACAATTAGGTATTAGATATATTTAAAGCATATGAATCCCTTGGAAAAAACTTTTTTGAAATCAAAGGGTAAAATCGTCATAGTGTTTTAGATAATTTATGGTGTATGAACACCATTCAAATTATTTGTTGTGCTTAATCAACAAATGATTTTGACTCCTTGAATTGGTATTAAATATATTTAAAGCATATGAATCCCTTGGATCAAACTTATTTGAAATCAAAGGGTAAAAGCATAATAGTCTTTTAGAAGATTTGTTGTGTATAAACACCTTTTTAAATCATTGGTTGTGATTAATTACCAAATATTTTTGACTCCTTGAATAGGTATTAGATATATTTAATGCATATGATTCCCTTGGATAAAAGTCATTTCAAATCAAAGGGTAAAATCGTCATAGTCTCTTAGGCGATTTATGGTGTATGAACACCATTCAAATCATTTGTTGTGCTTAATTACCAAATATTTTTGATTCCTTAAATAGGTATTAGATATATTTAAAGCATATGAATCCCTTGGATCAAGTTCATTTCAAATCAAAGGGTAAAATTGTCATAGTCTCTTACGCGATTTGTGGTGTATGTACACATTTCAAATCATTTGTTGTGCTTAATTACCAAATAATTTTTATGATTCCGTGAATAGGTATTAGATATATTTAAATCACATGAATCCCCTGGATCAAACGCAATTTAAATCAAAGGGTAAAATCGTCATAATCTCTTAGGCGATTTATTGTGTATGAACACCATTCAAATAATTTGTTGTGCTTAATTACCAAATATTTTTTACTCCTTGAATAGGTATTAGATATATTTAAATCATAAGAATCCCTTGGATCAAACGAAATTAAAATCAAATTGTAAAATCGTCATAGTCTCTTAGATGATTAATCGTGGATGAACACCATTCAAATAATTTGTTGTGCTTAATTACCAAATATTTTTGAGTCCTTGAATTGGTATTAGATATAGTTAAAGCATATGAATCCATTGGATCAAACTCATTTCAAATCAAAAGGTCAAATCGTCATAGTCTCTTAGGCGATTTGTGGTGTACGTACACTTTTCAAATCATTTGTGGTGCTTAATTACCAAATATTTTTGACACCTTGAATAGGTATTAGATATATTTAAAGCATATGAATCCCTTGGATCAAAGGCATTTCAAATCAAAGGGTAAAATCGTCATAATCTCTTAGGCAATTTATGGTGTAAGAACACATTTCAAATATTTTTTTCTCCTTAATAACAAAATATTTTAGACGCTATAATTAGGTATTAGATATATTTAAAGCATATGAATGCATTGGATCAAACTTATTTGAAATCAAAGGGTAATATCATAATAGTCTTTTAGGAGATTTGTTGTGTAGAAACACCTTTTTAAATCATTTGTTTTGCTTAATTACCAAATATTTTTGACTCCTTGAATAGGTATTAGATATATTTGATGCATATGAATCCCTTGGAAAAAACTCATTTCAAATCAAAGGTTAAAATCGTCATAGTCCCTTAGGCGATTTATGGTGTATGAACACCATTAAAATCATTTGTTGTGCTTAATCACCAAATATTTTTGACACCTTGAATTGGTATTAGATATATTTAAATCATATGAATCCCTTGGATCAAATGCATTTCAAATCAAAGGGTAAAATTGTCATAGTCTCTTAGGCGATTTGTGGTGTATGAACACCATTCAAATCATTTGTTGTGCTTTATTACAAAATATTTTTGACTCCTTGAATAGGTATTATATATATTTAAAGCATATGAATCCCTTGGATCAAACGCATTTCAAATCAAAGGGTAAAATCATCATTGTCTCTTAGGCAATCTATGGTGTAAGAACACATTTCAAATAATTTTTTCTCCTTAATAACCAAATACTTTAGACTCTACAATTAGGTATTAGATATATTAAAATCATATGAATACGTTGGATCAAACTCATTTGAAATCAAAGGGTAAAATCGTCATAGTCTCTTTTTGCGTATGAACACCTTTTATATCGTTTGTTGTGCTTAATTAACAAATATTTTTTACTCCTTGAATAGATATTAGATATATTTAAAGCATATGAATCCCTTGGATCAAGTTCATTTCAAATCAAAGGGTAAATTCGTCATAGTCTCTTACGCAATTTGTGGAGTATGTACACATTTCAAATTATTTGTTGTGCTTAATTACAAAATATTTTTGACTCCTTGAATAGGTATTAGATATATTTAAAGCATATGAATCCCTTGATCAAAGGCCTTTCCATTCGAAGGGTAAAATCGTCATAGTCTCTTAGGCAATTTATGGTGTATGAACACCCTTCAAATCATTTGTTGCGCTTAATTACCAAATATTTTAGATTCTACAATTAGGTATTAGATATATTTAAAGCATATGAATCCCTTGGTTCAAACTTATTTGATATCAAAGGGTAAAATCGTCATAGTCTCTTAGGAGATTTGTTGTGTATGAACACCTTTTAAATCATTTGTTGTGCTCAATTACCAAATATTTTTGAATCCTTGATAGGTATTAGATATCTTTAAAGCATATGAATCCCTTGCATCAAACTCAATTCAAATCAAAGGGTAAAATCGTTATAGTCTCATAGGCGAATTATGGTGTGAGAACACATTTCAAATCATTTTTTCTACTTAATTACCAAATATTTTAGACTCTACAATTAGGTGTTAGATATATTTAAAGCATATGAATCCCTTGGAAAAAACTTTTTTGAAATCAAAGGGTAAAATCATCATAGTGTCTTAGATGATTTATGGTGTATGAACACCATTCAAATTATTTGTTGTGCTTCATTATCAAATGTTTTTGACTCCTTGAATTAGTATTAGATATATTTAAAGAATATGAATTTCTTGGATCAAACTCATTTCAAATCAAAGGGTAAAATCGTCAAAGTCTCTTAGGCGATTTGTGGTGTATGTACACCTTTCAAATCATTTGTTGTGCTTAATTACCAAATTTTTTTGACTCCTTGAATAGGTATTAGATATATTTAAAGCATATGAATCCCTTGGATAAAACTCATTTCAAATCAAAGGGTGAAATCGTCATAGTCTCTTAGGCGATTAATGGTGTATGAACACCATTCAAATCATTTGTTGTGCTTAATTACCAAATATTTTTGATTCCTTGAATAGGTATTAGATATATTTAAAGCATATGAATCCTTTGGATCAAGTTCATTTCAAATCAAAGGGTAAAATTGTCATAGTCTCTTACGCAATTTGTGGTGTATGTACACATTTCAAATCATTTGTTGTGCTTAATTACCAAAGAATTTTTATGATTCCTTGAATAGGTATTAGATATATTTAAATCATATGAATCCCCTGGATCAAACGCATTTTAAATCAAAGGGTAAAATCGTCATAATCTCTTAGGCGATTTATGGTGTATGAACACCATTCAAATAATTTGTTGTGCTTAATTACCAAATATTTTTTAATCCTTGAATAGGTATTAGATATATTTAAATCATATGAATCCCTTGGATCAAATGCAATTCAAATCAAATTGTAAAATCGTCATAGTCTCTTAGATGATTTATCGTGGATGAACAGCATTCAAATCATTTGTTGTGCTTAATTACCAAATATTTTTGTGTCCTTGAATTGGTATTAGATATAGTTAAAGCATATGAATCCTTTGGATCAAACTCATTTCAAATCAAAGGGTAAAATCGTCATAATCTCTTTGGCGATTTATGGTGTAAGATCACATTTCAAATATATTTTTCTCCTTAAAAAAAATTATTTTAGACTCTATAATTAGGAATTAGATATATTTAAAGCATATGAATCCCTTGGATCAAACTTATTTGAAATCAAAGGGTAAAATAATAATAGTCTTTTAGGAGATTTATTGTGTATAAACAACTTTTTAAATCATTTGTTTTTCTTAATTACCAAATATTTTTGACTCCTTGAATAGGTATTAGATATATTTAATGCATTTCAAATCAAAGGGTAAAATCGTCATAGTCTCTTAGGCGATTTGTGGTGTACGTACACCTTTCAAATCATTTGTTGTGCTTAATTAACAAATATTTTTGACTCCTTGAATAGGTATTCGATATATTTAAAGCATATGAATCCCTTGGATCAAAGGCATTTCAAACCAAAGGGTAAAATCGTCATAATCTCTTAGGCGATTTATGGTGTAAGAACACATTTCAAATATTTTGTTCTCCTTAATAACAAAATATTTTAGACTCTACAATTAGGTCGTAAATACATTTAAAGCATATGAATCCCTTGGATCAAACTTATTTGAAATGAAAGGGTAAAATCATAATAGTCTTTTAGGAGATTTGTTGTGTATAAACACCTTTTTAAATCATTGGTTGTGCTTTATTACCAAAAAATTTTGACTCCTTGAATAGGTATTAGATATATTTAATTCATATGAATCCCTTGGAAAAAACTCATTTCAAATCAAAGGTTAAAATCGTCATAGTCTCTTAGGCGATTTATGGTGTATGAACACCATTCAAATCATTTGTTGTGCTTAATCACCAAATATTTTTGAAACCTTGAATTGGTATTAGATATATTTAAATCATATGAATCCCTTGGATCAAACGCATTTCAAATCAAAGGGTAAAATCGTCATAGTCTCTTAGGCGATTTATGGTGTATGAACACCATTCAAATCATTTGTTGTGCTTAATTACGAAATATTTTTGACTCCTTGAATAGGTATTATATATATTTAAAGCATATGAATCCCTTGGGTCAAGTTCATTTCAAATCAAAGGGTAAATTCGTCATAGTCTCTTACGCAATTTGTGGAGTATGTACACATTTCAAATCATTTGTTGTGCTTAATTACAAAATATTTTTGACTCCTTGAATAGGTATTAGATATATTTAAAGCATATGAATCCCTTGATCAAAGGCATTTTCATTCCAAGGGTAAAATCGTCATAGTCTCTTAGGCAATTTATGGTGTATGAACACCCTTCAAATCATTTGTTGTGCTTAATTACCAAATATTTTAGATTCTACAATTAGGTATTAGATATATTTAAAGCATATGAATCCCTTGGTTCAAACTTATTTGAAATCAAAGGGTAAAATCGTCATAGTCTCTTAGGAGATTTGTTGTGTATGAACACCTTTTAAATCATTTGTTGTGCTCAATTACCAAATATTTTTGAATCCTTGATAGGTATTAGATATATTTAAAGCATATGAATCCCTTGCATCAAACTCAATTCAAAACAAAGGGTAAAATCGTTATAGTCTCATAGGCGAATTATGGTGTGAGAACACATTTCAACTCATTTTTTCTACTTAATTACCAAATATTTTAGACTCTACAATTAGGTGTTAGATATATTTAAAGCATATTAATCCCTTGGAAAAAACGTTTTTGAAATCAAAGGGTAAAATCATCATAGTGTCTTAGATGATTTATGGTGTATGAACACCATTCAAATTATTTGTTGTGCTTAATTATCAAATGTTTTTGACTCCTTGACTTAGTATTAGATATATTACAAGGATATGAATTTCTTGGATCAAACTCATTTCAAATCAAAGGGTAAAATCGTCAAAGTCTCTTAGGCGATTTGTGGTGTATGTACACCTTTCAAATCATTTGTTGTGCTTAATTACCAAATATTTTTGACTCCTTGAATAGGTATTAGATGTATTTAAAGCATATGAATCCCTTGGATAAAACACATTTCAAATCAAAGGGTGAAATCGTCATAGTCTCTTAGGCGATTAATGGTGTATGAACACCATTGAAATCATTTGTTGTGCTTAATTACCAAATATTTTTGATTCCTTGAATAGGTATTAGATATATTTAAAGCATATGAATCCTTTGAATCAAGTTCATTTCAAATCAAAGGGTAAAATTATCATAGTCTCTTACGCAATTTGTGGTGTATGTACACATTTCAAATCATTTGTTGTGCTTAATTACCAAAGAATTTTTATGATTCCTTGAATAGGTATTAGATATATTCAAATCATATGAATCCCCTGGATCAAACGCATTTGAAATCAAAGGGTAAAATCGTCATAATCTCTTAGATGATTTTTCGTGGATGAACAGCATTCAAATCATTTGTTGTGCTTAATTACCAAATATTTTTTACTCCTTGAATAGGTATTAGATATATTTAAATCATATGAATCCCTTGGATCAAACGCAATTCAAATCAAATAGTAAAATCGTCATAGTCTCTTAGATGATTTTTCGTGGATGAACAGCATTCAAATCATTTGTTGTGCTTAATTACCAAATATTTTTGTGTCCTTGAATTGGTATTAGATATAGTTAAAGCATATGAATCCTTTGGATCAAACTCATTTCAAATCAAAGGGTAAAATCGTCATAATCTCTTAGGCGATTTATGGTGTAAGAACACATTTCAAATATTTTTTTCTCCTTAAAAAACAAATTATTTTAGACTCTATATTTAGGAATTAGATATATTTAAAGTATATGAATCCCTTGGATCAAACTTATTTGAAATCAAAGGGTAAAATAATAATAGTCTTTTAGGAGATTTATTGTGTATAAACACCTTTTTAAATCATTTGTTTTGCTTTATTACCAAATATTTTTGACTCCTTGAATAGGTATTAGATATATTTAATGCATCTCAAATCAAAGGGTAAAATCGTCATAGTCTCTTAGGCGATTTGTGGTGTACGTACACCTTTCAAATCATTTGTTGTGCTTAATTAAAAAATATTTTTGACTCCTTGAATAGGTATCAGATATATTTAAACCATATGAATCCCTTGGATCAAACGCATTTCAAATCAAAGGGTAAAATCGTCATTGTCTCTTAGGCAATCTATGGTCTAAGAACACATTTCAAATAATTTTTTCTTCTTAATAACCAAATACTTTAGACTCTACAATTAGGTATTAGATATATTAAAAGCATATGAATCCGTTGGATCAAACTCATTTGAAATCAAAGGGTAAAATCGTCATAGTCTCTTAGGTGATTTGTTGCGTATGAACACCTTTTATATCGTTTGTTGTTCTTAATTACCAAATATTTTTTACTCCTTGAATAGGTATTCGATATATTTAAAGCATATGAATCCCTTGGATCAAGTTCATTTCAAATCAAAGGGTAAATTCGTCATAGTCTGTTACCCAATTTGTGGTGTATGTACACATTTCAAATCATTTGTTGTGCTTAATTACAAAATATTTTTGACTCCTTGAATAGGTATTAGATATATTTAAACCATATGAATCCCTTGGATCAAATGCATTTCCATTCGAAGGGTAAAATCTTCATAGTCTCTTAGGCAATTTGTGGTGTATGAACACTATTGAAATCATTTGTTGTGCTTAATTACCAAATATTTTAGACTCTACAATTAGGTATTAGATATATTTAAAGCATATGAAGCCCTTGGTTCAAACTTATTTGAAATCAAAGTTTAAAATCGTTATAGTCTCTTAGGAGATTTGTTGTATATGAAAACCTTTTAAATCATTTGTTGTGCTCAATTACCAAATATTTTTGACTCCTTGATAGGTATTAGATATATTTAAAGCATATGAATCCCTTGGATAAAATTCAATTCAAATCAAAGGGTAAAATCGTCATAGTCTCATAGGCGATTTATGGTGTGAGAACACATTTCAAATCATTTTTTCCCCTTAATAACCAAATATTTTATAATCTACAATTAGGTGTTAGATATATTTAAAGCATATGAATCCCTTGGAAAAAAATTTTTTTGAAATCAAAGGGTAAAATCGTCATAGTGTCTTAGATGATTTATGGTGTATTATTAGATATATTTAAAGGATATGAATTTCTTGGATCAAACTCATTTCAAATCAAAGGGTAAAATCGTCATAGTCTCTTAGGCGATTTGTGGTGTATGTACACCTTTCAAATCATTTGTTGTGCTTAATTACCAAATATTTTTGACTCCTTGAATAGGTATAAGATATTTAAAGCATATGAATCCCTTGGATAAAACTCAATTCAAATCAAAGGGTGAAATCGTCATAGTCTCTTAGGCGATTAATGGTGTATGAACACCATTCAAATCATTTGTTTTGCTTAATTACCAAATATTTTTTATTCCTTGAATAGGTATTAGATATATTTAAAGCATATGAATCCCTTGGATCAAGTTCATTTCAAATCAAAGGGTAAAATTGTCATAGTCTCTTACGCGATTTGTGGTGTTTGTACACATTTCAAATCATTTGTTATGCTTAATTACCAAATAATTTTTATGATTCCTTGAATAGGTATTAGATATATTTAAATCATATGAATCCCCTTGATCAAACGCATTTTAAATCAAAGGGTAAAATCGTCATAATCTCTTAGTTGATTTATGATGTATGAACACCATTCAAATAATTTGTTGTGCTTAATTACCAAATATTTTTTACTCCTTCAATAAGTATTAGATATATTTAAAGCATATGAATCCCTTGGATCAAACGCAATTCAAATCAAATTGTAAAATCGTCATAGTCTCTTACATGATTTATCGTGGATGAACACCATTCAAATCATTTGTTGTGCTTAATTACCAAATATTTTTGAGTCCTTGAATAGGTATTAGATATATTTAAAGCATATTAATCCCTTGGATCAAAGGCATTTCAAATCAAAGGGTAAAATCGTCATAATATCTTAGGCAATTTATGGTGTAAGAACACATTTCAAATATTTTTTTCTCCTTCATAACAAAATATTTTAGACTCTATAATTAGGTATTAGATATATCTAAAGCATATGAATCCCGTGGATCAAACTTATTTGAAATCAAAGGGTAAAATCATAATAGTCTTTTAGGGGAATTGTTGTGTATAAACACCTTTTTAAATCATTTGTTTTGCTTAATTACCAAATATTTTTGACTCCTAGAATAGGTATTAGATATATTTAATGCATTTCAAATCAAAGGGTAAAATCGTCATAGTCGCTTAGGCGATTTATGGTGTGTGAACACCATTCAAATCATTTGTTGTGCTTAATTACCAAATATTTTTGAGTCCTTGAATAGGTATTAGATATATTTAAATCATATGAATCCCTTGGATCAAACGCATTTCAAATCAAAGGGAAAATCGTCATAGTCTCTTAGGCGATTTATGGTGTATGAACAGCATTCAAATCATTTGTTGTGCTTAATTACCAAATATTTTTTACTCCTTGAATAGGTATTAGATATATTTAACTCATATGAATCCCTTAGATCAAATGCATTTCAAATCAAAGGGTAAAATCGTCATAGTCTCTTAAGCGATTTAGGGCGTATGAACACCATTCAAATCATTTCTTGTGCTTAATTACCAATTTATTTTGACTCCTTGGATAGGTAGTAGATATATTTAAAGCATATGAATCACTTGGATCAAATAAAATTTCAAATCAAAGGGTAAAATCGTCATCGTCTCTTAGGCGATTTGTGGTGTATGTAAACATTTCAAATCATTTGTTGTGCTTAATTACCAAATATTTTTGACTCCTTGAATAGGTATTAGATATATTTAAAGCATATGAATCCCTTGGATTAAACGCATTTCAAATCAAAGGGTAAAATTGTCATAGTCTCTTAGGCGATTTATGGTGTGAGAACACATTTCAAATCATTTTTTCTCCTTAATAACCAAATATTTTAGACTCTACAATTAGGTGTTAGATATATTTAAAGCATATGAATCCCTTGGATCAAACTCATTTGAAATCAAAGGGTAAAATCGTCATAGTGTCTTAGATGATTTATGGTGTATGAACACCATTCAAATTATTTGTTGTGCTTAATTACCAAATGTTTTTGACTCCTTGAATTAGTATTAGATATATTTAAAGGATATGAGTCCCTTGGATCAAACTCATTTAAAATCAAAGGGTAAAATCGTCATAATCTCTTAGGCGATTTGTGGTGTATGTACACCATTCAAATCATTTTTTGTTCTTAATTACCAAATATTTGTGACTCCTTGAATAGGTATTAGATATATTTAAAGCATATGAATCCCTTTGATCAAGTTCATTTCAAATCAAAGGGTAAAATTGTCAGTCTCTTACGCAATTTGTGGTGTATGTACACATTTCAAATCATTTGTTGTGCTTAATTTCCAAATATTTTTGATTCCTTGAATAGGTATTAGATATATTTAAAGCATATGAATACCTTGGATCAAAGGCATTTCAAATCAAAGGGTAAAATCGTCATAATCTCTTAGGCGATTAATGGTGGAAGAACACATTTCAAATATATTTTTCTCCTTAATAACAAAATATTTTAGACTCTACAATTAGGTAGTAGATATATTTAAAGCATACGAAACCCTTGGATCAAACTTATTTGAAATCAAAGGGTAAAATCATAATAGTCTTTTAGGAGATTTGTTGTGTATAAACACCTTTGTAAATCATTTGTTGTGGTTAATTACCAAATATTTTTGACTCCTTGAATAGGTATTATATATATTTAATGCATATGAATCCTTTGGATAAAACTCATTTCA